>OY747136.1:79343427-79663427 GCA_963556465.1 Berberis vulgaris | reverse complement strand
GATTATTGCCTTTGAAATTATGCCAAATCGGTAAATTTAATTCATGCTCATTCTTTCGATAATATTATTTATTTCTACAAAAAAAAAACAAGGAATAAAAAATAGAAATGACGAACTGGTGGACAAATCAATAATAAAAGCTACAAAATAAAATGGAAAAACCTTCGAAATTGTGGATTGTGCCTTTAATATTATGACAAAATCAATGATTTAGTTTCAAAATAATTTTTCAATAAAATTGCTTATTTCTACTTAAAAGATAAAAACCATAGAAAAGATGAACGGGTAGTTGATCAATAATAAAAACAAAACAAAAACAAATTATATATATATGAACAAACCTTTGAAATTGTGAATTTTAGCTTTAAAATTGTTACAAAATCGGTAAATTCAATTTCATATTCATTATTTTGGTAAAGTTGTTTATTTCTTTCAAAAATATGGAAAGAAAAATAGAATGAACTAGTAGGGCGGATAAATAATAACAACAGCAAAAAGAACAATGGAAGAAAACCTAAAAAATGGTTCATTATAGCTTTTGAGATTCAGACAAAAACGAAAAATATTAAGTTTCAAAGTCATTCTTTTGGTCAAATTGCTTATTTCTACTAAATCCATGGAAAGAAGAAAAAAAATTTGGATAATCAAGAAAATATGTCTAGAATAAAAACAACAAAAAAGAAACCTCCAAAATCGTAAACACGTTAAAAGGGTACTATCGTGACAATATAAGAAAGCACATAGAAAACAAACTTTAAATTTATTCTTTCGTAATTTTGTTATTTTTACTCGACACTTATAAAGCACAACGGAAAATATGAACGGGTAGGGAATCAATAACAAAAACGACAAAAAAAACTCGCAAATAGTGGATTATAGTCATTGAAATTATGACAAAATCGGTAAGTTTAGTTTAAAACTCAGTCTTTCAAAAAAATTGTTTATTTCTACAAAAAAAAAATAGAAAGGATAAATGAGTAGGGGGATGAATAATAAAAATGACTAAAAATAAGAAATGGAAAAAAACCTATGAAATGATGGATTGTGGTCTTTGAAGTTATGACAATATCTGTAAATTCAATTTCAAGCTCATTCTTTTGATAAAATTGTAAGTTCTGCCAAAAACATGAAAGAACAATAAAAATGATAAAATGAGTAGGGGATCAATAATAAAAGCGACAAAAACAATAATGGAAAAAAAACAAAAAAAAAACTATAAAATTATGGATTATGGTGTTTGAAATTATGATAAAATCTTTAAATTCAGTTTCAGACTCATTCTTTTGATAAAACAATGAAGTTCTACCCAAAACATGAAAATAACAATAGAAATGATTAACGTGTAGGGGGTGAAGCATAAAAGCAACAAACCCCCCCCCCCCCCCCCCCCCCCCCCGAAATCGTGGATTATGGCCTATGAAATTATTAAAAAAATTGTCAAATTCAGTTTCATGCTCATTCTTTTTATAAAATTGTTTGTTTATAAAAAAAAAAAATACAGATAACAATAGATAAATGATGAACGGGTAGATGGATAAATAATAAAAGCTACAAAAATATGAAATGGAAAAACCTCTGAAATTGTGATTTATATCCTTTGAAATTATGACAAAATCGATAATTCATTTTCATGCTCATTCTTTTGACAAGATTGTTTGTTTATAATTAAAATATAGATAGAACAATAGATAAATGATGAACGGGTAGGTAGATCAATAATAAAAGCTACAATAATAAGAAATGGAAAAAACCTCTTAATTTATGGATTATGGTTGTTACAAGCAGGCTTTCTACAATTGCTGCCGAAATGCAGCAACTGATAAATGAAATTCAAAAGCGTCATACAACGCTAAACATCTTTTTGAGAAATGTTATAGCAATAGATCATGCAGAGGCAGAAGAATGCATTGGCGCTTCTAAAGAGAACATAACAGATTTGAAGAGGAGGTTGCAAGTGTTGCAGGAGGAGCAACAAACATCATTGTGCAGGCTGTCACCCTCAGTGACCGTGAAAACCACTAAAAGAAATGAAAAAAGTAGTGACTATATCTTTTATCTACATGTTAAGGTCTATCTTCTGACTTCTTTATGTTTTTTTAAATAATTAATGTAGTTCAAAATCGTTAAATTCAATTTCATATTCATTCTTTCAATAAGACTATTTATTTCTACAATAAAAAAAAAACAATATATAGGATGTGCGTTTACGAGGATCCAGAATAAAAGCGGCGAAAACAAAAAATGAAAAAAATAACCTCTGAAATCGTGGATTATACCTTTTAAAATTATGTCAAATTTGGTAAAATCAATTGCATGCTCAATATTTCAATAAAATTGTTTATTTCTACCAAAAATAAAGTAAGTATGAAGGGGTAGCCGGATAAAAATAAAATCATCAAACCGAAAAACTCTAAGAAAACTTAAAAAATTGTTCACTATAGCTTTTGAGATTTATAAAAAAATCTGTAAATTCAGTTTCAAAATCGTTATTTCAATAAAATTGCTTATTTCTACTAAACGCATGGAAATCTAACTTAGCTCTTTATATGGATTTTTATTTTGACATCTGAAATCAGAAGTCGGTATATCTATATGTATATATATCCATAGTGGGATCCTATGGCGGAGATACTGTACTTCTTTTACCAAATGATTCATATCATTATAGTTCTAGTTGATGAGAGTTACTTTGGGAACGTGTTAATAGCATGTTGCCTCATATTTGTATTTTGAAATATTTTTGCTCAAAAGTCCAAATTTAGGCCTCTACACTTATAATCTAATTCACAAGTCCATATATTTTTCATTTTACATCGTTTTGCTTAGCTTTTTATATGATTTTTTCTTATTTTGACATGTTCTAATAGAAGGTTGTTTTAGATTTGCAGTTTGAAACATTTTATTCAAAAGTCTAATTTTAGGCCTATACACGAATAATCTGACCTTCTGGGTCCATAACTTTTTCATTTTAAGTCATTTCATTTAGCTTCGTATATTAATTTTTTTTTATTTTTACATGTTCTAGGATTAGGTTACCTGAAATTTGCAGTTTGAAGCAATACTATGACTTAAATACCTATGGTTTTATTCTCTCGTGATTGAACATCAATTTCTACGTGTAAGCCGAACTTGATCTTTGTAAATAATTGAGTTAATTAGCCCAGCACTAATGGTATTCGTCTATGATTTTATCAAGGGTATTTTGGTGACACTATGGGTGGTACTCCTAAATTTTTTTTTATATATAATGATTCCTTGCATTCATTGGGATGTGCACTAAACCAACCTATAAATTAGTATTTTCTTCGAGGCCTCCATTTTGCTAGTGGTCTCACTCGTTGTCATTTTGCTAGTGAATAACCTTAGTACTCACGAAATAAGTCAATTCAACGAAAAACATTGTAATTTGGCTAGCCTCAACACTCATTGGAGTCGCATGGTTTTGACATTGCAACCACAAAAACTACAATAATAAGAAATGGAAAAACATCTTAAATTATGTATTATGGCTGTTACAAGCAGGCTTTCTGCAATTGCTGCCGAAATGCAGCAACTGATAAATGAAATTCAAAAGCGTCATTCAGCGCTAAACATATTTATGAGAAATGTTATAACAATAGATCATGCAGAGGCAAAAGAATGCATTTGCGCTGCTAAAGAGAACATAAAAGATTTGAAGAGGATGTTGCAAGTGTTGTAGGAGGAGCAACAAACATCATTGTGCAGACTGTCACCCTCAGTGACCGCGAAAACCACTAAAAGAAATGAAAAAAGTAGTGACTTTATCTTCTATCTACTTGTTAAGGTCTACCTTTTGACTTATTTATGTTTTTTTAAATAATTAATGTCGTTAAAAATCGTTAAATTCAATTTCATATTCATTTTTTCAATAAAATTATTTATTTCTACAAAAAAAAGAACAATATATAGGATGTGCGTTTATGAGGATCCAGAATAAAAACGGCGAAAACAAAAAATGAAAAAAAAAACCCCTCCGAAATCGTGGATTATCGCTTTTAAAATTATGTCAAATTTGGTAAAATCAATTGCATGCTCAATATTTCAGTAAAATTGTTTATTTCTACCAAAAATATAGAAAAAAATAAAATAAAGTAAGGATGAAGGGGTAGCCGGATAAAAATAAAATCATCAAACTAAAAAACTCTAAGAAACTTAAAAAATCGTTCACTATAGCTTTTGAGATTTAGAAAAGAATCTGTAAATTCAGTTTCAAAATCGTTATTACAATAAAATTACTTATTCTACTAAACGCATGGAATTCTAACTTAGCTCTTTATATGGATTTTTATTTTGACATCTGAAATCGGAAGTCGGTATATCTTTATGTATATATATCCATAGTGGGATCCTATGGCGGAGATATTGTACTTTTTTTTACCAAATGATTCATATCATTATAGTGCTAGTTGATGAGAGTTACTTCGGGAACGTTTTAATAGCATGCTGTCTCATATTTGTATTTTGAAATATTTTTGCTCAAAAGTCCAAATTTACGCCTCTACACAAATAATCTAATTCACAAGTCCATATATTTTTCGTTTTACATCGTTTTGCTTAGCTTTTTATATGATTTTTTTTTTCTTATTTTGACATGATCTAATATAAGGTTGTTTTAGATATGCAGTTTGAAACATTTTATTCAAAAGTCTATATTTAGGCCTTTACACGAATAATATGACCTTCTGGGTCCATAACATTTTCGTTTAAGTCATTTCATTTAGCTTCATATATGAATTTTGTTTATTTTTACATGTTCTAAGATTAGGTTGCCTTAGATTTGCAGTTTGAAGCAATACTATGACTTAAATACCTATAGTTTTATTCTCTCGTGATTGAACCTCAATTTCTACGTGTAGGACGACCTTGATCTTTGTAAATAATTGGGTTAATTAGCCCAGGACTAACGGTATTCGTCTATGATTTTATCAAGGGTATTTTGGTGACACTATGGGTGGTACTCCTAAATTTTTTTATATATATAATGATACCTTGCATTCATTGGGATGTGCACTAAACCAACCTATAAATTAGTATTTTCTTCAAGGCCTCCATTTGCAGTGGTCTCACTCCCTGTCATTTTGCTAGTGGTTAACCTTAGTACATGAAATAAGTCAATTCAACCAAAAACATTGTAATTTGGCTAGCCTCAACACTCATTGGAGTCACATGGTTTTGACATTGCTACCACAAAATAAATATTGAATTTTCCTCAATACCAAATAAATCATTTGCCACAAGAGAAATAGTTAGTTTAGCCTCAAAACTTATTTGACTTCAAATCAGTGGTACAGTCAACATATTTTAGAATTCTTCACTCAAAACCGTATAAATGCCACAACATATTGAATTAAGTAGGTATTCATCGAGATCTTAGAGGGCGTTTTTTTTTTTTAAGTGCTTAGAAGCTAACTTTTAACTGGAGTTAGAAGTTTTGAATGAGCTTCTGAATTGACCGTTTGTTTTGCTTCTGAATGGGCTGCTGATTAGAAGCTGTAAAATTAAAAGGTGTTTGTTTTTAGGTGTTGAATATGAACTATTTGACAATTTTGCCCCACTGAGTTGAATAAAATTATAACATAAATATTGTGCTTAAAATCATATCCAATAATTATTCAAATCTTAGATAATGTTACAATACCTTTCATTATAAGAATATCGAAATATGACCAAGTAAATTAAAAAAAAAACCATCAAACCAAATTTCTTACTAATATTTCATTTGCAATACGGTCTCGTAAATTAATCATATCGGTCTGTTCACGTGATCCAAATACTTGAGACAGTTGTGGTTGTTCACTATCAGTTTGTTTGGGTTCCTCGTGCATCAAATGTTCATTGGCCCAATAATTGAATAAATCATCGTTCAATTTAACTTGACGAAGAAAGTTGTATTTCGCCATACATGCAACGATGATATTCTTTTGGGTGGGAAAGCTATATGAAGGCATCATATTCAAAATGGGAAATTTTGCCTTCAACACACCAAAAGTTCTTTCTATGACATTCCTTAAACGAGCATGTGCAAGGTTAAATTTCTTTTATTTGCTTCTAGCACGCTCTCCTTGTTGAGTCCAATCTTTAATCCAATATCGAATACAACGATAAGGACTCATGAAGCCTCTAGTGTGTGAGTAGGCCGTATCACATAAATAATATTTATCTACAATGGTTGTAAAGCAAAATGAGTAAATAAAACATTTTCAAATTTATGGTCAAGTATATAAATAAAAATTTACCTAGGGGAGGTAAAGCAAATTTGAAATGTGGTCTACGCAATGCATTTGTAAGTACTCTAGATTCATGTGCAACTCCTTCCCAACCAGCAACCACGTAAATAAACTTCATGTCAAAATCACAAATGGCCAACATATTTTGGTAGCAAAGTCCAACACCCCTTCCTCTAAACAAATTTTGCTTGTCAGTTGGAATAAACGCACTAACAAGTGTTCCATCTAAAGCTCCAATAGCACCTTTGAAAATCCCTTATCGAATATGTCTGTGATTGTGAGATAATTCCCATCGTTTGTTCATTGAGGTTTGGGGGAACTATCTTTTCAATGGAAAAATGCATCATTGCCGACAATACCTCATAAAAGCACTTGCTGGTTGTTTGACCAGAATGTTGAAATTGATGTTTAATCATTTGATTGCTCTCATTATGACTTATGGTCATAAAAAATATTGCCATCTTTTGTTCCACATCTACATGTTTCCTTTCTATGAGCCATGCCTTTTCTCGAAAATGTTGACATAAAGCAATGAACGAACTCTTACTCATCCTCATCAATTCATAGATTTGGGTTGAAGATGTCTCTTCCAGATGTATCATTCATATATCTTGCAAATCCAAATCTAAGTGTCTCTTGAATATCTAGGCGCACATCATAACATGTTCTCCCAAACATGTCCACAGCATTTCTGAAGTACCCACCAAAATATCGAGAGCATTCATTTGTAATGTTGGGAGTGAAAAATGGATGTGCATTCCCCATGTGGTTGACATGCATATTAACAACAAATTTTGCATGTGGATAATGGGTGTCGAATAAGCTAAGTTGTTGAACATGGGGGCGCGCCTCTTGCACTTGGAGAGGTCTTTGAGGATAACCTATGCCCATCACCAATTATGTATTTTTCTTCTTCAAATTGTGCACAAATCTAAATTTGAAGGTACTGCACTCTCCTGATGGAAAGGGTTCATCACATCTTGCCCCATCTCCTCTCTTATTATTGTATCCTGGATAGTCTTCTTTCATGAAATCGACACGCTCAATCAAGCCCAAAGAGAATGCCAAAGCAAGTTCTTCAAGATTCCAATGGTTATATGGAGGAGTTGTTTTGTGGTTGACGTGAACTTCACCATCGGCCCTCAGCATACCACTTTAATTCTTAAAAAACCTTGCACAAGACTCCTGTGCATCCTGTATATAAAATATTTACATTATAAAGACTTCAAAAGCATCTTCATCTTTCGTTAGAAAGCTCAAAATATAGAAAAAAAAAACAAAAAAAATGTAAATAGACTAATAAAAACCAAAACCTCGGTTTCTTACTTCCAAAAAATTGTAGATTTGACACAATATAATGTAGACTCAAAAGATGGACATGACTATGTTTATCAGGATCGAAATATGCAGAACATTCCAAACTTTGTCTATCATTTCTCGTATTATTATGATCACCAAGATAACTATTCCCTCTTGATTGTTCTCACATGGCTTGAACATTCAAAAATGGTATAATTTCTAAGATCCGAACTCCACGGGGGATCCAAATGCTATACCTTAACAAAAAATTTGTGAGTGGCAATGCCACAATACTTTGCAAACATGTGATCTCTTAGACAGACAAAACTCAACTCTGACGCCAGCAAAAGCGCACAACACAATTGAATACACGAGGGCTAACTTTTGGTGAGCGTGATTTCACCATGGAATCAAGTATCTCCACCCAAAAGCAGCCCATCTTATATAAGTATATAAAATGCCTTAACTGGAGAAAATCAGGAAGTAGAAATTGCATATCATCATTCATGCTTCCCATCCAAGTATTCCATACTAATGCTAACTATGTAAGATAGGCATGCTACAGAAAAAAAAAATGTGTTTTCAAATCTCCTCTCATAGTTAAATTGTCTAGCAATATAGTATTGTACCATGGACTTTGTCTATGTCTTATACTTGCCTCTTGCCTTTTCAAAATCTATCTAATTGTAATTTTCACTCACGCCAGAAGTTAAGCATGGTGACCTATTTATGGATTCAGTGAGAGTGTGGCACACAAGTTAGTTTTCTTGCACTCTTAAAAATATTTTCATGATCATGGTGCCAATATTTCTCACTAGTAGATAAAAAACTAGTACATGTGCATATTCATGAGAATGTATATGCCAAGTTTAATAACAGATTCCACTTTGTGTGAACGTGACGATTAAGAAAGAGAAGAGTATAAGTATACTATGTCAATAGGTCCATGTATATACATTTTAAGTTAAAAATGTCCGTCAGGTTATGCGCAATACACAAGGAAATAGCAAATCCAACAATATTGTTAAAAGCATAAACGATAAACACCAGTAAAAAAAATTACATTTATTAATGTTCCAAAGAAAATTGATAACAGTTCTTACTTGATCAGTTTTGTGTTATCTTCTTTTCCATGGAATCCTGCATGAGGGAAGTTGAAGATGATTCGGTCAAACTTTCGCATTCGCAAGTCAGTATGAAATTTCATTTTCGTGGCATCAACTCCATGTAAAATTGTTGCTCCAAGCTTCTCCAAACCTTCAATGTTTGATTTTGTTTTACTGTACTTTTTTATCACAACATCTGGTAGAAAAAGGTCAGTGTTTAAATTAATCAAAAAAACGGAAGGCAAAACAAAGGAAACTTCGAAACTTGCAACATTTTTCATTAAACCTCGTACGATAACCAATCCACCCAAAGAAAATGCTTACATATGAGAATGACCAAATACTAGAAATTTTATACCCTAGAAATAATCAAGTATACAGTTTTCTCAAATTTGTTGAACTTATACGTAGAATACCATGTATTTCCTTCAAATTCTAGTCACGATCCCCAAAGATCGGCAGCAAACAGGGGTTTACAAATAAATGATTGTTGGAACATATGAATAAGAAAGCATGTGACAAGCAGAAGCCACTCCACTTACTGCTAATGCATCTCATCCAACTACTAGCAGTAACCGGTGACGCAAGGCATGAAGCAATGGTCATCGATTTTGTCAGCCTCGATTCTCTCATGCTGGGTCCCTAGTTGCATTCTCCCCGACTGTCGCAACCCTATCCTGTATCCCTCTTTCGATTGTCTAGCATTTGTACTTGACACCCATTTAGGACCCAAACTACAATGTTGTCTTCCTGCCAAGACCTTATCTAACCCTTACTCATAGACTCTAATACCGCCTCAAAATACAAACAAGGATTTGCATCAACTTCAGAAAATGAACACTGTTTACAGAATGAATAAGTGAATAAAAATTACTACACCATAGTTTGTGGTAAAATGGATTGTGAATAAGATCATGTCGCTGAGAACATCACATTGTAATAAAACCATAATTGTCGTTATCATTTAAGTAAAACCATTTCCTATTCTCCGATCTCTATTCTTTATAGGCTCCATTCCACGAAAAAATTTTTTACCATTGAGGGCAATAAATTAAACTGTTGTTCAAATCATAAGCTACGAATACAAGACATTAGCAAAATAATAACACCCGAACTACGTGATCCAAGATTTGCTCATCAGTCATCACTTTAAACTGAAATCATAAGAATAGTTCTATACACATTCCAAATGACCCCAGTGAGCCAATCATCAAATAAACAAACCCCATTAACCTAGTACAGTCAAAATCAATTACAAAAATAAATCTATGTGACAACAAAGAAGTGTTAGTAATTATACCATACTGGTCTAGAGATGTAGCGACCATGTTTGAAGTAGACCCAAAGGAGTTAGCCAAACATAGGGAAAATGAGAAGTCCCCATCACCCACTAGAAGTATTTGATGTGAAGAAGAGTAGTACTTCAACCATTTTTCCTCTTCTTCTTCTTCTTGTGATGATTCTCCCTCAACCTCCTCTGCCATTTTTAATGTCTTCTTCTTCTTCCTCCAAACAAACCCTTGTTATTACAAAGTTCAAAAAAAGCAGTGGAAATAGATTACTTTCAGATGAAGGAATTTGATCAAGTGATGGGACAATGCGCAATATTGGTGCTTTGGTGGTAAAAAATAAGACACGTGTTGCATCGAAAGAAGGCTTGGGGAGTGTAAAATTTTAACTGGGAAGCATAGGAAGTGCATTTTTTCAAATGCTCTCGAGTGGAATTGTATAGTTGCACCAAATTTATTGATTTATTCGCCTCTTTAGGGCATAAAATGTCACAGATAAATGGTTTTCCTTGGAAATCAGTTTTGGTCTTCAATTTTCAAAAATCTGGTTTGATTCAAGCCTATCGCATCTTCAAAATGCGAACAATTGTAAGTCCTCACCCCATTATAAATAAATGGGTTAATTAGCGATACCCCTATTATAATTAGAAAACTAACAAAGACCCCCTAGATATTATAAATTTGCGTTACCCGCAGGACTAGTGGTCTTCGTTAGTTAACTATCTATGATTTTATCAAGGGTATTTTTCTCACACTATGGGTGGTACTCTTCTAAAAATTTATGTATAATGAAACCATGCATTCATTGAGGTGTGCACCGGACCAACCTGTAAATTAGTATTTTTTTTCAAGGCCTCCATTTGCAGTGGCCAAATTCACTGACATTTCGATAGTGGTTTAACCTGATATTCAGGAAATAAGTCAATTCAACCAAAAACATTGTAATTTGGCTAGCTTCAAGACCGATGGAGTCACATGGTTTTGACATCACTACTACAAAATAAATGTTTAATTATCCTCAATACCAAAGAAATCATTTGCTACTACTATTTTGACCTCAACACCATTATAGATTGGACTTCTCTAAATGTTGATATATCATGAAATGAATTGATTACCCTTTTAATAACTCAAAATTACATAGAAAACGTGTCATAAAATAGACACGCCAATACACCTTGAGATTTTGTAGTTTAGCCGCAACACTCGTGAACTCAATTGGTAGTATTTTGACCAGAGAAATAGTTAATTTAGTCTCAACACTTATGGTTTGGCCTCAAATATGTGGTACACATCAACGTATTTATATTTCTTAACTCAAACCTATAAAATGTCACAACATGTTGAATTAAGTAGGTGTTTGACAAGATATTGGAAAGAGATTAAACCGCATACGCCTGAGAATGTTTAAGGGCAACTTGGTAATACCATCGTAAAATGTTAAAAGGGTACTTTGATAATATCATCATTAGGCTTGGATTGGTTTGTATTCATGGGGTCCCAAATTTCATCGTAAACTCGAAATGATTAATAATTTTTTATCTTAATAATGCCCATAATTTACTAAATTTGAAACCACCAAATTGTAAAAATAAATGTATAATCGAATTAGATCGCAACAAGCAATTCAGATTTTTACATCCAAATTCGAAAAAAATTCAAAAATCATAATACAAAGGAATGATATTATTTTGATGAAATTGGAAAGTCTGCATTTAGAAAGTCCAAAGTGAATGTCCCGCCAAAACAAAGTAATGCAAGTTTCTAATTCTAATAGGGGTAAAGCACAACCGAATCGAAAGAGACCCAGGGGAGAGAGAAGACATTTGAGTGAGTGAGTTTTTTAGCGGAACGACACAAAAAGAGCATAGAAGTGATGAAGAAAGGACACGTGTTGCATCCGATGAAGGCTTGGGGAGTGTAAAATTTTCACTCGGAAACATAAGAAGTGCATTTTTCATATTCTCTCTGTGGAATTGTATAGTTGCACCAATTTTATTGATTTACAGTCTAGGGACAGGTTGGACGTCATCCCTATCTCATCTCGTTCGTTCGGAATCGGAATGGGATAAACCTCATCCCGACCTCGTCCCATCATAAACGGGTTTGAGATGGGACGGGACGAGCATATACTAAATAGTATTCAAATGAAAAATAACAAAAAAAAATCATCTCACATTACTCGTACACCAATAATGTCTAATTTGTGTACATATAACTTTCATCGTAACAATATAAATTTTCATCTAACATTACTCCTAATTGTATCTTGTATGAATGATATAAGTTCTAAAGTTCTCTTAATATAAGTTAAAAAATGAAAAATATTGCTCATTGACCAAATTTTCAATTACACAACTCATAGTACAAAACTAAATCAAACCATCATTTGCCTTTATTTTTCAATAAGAATAATTGTCCTATAATCAGTCTAAAATGTAAAAAACATAAATTTTCCTTGGTTACATTTGACTGAAAATATCCAAACTAAAGTTTTATCTAAACAAATAGTATTAAATTAAGCGAGTTTTCAAACAATATATTTTATTTCAACACCTCATAAATTTTCTTTAGAAGAGTAGTTTAATTTAAATCAATAATAATAAATATTAAATAAATAAGTTTGGCATGGGATGGAAATAGCAGGATTAAAAATCTTCATCCCGATCTTATCTCACTCTAGATCGAGACGAGACGAGACGGGATCGAGATGAGTTTGATCAATCTCAAAATGAAAAAATAAATCGGAACGGGATCGTGATGGGATGCCCACCCCTATTTTACACACCTCTTTAGGGCATAGAAGGTTGTTACTAAATAATACTCACATTTCTGCTGAAGAACACCACCAGTACTCTATTTTCTGAATAACACCACCACCTGTTGAAGAATACCACCAATATAAAACAAAAAAAATTAATCTCCTATTTCTCTCACATATCCATCAAGCACACCACCACCACCATCAGCCTCACCAAACTGCCGTCAGACGTCACTCTACCCCCCGCCTGCTTTTTATTTTCTCTGTTTTTTTTCATCTTATTTTTTTTCTATTTTTTTCTTTTCTTATTCTTCTATGTTTTTCTTCTTTTTTGTCCTTCGCCCTCGTGGAGGTTCCAATGATTGGGGAGTCCACACTCGCACAAAGCTCTGTGCGTGGGGGTTTTCTACTCGCAAGAACCTTTGCGAGGGCAAAAAATTGTCCAACGGGGTTGGCAGGGACATCCGACAGCGACTCGGCGAGGCTAGCGATGGAGGAGCGAGGTGGTGATGGGGCGGGCAGGGTGTTTTGATCTTGTGAAGAATATAGAATATAAGGTGGAAAACGGAAGGAGAAGGGTGGTGGTGTCCTTCAGCAGATCTAAGAAATGGGGTGACAGTGTCCTTCAACGGAAATGATGATGTTATTTAGCAACAACAGAAATAAAATGGCACATATATGGTTTTCCTCCTAAATTAGTTTTGGTTTTCAATTTTCAAAAATTTGGTGATTCAAGCCTCACACAACTTCAAAATGCGAACAATTTTATATCCTCACCCCCTTGTGATATTTGTGTATGATTTTATCAAAAACACTTTTGTCACAACACTATGGGTGGTATTCTAAAAAATTATACACAATGGAGCCATGCAATCTTTGGGGTGTGCACTACACCAACCTGTAAATCAGTATTTTCCTCAAGGCCTCCATTTGCAGTGGTCTCATTTGCTGGCATTTTGCTAGTGGTTTATTCTCAATATTTAGGAAATAAGTCAATTCAGCCAAGAGCATCATTGGCTAATGTCAACACTCATGAAGTCACATGGTTTTGACATCACTACCACAAAATAAATGTTTAATTATCCTCAATAACAAATAAATCATTTGCTACTGATTTGACCTCAAAATCATTATAGATTGTACTTCTCTAAATATTGATATATCATGAAATGAATTGATTACCTTTTTAATAACTCAAAATTGCATAGAAGACGTGTCATGAAATGGATATGCCAATACACCTTGAGATTTTATAGTTTAGCCTCAACACCCATGAACTCATTTGTAGTTAATTTTGACTAGGATGCTACAGAAGAAATAGTTAGTTTAGCCTCAAAACTTATGGTTTGACCTCAAACATGTGGTACGCCTAAACTGATTTTATAAATGCCAAAATACATTGAATTAAGTAGGCGTTTGAGGAGATCTTGGTAAGAGATCAAATCGCATACGTCCCAGAATATCTAAGGGCAACTTGGTAATATCATGGTAAAAAGGTTACAGGTTAGTTTGATAATATCACCATTAGGCTTGGTTTGGTTTGTATTCACGGGGTCCCAAATTTCGTAGTAAACTTGAAATGATTTTTATACCTTAATGATACCCATAAATTACCAAATTTCAAACCTCCAAATTGTAAAAATCAATATATAATCAAATTAGATCCCAACAAGCAATTTAGATTTTTACATACAAATTCGAAAAAATTTAAAAATCATAATTACGAAGGAATGGTATTATTTTGATGAAATTGGAAAGTCCGTCCCGCCAAAACAAAGTAACGCGGAGTTTCTAATTCTAATAGAGTTATAAAGCACAACCGAACCGAGAGAGGCCCAGAGGAGAGAAGACATTTGAGTTAGTGAGTTTTTGAGCGGAGCGACACAAGCAGAGCAGAGAAGCGATGAAGAAAGGAGAGGGAGAGAGGAGTAGTTGGATCGAACGAGAGAGAGAGCGCTACTGTTAGGGTTTGGAGCTGTGGTCTTCCGGTAAATCTTCATCTTCCCATCTCCTTTCATGTAATTTAGGGTTTCAAGTACATTCTTGCCCCCCGTACGTACGTTGTCCGTTCTTTAGATTTGTTTCTTGCTCGCTCATTCTATCTATGGTTGTAAACCGGAACCCTAATGGGATTACTTCTTCTTTAGCTCTCTCTCAATTGATTCAATGCCCATGCCTACATTTTAAATTTCTTTGTTTTGAATTCATTCTTGATTGATCTCAGTTGTAATTGTTGTGAATATTGAATTTCTTCATCCATAATTGTCGTTTCTTAATTCTTGCTCCCTTCTATTCTTGTAAACCCTCCCCAATGACCACAAGTTTGTTTATTCGTTAGGTTTCATTCAGAACAACAAACCCAAGATTTTCAATTCTTTCTTTCTCTCTTAGCTAATGCCATTCTTTCTTTTCCATTTTAATGGCAAGCTAAGCATTGGGTTTTCTCATTTTAATTTGTATATTTACCAAACTTGGGTTTTAACCATTCATTCTTTGATACGGGGTTCAGCTCATTTTGCCTATTTGGTTTATTTTGCTTGTAGGGCCTATTTAGTGATAGCATTAACTTGATACTATTTTGTGGCAAATGTTTGGGAAATTTCATTCTTTTTAAAAGTTAGTAAACTGAGTTACTTAAATCAGAGATAGGATAGGGGTGCAGATGCAGTCTGTCAGGGAAGTTATATGAATTTCTTAATTTATCCTTCTAATCAATCCCTTATTGAACTAATCCATCAATAATCTAGTCAATGGGCAAACCCCATGTTTTTGTTTCTTTACCTGTTTCTTCATTGCTAACCATTTTCTTCTTATTTAGTTATTTATTTTATAATACATAACATCGGTGGGTAGATATGTACTAAATATTTAATTCTTGAATATTTCTTGAATGGAATGATTGCTTACAGAGAGTTTGCCAAATCCATAACTTAGAAATACATCATTGATTACGCCAGCCATTGGCTTGACTACTGCGACATTAATATATGATGTTTTGTGGTGTTCTTCTTTAATAGTTCCATGTCTTCATGTTGCCTGGTCTGACACACATTCATGGTTCCTCACTGTAATTGCTCCATTTTCAAATTTTTATTTATTTATTTATTTTTTAATTTTTTACATTTCCAGAAAATAATTCATGATTTCTTGTGTAGTCTATTGTACTAAGCTTGTCGTTACTTAGCCATTTCTCTGATTAGCATAAGCAATAATAGTAAATCGACAGGAATATCCCATATCTATTTAACTTAATGTTTCTTGTTTTCAGCGAGATTCAAACCATTTTAATTACAAAAATAGTTTACATTGGTTGTTTGGGGTTAGAGAAGAGTAACCTTTCTTAAGGTGGTTAAAGAAATTGCAATGAATGATTCAGTTATGTGTATGATGTTCCATTGTAGAAATCTACCCTTGCTGTTTGGTGTTTTCTCATAAATTTTTTGTTCTCATTTTTCAGGGACGAGTATTTTGTTGATAGAAAAGGATATGAGGCAAGTGAAAAGTAGAGATGTGAACTAGGTATGCAGTTACTTTTTAGTTTGCATTGACCAAAAAGCTTTAAAATAAATATCAAGTTTTCTATTGCATTCTCAATCATATGTCTTGGTTTTTTTCAGAAACCCCTCAATGAGGAACCTGAGTGGGAAGCTTATGCTCCAAGCAATATTCATCACATAAGAGAGTTGAAGAAGAAAAAGGATTGGAATCCCAATTGAGGTGATGTCAGGCTCCACGTTTTCCTCACAACTAAAATAGAGTAAGTCTTCCTTTAGACAATGATTACTAATTTTTATGTATTTATTTATCAAATGCATGCATCCCTGGTTCCATGACTGGATAGATTTGAATGTTTCTCACTTACTGTTGTTTTCTGTGAGTTTTTTTGCTTATTTGGTAATCAATTATCTTTGCTTAACTTTGAACCCTAATTTCCATTCGAAACCTACTGTATATATTGGGGATGACTTTTTCATTGCAAGGACAATAAATAATGCGATAACTTTGTTTCAAGATGATAAAAAATTTAACATCCATAATCCACACACCTTATGGAATCTGACTATTAGGTGACACTTCTTTTTCTTTAGGCATCGTCACTGTTGAGAAGTTATTTGTGTATATGAGTATTAGTAGGATGACATCATTTTAATTATCTTTATGTGGGCTATTTTAATCTTAGTAGAGAATAAAAGCTGCTAATAATGTAAAGTTAGAAGGATGCTGGTATCAGAAACAGAAACCGATATGTCATTACTTAGTTGACAAGAAGGATGTACACATCTTGATAATTTAGAGACTAAAAAAGGAATGTGTATGGATGAGATATCATTGGTTGACAAGTTGGTGAAAATGAATTATTGAGGTTGAGGCTAAACTACAAAATCCTCAAGGTTCATTGGCACATCTATTTCAAGATAAAGGCATTATGCAATTTTGAGGTTTCGACTCCATTATGGCAGTATTATGTTAATTTTGAAGTTAAACCACAGCCAAATAGGTTTTTTAAGTATCGAGGTTGCAAAATCCCTTGTGCCATGTTGTCCATTTGAGGTTTCTAATCTATTGTGGTTTTGAGGTTTTTAAGTATCGAGGCTACAAAATCCCTTGTGCCCTGCTATCCATTTGACCATATTGAGGTTTCTAATATATTGTGGTTTTGAAGTGAACTCTATAAAATGGACGCATTAGGGCATTGCTTGAATACCTATTTGTAATTGCAAAGATGCAACTAAGATTCATATCGGCACAAATTAATTAATTGGAGGGAATATAACAAACTACTTGAAATAACATAATCAACTTAAATCACGATTGTAATGTAGTAGTGAAATCACAATCAATCTAGTTCACTAATCATGAAAATCGAGGTTGGAAAAAACCAATAGAGTGTAATACTCCAAATAAGAACATGAGTCAATCAAATCATTTTGTGTCTTAGAAATGTTATTGTAATTAAGGTTAAAATGGTACTAAATTTGTCCGTGAGTGTTGGGGCTAGACTACAAATTCTTCATGGTGCTCTCGCGTATTCATTTGAAGATTTGGGAATGATGCAATTTTGAGGTTTAAAATCCATCACGCTTTTGAGCTATATGCAATTTTGATGTTTCAAATCCATCATGCTTTGAGGTTATGCACTGATTTCATAAGTTATGAGGCTAAATTAAATCTTCTCTTGTGGCATTGAGGTCAAAACAATACCAAATGTACCATGGGTGATAGGGCTAAACTACAAATTCCTCATGGTGTGTTGGCCTCACAATTTGAAAGTTATTATGCAATTTTGAGGTTTAAATTCTATCATGGTTTTGAGGTTAAACAATATGAGATGATAAGAGGAATTTGAAGTTAAAGCAATACCAAATGATTTCATCAGTGTTGAGGCAAAACTAAATATTTTTCTTGTTGCAGTGATGTCAAAAGAATACGAAATGTGTCCACTAGTGTTGGGGATAAACTAGATAATTTTACTTATGTATCCATTTAACGATTAAGATATTTTGTGACTTTGAGGTTCCAAATCTTTCATGGTTTCGATGTTGAGATATGAAATGTTTCGAGGAGTACCATGAATTGGAAGTCGAATGGTTTCATAAGTATTAAAGCTTTTTCTTGTGGCATTATTTTCAAAACAATACATAACGTGTCCATTGATTTTTGGGCTAAACTACAAAATCTTCATGGTGTGGTGGCTTGACTTATTTCCTGATAATTTCTGTATATAAAGGATAGTGGTTTGCTAATATTGGGGTTCAACCAATGAAACCATTGCAAATGGAGGTCTCGAGGAAAATGCTAATTTACAGGTTGGTCTGTGCACACCCCAATGAATGTATTTGTTATATATAAATATTTTAAGAGGAGTACCACCATTAGTAGATTTGAGTTCAAACTAGTAGTAAAGCAAATGATTTTTAGGTGTTGAGGATAACTAAATATTTCTTTGTAGTATCGAGGTCAATAGCCTCTAAGTCCACGAGTCTTGGGGCGTGTGTTCACCAATCCATTTGAATATAAGGGTATTACGAGATTTTGTGGTTTTATCCATTGTTTTGAGGTTAAATAGAACAAAGCGGGTGTATAGAAATGAAAACACTAAAAAAGGAAGCCATGAGAAAAATACTATAACAAGTGGTCCAGTACACACCCTAATAAATGCATGGTTTCGTGATATATAAATGTTGATATGAGTATCATCTATAGGGGTTTTGAGGTTAACCAGTATGGAATGAAATGATTTTGTGAGTAATGACGGTAAACTAAACACCGCTCCCTCGACGCGAGGTTAAAATCGATTATTGAGGTAATGAGATATCATTGGTTGACAAGTTGGTGAAAATGAATTATTGAGGTTGAGGCTAAACTACAAAATCCTCAAGGTTTATTGGCACATCTATTTCAAGATGAGGGCATTATGCAATTTTGAGGTTTCAATTTTACTATGGTTGAGGTGAAAACACTATAAAATAGGTGCGCTAACGGGCAATTCTGAATCAACTATCCGTATAGGAAAAATTGCAACTAAAGTTTGCATTAGCACAACACCGAGTAAATAAGATGTTTAACAGATGGTGGTGTAGGATTTAACCACTTTCGATCGAGTACACGAGGCAAAATTATAGACCCTCGTTAACTAGCAGATGGAATGGATAGATGGAATGGATGGTGTAAAACACACCCAAATAAAATGCGTGGCTGAATCGACTCATATCAGGATATATCAATGTTTATGGCAGTGTTATGTTAATTACTTAATTTTGAGGTTAAACCACTGCCAAATATGTTTTTTTAAGTATCGAGGCTGCAAAATCCCTTTTGCCATGCTGTCCATTTGAGGTTTCTAATCTATTGTGGTTTTCAAGTTTTCAAGTATCAAGGCTACAAAATCCCTTGTGCCTTGCTGTCCATTTGACCATATTGAGGTTTCTAATATATTGTGGTCTTGAAGTGAACACTATGAAACGGATGCATTAGGACAATGCATGAATACCTATTTGTAATTCCAAAGATGCAACTAAAATTCGTAACGGCACGAATTAATTAAATCGCGATTCTTATGTAGTAGTGAAATCACAATCAATCCAGCTAACTAGTCATGAAAATCGAGTTTGAGCAAAACCACTAG
Source organism: Berberis vulgaris (assembly GCA_963556465.1). Lineage (NCBI taxonomy): Eukaryota > Viridiplantae > Streptophyta > Magnoliopsida > Ranunculales > Berberidaceae > Berberis > Berberis vulgaris. Next base: position 79,643,598 of record OY747136.1, on the reverse strand, counting down.
TGTAATGCTCCAAATAAGAACATGAGTGAATCAAATCATTTTGTGTTTTAGAAATGTTATTGTAATTGAGGTTAAAATGGTACTAATGTGTCCATGAGTGTTGGGGCTAAACTACAAATTCCTCATGGTGCTCTGGCGTATTCATTTGAAGACAAGGGAATGATGCAATTTTGAGGTTTAAAATCCATCACGCTTTTGAGATATATGCAATTTTGATGTTTCAAATCCATCATGCTTTGAGGTTATGCACTGATTTCATAAGTTATGAGGCTAAATTAAATCTTCTCTTGTGGCATTGAGGTCAAAACAATACCAAATGTACCATGGGTGATAGGGCTAAACTACAAATTCCTCATGGTGTGTTGGCCTAACAATTTGAAAGGTATTATGCAATTTTGAGGTTTAAATTCTATCATGGTTTGGAGGTTAAACAATATGAGATGATAAGAGGAATTTGAGGTTAAAGCAATACCAAATGATTTCATCAGTGTTGAGGCAAAACTAAATATTTTTCTTGTTGCAGTGATGTCAAAATAATACGAAATTTGTCCACTGGTGTTGGGGATAAACTAGATAATTTTACTGATGTATCCATTCAAAGATTAAGATATTTTGTGATTTTGAGGTTTCAAATCTTTCATGGTTTCGATGTTGAGATATGAAATGTTTCGAGGAGTACCATGAATTGGAAGTCGAATGGTTTCATAAGTATTAAAGTTTTATCTTCTGGCATTATTTTCAAAACAGTACATAACGTGTCCATTGATTTTTGGGCTAAACTACAAAATCTTCATGGTGTGGTGGCTTGACTTATTTCCTGATACTTTCTGTATGTAAGGGATAGTGGTTTGCTAATGTTGAGGTTGAACCAATGAAACCATTGCAAATGGAGGTCTCGAGGAAAATGCAAATTTACAGGTTGGTCTGTGCACACCCCAATGAATGCATTTGTTATATATAAATATTTTAAGAGGAGTACCACCATTAGTAGATTTGGGTTCAAACTAGTAGTATTGCTAATGATTTTTAGGTGTTGAGGATAAGTAGAAATTTCTTTGTAGTATCGAGGTCAATAGCCTCTAAGTCCACGAGTCTTGGGGCGTGTGTCGCCAATGCATTTGAATATAAGGGTATTATGAGATTTTGTGGTTTTGTATCCATTGTTTTGAGGTTAAATAGTACAAGGTTGGTGTTGAGAAATGAAAAATCTAGATAAGGAAGCCATGAGAAAAATACTATAACGAGGGGTCCAGTACACACACCCTAATAAATTCATGGTTTCGTGATATATAAATGTTGAGATGAGTATCGTCTATTGGGGTTTTGAGGTTAACCAGTATGGAATGAAATGATTTTGTGAGTAATGACTGTAAACTAAACACCGTTCCCGCGACGCGAGGTCAAAATCAATTATTGAGGTAATGAGATATCATGGGTTGTGTCAAGTTGGTGAAAATGAATTATTGAGGTTGAGGCTAAACTACAAAATCCTCAAGGTTTATTGTGTTATCTATTTCAAGATGAGGGCATTATGCAATTTTGACGTTTCGATCTTACTATGGTTGAAGTGAAAACACTATAAAATAGGTGCGCTAACGGGCAATTATGAATTCACTATCCGTATAGGAAAAATTGCAACTAAAGTTTGCGTAAAGTTTGCGTTAGCACAACACAGAGTAAATAAGATGTTAAACAGATGGTAGTGAAGGATTGAACCACTTTCAATCGAGTACATGAGGGAAAAATATAGGCCCTCATTAAATACCGGATGAAATAGATGGTGTAAAAGACACCCAAATAAAATGCGTGGCTGAATCGACTCATATCAGAATATATCAATGTTTATGGCAGTGTTATGTTAATTACTTAATTTTGAGGTTAAACCACTGCCAAATATGTTTTTTTAAGTGACGAGACTGCAAAATCCCTTTTGCCATGCTGTCCATTTGAGGTTTCTAATCTATTGTGGTTTTCAAGTTTTCAAGTATCGAGGCTACAAAATCCCTTGTGCCTTGTTGTCCATTTGACCATATTCAGGTTTCTATTATATTGTTGTCTTGAAGTGAACACTATGAAACGGATGCATTAGGACAATGCATGAATACCTATTTGTAATTGCAAAGATGCAACTAAAATTCGTAACTGCACGAATTAATTAATTTGAGGGACTAGAACAAACTACTTGTAAATAACATAATCTACTTAAATCGCGATTGTTATGCAGTAGTGAAATCACAATCAATCCAACTCACTAGTCATGAAAATCGAGGTTGGGCAAAACCACTAGTGTAATTCTCCAAATAAGAACACGAGTGAATCGAATCATTTTGTGTGTTAGAAATGTTATTGTAATTGAGGTTCAAATGGTACTAATGTGTCCATGAGTGTTGGGGCTAAACTACAAATTCCTCATGGTGCTCTGGCGTATTCATTTGAAGATAAGGGAATGATGCAATTTTGAGGTTTAAAATCCATCACGCTTTTGAGCTATATGCAATTTTGATGTTTAAAATCCATCATGCTTTGAGGTTATGCACTGATTTCATAAGTTATGAGGCTAAATTAAATCTTCTCTTGTGGCATTGAGGTCAAAACAATACCAAATGTACCATGGGTGATAGGGCTAAACTACAAATTCCTCATGGTGTGTTGGCCTATCAATTTGAAAGAAATTATGCAATTTTGAGGTTTAAATTCTATCATGGTTTGGAGGTTAAACAATATGAGATGATAAGAGGAATTTGAGGTTAAAGCAATACCAAATGATTTCATCAGTGTTGAGGCAAAACTAAATATTTTTCTTGTTGCAGTGATGTGAAAAGAATACGAAATGTGTCCACTGGTGTTGGGGATAAACTAGATAATTTTACAGATGTATCCATTTAAAAATTAGGATATTTTGTGAGTTTGAGGTTTCAAATCTTTCATGGTTTTGATGTTGAGATATGAAATGTTTCGAGGAGTACCATGAATTGGAAGTCGAATGGTTTCATAAGTATTAAAGTTTTATCTTGTGGCTTTATTTTCAAAACAGTACATAACGTGTCCATTGATTTTTGGGCTAAACTACAAAATCTTCATGGTGTGGTGGCTTGACTTATTTCCGGATAATTTCTGTATGTAAAGGATAGTGGTTTGCTAATATTGAGGTTGAACCAATGAAACCATTGCAAATGGAGGTCTCGAGGAAAATGCTAATTCTAGTTGGTCTGTGCACACCCTAATGAATGCATTTGTTATATATAAATATTTTAAGAGGAGTACCACCATTAGTAGATTTGAGTTCAAACTAGTAGTATAGCGAATGATTTTTTTGTGTTGAGGATAAGTAGAAATTTCTTTGTAGTATCGAGGTCAATAGCCTCTAAGTCCACGAGTCTTGGGGCGTGTGTTCGCCAATCCATTTTAATATAAGGGTATTATGAGATTTTGTGGTTTTGTATCCATTGTTTTGAGGTTAAATAGTACAAACTGGTGTTGAGAAATGAAAAATCTAAATAAGGAAGTCATGAGAAAAATACTATAACAAGGGGTCCAGTACACACACCCTAATAAATGCATGGTTTCGTGATATATAAATGTTGAGATGAGTATCGTCTATTGGGGTTTTGAGGTTAACCAGTATGGAATGAAATGATTTTGTGAGTCATGATTGTAAACTAAACACCGATCCCGCGACGCGAGGTCAAAATCAATTATTGAGGTAATGAGATATCATTGGTTGTCAAGTTGGTGAAAATGAATTATTGAGGTTGAGGCTAAACTACAAAATCCTCAAGGTTTATTGGCTTATCTATTTCAAGATGAGGGCATTATGAAATTTTGAGGTTTCAATTTTACTATGGTTGAGGTGAAAACACTATAAAATAGGTGCGCTAACGGGCAATTATGAATTCACTATCCGTATAGAAAAAATTGCAACTAAAGTTTGCGTTAGCACAACACCGAGTAAATAAGATGTTAAACAGATGGTGGTGAAGGATTGAACCACTTTCAATCGAGTACATGAGGGAAAAATATAGGCCCTCATTAAATACCGGATGAAATAGATGATGTAAAACACACCCAAATAAAATGCGTGGCTAAATCGACTCATCAGGATATATCAATGTTTATGGCAGTGTTATGTTAATTACTTAATTTTGAGGTTAAACTACTGCCAAATATGTTTTTTTAAGTATCGAGGCTGTAAAATCCCTTTTGCCATGCTGTCCATTTTAGGTTTCTAATCTATTGTGGTTTTCAAGTTTTCAAGTATCGAGGCTACAAAATCCCTTGTGCCTGGCTGTCCATTTGACCATATTGAGGTTTCTAATATATTGTGGTCTTGAAGTGAACACTATGAAACGGATGCATTAGGACAATGCATGAATACCTATTTGTAATTGCAAAGATGCAACTAAAATTCGTAACGGCACGAATTAATTAATTTGAGGAAATAGAACAAACTACTTGTAAATAACATAATCTACTTAAATCGCGATTGTTATGTAGTAGTGAAATCACAATCAATCCAGCTCACTAGTCTTGAAAATCGAGGTTGGGCAAAACCACTAGTGTAATGCTCCAAATAAGAACACGAGTTAATCGAATCATTTTGTGTTTTAGAAATGTTATTCTAATTGAGGTTAAAATGGTACTAATGTGTCCATGAGTGTTGGGGCTAAACTACAAATTCCTCATGGTGCTCTGGCGTATTCATTTGAAGATAAGGGAATGATGCAATTTTGAGGTTTAAAATCCATCACGCTTTTGAGATATATGCAATTTTGATGTTTCAAATCCTTCATGCTTTGAGGTTATGCACTGATTTTATAAGTTATGAGGCTAAATTAAATCTTCTCTTGTGGCATTGAGGTCAAAACAATACCAAATGTACCATGGGTGATAGGGCTAAACTACAAATTCCTCATGGTGTGTTGGCCTAACAATTTGAAAGGTATTATGCAATTTTGAGGTTTAAATTCTATCATGGTTTGGAGGTTAAACCATATGAGATGATAAGAGGAATTTGAGGTTAAAGCAATACCAAATGATTTCATCAGTGTTGAGGTAAAACTAAATATTTTTCTTGTTGCAGTGATGTGAAAAGAATACGAAATGTGTCCACTGGTGTTGGGGATAAACTAGATAATTTTACTGATGTATCCATTCAAAGATTAAGATATTTTGTGATTTTGAGGTTTCAAATCTTTCATGGTTTCGATGTTGAGATATGAAATGTTTCGAGGAGTACCATGAATTGGAAGTCGAATGGTTTCATAAGTATTAAAGTTTTATCTTCTGGCATTATTTTCAAAACAGTACATAACGTGTCCATTGATTTTTGGGCTAAACTACAAAATCTTCATGGTGTGGTGGCTTGACTTATTTCCTGATAATTTCTGTATGTAAAGGATAGTGGTTTGCTAATATTGAGGTTGAACCAATGAAACCATTGCAAATGGAGGTCTCGAGGAAAATGATAATTTACAGGTTGGTCTGTGCACACTCCAATGAATGCATTTGTTATATATAAATATTTTAAGAGGAGTACCACCATTAGTAGATTTGAGTTCAAACTAGTAGTATAGCAAATGATTTTTAGGTGTTGAGGATAAGTAGAAATTTCTTTGTAGTATCGAGGTCAATAGCCTTTAAGTCCACGAGTCTTGGGGCGTGTGTTCGCCAATCCATTTGAATATAAGGGTATTATGAGATTTTGTGGTTTTGTATCCATTGTTTTGAGGTTAAATAGTACAAAGTTGGTGTTGAGAAATGAAAAATCTAGATAACGAAGCCATGAGAAAAATACTATAACGAGGGGTCCAATACAATCACCCTAATAAATGCATGGTTTCGTGATATATAAATGTTGAGATGAGTATCATCTATAGGGGTTTTGAGGTTAACCAGTATGGAATGAAATGATTTTGTGAGTAATGACGGTAAACTAAACACTGCTCCCGCGACGCGAAGTCAAAATCAATTATTGAGGTAATGAGATATCATTGGTTGACAAGTTGGTGAAAATGAATTATTGAGGTTGAGGCTAAACTACAAAATCCTCAAGGTTTATTGGCAACATCTATTTCAAGATGAGGGCATTATGCAATTTTGAGGTTTCGATCTTACTATGGTTGAGGTGAAAACACTATAAAATAGGTGCGCTAACAGGCAATTATGAATTAACTATCCGTATAGGAAAAATTGCTACTAAAGTTTGCGTTAGCACAACACCGAGTAAATAAGATGTTAAACAGATGGTGGTGAAGGATTGAACCACTTTCAATCGAGTACATGAGGGAAAAATATAGGCCCTCATTAAATACCGGATGAAATAGATGGTGTAAAAGACACCCAAATAAAATGCGTGGCTGAATCGACTCATATCAGGATATATCAATGTTTATGGCAGTGTTATGTTAATTACTTAATTTTGAGGTTAAACCACTGCCAAATATGTTTTTTTATGTATCGAGGCTGCAAAATCTCTTTTGCCATGCTGTGCATTTGAGGTTTCTAATCTATTGTGGTTTTCAAGTTTTCAAGTATCGAGGCTACAAAATCCCTTGTGCCTTGTTGTCCATTTGACCATATTCAGGTTTCTATTATATTGTGGTCTTGAAGTGAACACTATGAAACGGATGCATTAGGACAATGCATGAATACCTATTTGTAATTGCAAAGATGCAACTAAAATTTGTAACTGCACTAATTAATTAATTTGAAGGAATAGAACAAACTACTTGTAAATAACATAATCTACTTAAATCGCGATTGTTATGTAGTAGTGAAATCACAATCAATCCAGCTCACTAGTCATGAAAATCGAGGTTGGGCAAAACCACTAGTGTAATGCTCCAAATAAGAACACGAGTGAATCGAATCATTTTGTGTTTTAGAAATGTTATTGTAATTGAGGTTAAAATGGTACTAATGTGTCCATGAGTGTTGCGGCTAAACTACAAATTCCTCATGGTGCTCTGGCGTGTTCATTTGAAAATAAGGGAATGATGCAATTTTGAGGTTTAAAATCCATCACGCTTTTGAGCTATATGCAATTTTGATGTTTAAAATCCATCATGCTTTGAGGTTATGCACTGATTTCATAAGTTATGAGGCTAAATTAAATCTTCTCTTGTGGCATTGAGGTCAAAACAATACCAAATATACCATGGGTGATAGGGCTAAACTACAAATTCCTCATGGTGTGTTGGCCTATCAATTTGAAAGAAATTATGCAATTTTGAGGTTTAAATTCTATCATGGTTTGGAGGTTAAACAATGTGAGATGATAAGAGGAATTTGAGGTTAAAGCAATACCAAATGATTTCATCAGTGTTGAGGCAAAACTAAATATTTTTCTTGTTGCAGTGATGTGAAAAGAATACGAAATGTGTCCACTGGTGTTGGGGATAAACTAGATAATTTTACTGATGCATCCATTTAAAGATTAAGATATTTTGTGAGTTTGAGGTTTCAAATCTTTCATGGTTTCGATGTTGAGATATGAAATGTTTCGAGGAGTAACATGAATTAGAAGTCGAATGGTTTCATAAGTATTAAAGTTTTATCTTGTGGCTTTATTTTCAAAACAGTACATAACGTGTCCATTGATTTTTGAGCTAAACTACAAAATCTTCATGGTGTGGTGGCTTGACTTATTTCCTGATAATTTCTGAATGTAAAGGATAGTGGTTTACTAATATTGAGGTTGAACCAATGAAACCATTGCAAATGGAGGTCTCGAGGAAAATGCTAATTTACAGATTGGTCTGTGCACACCCCATTGAATGCATTTGTTATATATAAATATTTTAAGAGGAGTACCACCATTAGTAGATTTGAGTTCAAACTAGTAGTATAGCAAATGATTTTTAGGTGTTGAGGATAAGTAGAAATTTCTTTGTAGTATCGAGGTAAATAGCCTCTAAGTCTACGAGTCTTGGGGCGCGTGTTCGCTAATCCATTTGAATATAAGGGTATTATGAGATTTTGTGGTTTTGTATCCATTGTTTTGAGGATAAATAGTACAAAGTTGGTGTTGAGAAATGAAAAATCTAGATAAAAGGAAGCCATGAGAAAAATACTATAACAAGTGGTCCAGTACACCCCCTAATAAATGCTTGGTTTCGTGATATATAAATGTTGAGATGAGTATCGTCTATAGGGGTTTTGAGGTGAACCAGTATGGAATGAAATGATTTTGTGAGTAATGACGGTAAACTAAACACCGCTCCCGCGACGCGATGACAAAATCAATTATTGTGGTAATGAGATATCATTGGTTTACAAGTTGGTGAAATGGAATTATTGAGGTTGAGGCTAAACTACAAAATCCTCGAGGTTTATTGGCACATCTATTTCAAGATGAGGGCATTATGCAATTTTGAGGTTTCGATCTTACTATGGTTGAGGTGAAAACACTATAAAATAGGTGCGCTAACGAGCAATTATGAATTAAATATCTGTATAAAAAAATTTGCAACTAAAGTTTGCATTAGCACAACACCGAGTAAATAAGATGTTAAACAGATGGTGGTGAAGGATTGAACCACTTACAATCGAGTACATGAGCCAAAAATGTAGGCCCTCATTAACTACCGGATGAAATAGATGGTATAAAACACACCCAAATAAAATGCGTGGCTTAATCGACTCATATCAGGATATATCAATGTTTATGACAGTGTTATGTTAATTACTTAATTTTGAGGTTAAACCACTGCCAAATATGTTTTTTTAAGTATCGATGCTGCCAAATCTCTTTTGCCATGCTGTCCATTTGAGGTTTCTAATCTATTGTGGTTTTCAAGTTTTCAAGTATCGAGGCTACAAAATTCCTTGTGCCTTGCTGTCCATTTGACCATATTGAGGTTTCTAATATATTGTGGTCTTGAAGTGAACACTATAAAACGGATGCATTAGGACAATGCATGAATACCTATTTGTAATTGCAAAGATGCAACTAAAATTTGTAACTGCACGAATTAATTAATTTGAGGGAATAGAACAAACTACTTGTAAATAACAAAATCTACTTAAATCGCGATTGTTATGTAGTAGTGAAATCACAATCAATCCAGCTCACTAGTCATGAAAATCGAGGTTGGGCAAAACCACTAGTGTAATGCTCCAAATAAGAACACGAGTGAATCGAATCATTTTGTGTTTTAGAAATGTTATTGTAATTGCGGTTAAATTGGTACTAATGTGTCCATGAGTGTTGGGGCTAAACTACAAATTCCTCATGGTGCTCTGGCGTATTCATTTGAAGATAAGGGAATGATGCAATTTTGAGGTTTAAAATCCATCACGCTTTTGAGCTATATGCAATTTTGATGTTTAAAATCCATCATGCTTTGAGGTTATGCACTGATTTCATAAGTTATGAGGCTAAATTAAATCTTCTCTTGTGACATTGAGGTCAAAACAATACCAAATGTACCATGGGTGATTGGGCTAAACTACAAATTCCTCATGGTGTGTTGGCCAAACAATTTGAAAGGTATTATGCAATTTTGAGGTTTAAATTCTATCATGGTTTGGAGGTTAAACAATATGAGATGATAAGAGGAATTTGAAGTTAAAGCAATACCAAATGATTTCATCAGTGTTGAGGCAAAACTAAATATTTTTCTTGTTGCAGTGATGTGAAAAGAATACGAAATTTGTCCACTGGTGTTGGGGATAAACTAGATAATTTTACTGATGTATCCATTCAAAGATTAAGATATTTTGTGATTTTGAGGTTTCAAATCTTTCATAGTTTCGATGTTGAGATATGAAATGTTTCGAGGAGTAACATGAATTGAAAGTCGAATGGTTTCATAAGTATTAAAGTTTTATCTTGTGGCATTATTTTCAAAACAGTACATAACGTGTCCATTGATTTTTGGGCTAAACTACAAAATCTTCATGTTGTGGTGGCTTGACTTATTTCCTGATAATTTCTGTATGTAAAGGATAGTGGTTTGCTAATATTGAGGTTGAACCAATGAAACCATTGCAAATGGAGGTCTCGAGGAAAATGATAATTTACAGGTTGGTCTGTGCACACTCCAATGAATGCATTTGTTATATATAAATATTTTGAGAGGAGTACCACCATTAGTAGATTTGAGTTCAAACTAGTAGTATAGCAAATGATTTTTAGGTGTTGAGGATAAGTAGAAATTTCTTTGTAGTATCGAGGTCAATAGCCTCTAAGTCCACGAGTCTTGGGGCGTGTGTTCGCCAATCCATTTGAATATAAGGGTATTATGAGATTTTGTGGTTTTGTATCCATTGTTTTGAGGTTAAATAGTACAAAGTTGGTGTTGAGAAATGAAAAATCTAGATAAGGAAGTCATGAGAAAAATACTATAACAAGTGGTCCAGTACACACACCCTAATAAATGCCTTGTTTCGTGATATATAAATGTTGAGATGAGTATCGTCTATTGGGGTTTTGAGGTTAACCAGTATGGAATGAAATGATTTTGCGAGTAATGACTGTAAACTAAACACCGCTCCTACGACGCGAGGTCAAAATCAATTATTGAGGTAATGAGATATCATTGGTTGACAAGTTGGTGAAAATGAATTATTTAGGTTGAGGCTAAACTACAAAATCCTCAAGGTTTATTGGCTTATCTATTTCAAGATGAGGGCATTATGCAATTTTGAGGTTTCGATCTTACTATGGTTGAGGTGAAAACACTATAAAATTGGTGCGCTAACAGGCAATTATGAATTAACTATCCGTATAGGAAAAATTGCAACTAAAGTTTGCGTTAGCACAACACCGAGTAAATAAGATGTTAAAGAGATGGTGGTGAAGGATTGAACCACTTTCAATCGAGTACATGAGTGAAAAATATAGGCCCTCATTAAATACCGGATGAAATAGATGGTGTAAAAGACACCCAAATAAAATGTGTGGCTGAATCGACTCATATCAGGATATATCAATGTTTATGGCAGTGTTATGTTAATTACTTAATTTTGAGGTTAAACCACTGCCAAATATGTTTTTTTAAGTATCGAGGCTGCAAAATCCCTTTTGCCATGCTGTGCATTTGAGGTTTCTAATCTATTGTGGTTTTCAAGTTTTCAAGTATCGAGGCTACAAAATCCTTTGTGCCTTGTTGTCCATTTGACCATATTCAGGTTTCTATTATATTGTGGTCTTGAAGTGAACACTATGAAACGGATGCATTAGGACAATGCATGAATACCTATTTGTAATTGCAAAGATGCAACTAAAATTCGTAACGGCTCGAATTAATTAATTTGAGGTTATAGAACAAACTACTTGTAAGTAACATAATCTACTTAAATCGCGATTGTTATGTAGTAGTGAAATCACAATCAATCCAGCTCACTAGTCATGAAAATCGAGGTTGGGAAAACCACTAGTGTAATGCTCCAAATAAGAACACGAGTGAATCGAATCATTTTGTGTTTTAGAAATGTTATTGTAATTGAGGTTAAAATGGTACTAATGTGTCCATGAGTGTTGGGGCCAAACTACAAATTCCTCATGGTGCTCTGGCGTATTCATTTGAAGATAAGGGAATGATGCAATTTTGAGGTTTAAAATCCATCACGCTTTTGAGCTATATGCAATTTTGATGTTTCAAATCCATCATGCTTTGAGGTTATGCACTGATTTCATAAGTTATGAGGCTAAATTAAATCTTCTCTTGTGGCATTGAGGTCAAAACAATACCAAATGTACCATGGGTGATAGGGCTAAACTACAAATTCCTCATGGTGTGTTGGCCTATCAATTTGAAAGAAATTATGCAATTTTGAGGTTTAAATTCTATCATGGTTTGGAGGTTAAACAATATGAGATGATAAGAGGAATTTGAGGTTAAAGCAATACCAAATGATTTCATCAGTGTTGAGGCAAAACTAAATATTTTTCTTGTTGCAGTGATGTGAAAAGAATACGAAATGTGTCCACTGGTGTTGGGGATAAACTAGATAATTTTACTGATGTATCCATTTAAAGATTAAGATATTTTGTGAGTTTGAGGTTTCAAATCTTTCATGGTTTCGATGTTGAGATATGAAATGTTTCGAGGAGTAACATGAATTGGAAGTCGAATGGTTTCATAAGTATTAAAGTTTTATCTTGTGGCTTTATTTTCAAAACAGTACATAACGTGTCCATTGATTTTTGGGCTAAACTACAAAATCTTCATGGTGTGGTGGCTTGACTTATTTCTTGATAATTTTTGTATGTAAAGGATAGTGGTTTGCTTATATTGAGGTTGAACCAATGAAACCATTACAAATGGAGGTCTCGAGGAAAATGCTAATTTACTGGTTGGTCTGTGCACACCCCAATGAATGCATTTGTTATATATAATTTTTTTAAGAGGAGTACCACCATTAGTAGATTTGAGTTAAAACTAGTAGTATAGCAAATGATTTTTAGGTGTTGAGGATAAGTAGAAATTTCTTTGTAGTATCGAGGTCAATAGCCTCTAACTCCACGAGTCTTGGGGCGTGTGTTCGCCAATCCATTTGAATATAAGGGTATTATGAGATTTTGTGGTTTTGTATCCATTGTTTTGAGGTTAAATAGTACAAAGTGGTGTTGAGAAATGAAAAATCTAGATAAGTATCGTCTAGGTAATGAGATATCATTGGTTGACAAGTTGGTGAAAATGAATTATTGAGGTTGAGGCTAAACTACAAAATCCTCAAGGTTTATTGGCTTATCTATTTCAAGATGAGGGCATTATGCAATTTTGAGGTTTCGATCTTACTATGGTTGAGGTGAAAACACTATAAAATAGGTGCGCTAACGGGCAATTATGAATTAACTATCCGTATAGGAAAAATTGCAACTAAAGTTTGCGTTAGCACAACACCGAGTAAATAAGATGTTAAACAGATGGTGGTGAAGGATTGAACCACTTTCAATCGAGTATATGAGGCAAAAATATAGGCCCTCGTTAACTACCAGATGAAATAGTTGGTGTAAAACACACCCAAATAAAATGCGTGGCTAAATCGACTCATATCAGGATATATCAATGTTTATGGCAGTGTTATGTTAATTACTTAATTTTGAGGTTAAATCACTGCCAAATATGTTTTTTTAAGTATCGAGGCTGCAAAATCCCTTTTGCCATGCTGTCCATTTGAGGTTTCTAATCTATTGTAGTTTTCAAGTTTTCAAGTATCAAGGCTACAAAATCCCTTGTGCCTTGTCCATTTGACCATATTGAGGTTTCTAATATATTGTGGTCTTGAAGTGAACACTATGAAACGGATGCATTAGGACAATGCATGAATACCTATTTGTAATTGCAAAGATGCAACTAAAATTCGTAACTGCACGAATTAATTAATATGAGGGAATAGAACAAACTACTTGTAAATAACATAATCTACTTAAATTGCGATTGTTATGTAGTAGTGAAATCACAATCAATCCAGCTCACTAGTCATGAAAATCGAGGTTGGGCAAAACCACTAGTGTAATGCTCCAAATAAGAACACGAGTGAATCGAATCATTTTGTGTTTTAGAAATGTTATTGTAATTGAGGTTAAAATGGTACTAATGTGTCCATGAGTGTTGGGGCTAAACTACAAATTCTTAATGGTGCTCTGGCGTATTCATTTGAAGATAAGGGAATGATGCAATTTTGAGGCTTAAAATCCATCACGCTTTTGAGCTATATGCAATTTTGATGTTTCAAATCCATCATGCTTTGAGGTTATGCACTGATTTCATAAGTTATGAGGCTAAATTAAATCTTCTCTTGTGGCATTGAGGTCAAAACAATACCAAATGTACCATGGGTGATAGGGCTAAACTACAAATTCCTCATGGAGTGTTGGCCTAACAATTTGAAAGGTATTATGCAATTTTGAGGTTTAAATTCTATCATGGTTTGGAGGTTAAACAATATGAGATGATAAGAGGAATTTGAGGTGGAAGCAATACCAAATGATTTCATCAGTGTTGAGGCAAAACTAAATATTTTTCTTGTTGCAGTGATGTGAAAAGAATACGAAATGTGTCCACTGGTGTTGGGGATAAACTAGATAATTTTACTGATGTATCCATTTAAAGATTAAGATATTTTGTGATTTTGAGGTTTCAAATCTTTCATGGTTTCGATGTTGAGATATGAAATGTTTCGAGGAGTACCATGAATTGGAAGTCGAATGGTTTCATAAGTATTAAAGTTTTATCTTGTGGCATTATTTTCAAAACAGTACATCACGTGTCCATTGATTTTTGGGCTAAACTACAAAATCTTCATGGTGTGGTGGCTTGACTTATTTCCTGATAATTTATGTATGTAAAGGATAGTGGTTTGCTAATATTGAGGTTGAACCAATGAAACCATTGCAAATGGATGTCTCGAGGAAAATGCTAATTTACAGGTTGGTCTGTGCCCACCCCAATGAATGCATTTGTTATATATAAATATTTTAAGAGGAGTACCACCATTAGTAGATTTGAGTTCAAACTAGTAGTATAGAAAATGATTTTTAAGTGTTGAGGATAAGTAGAAATTTCTTTGTAGTATCGAGGTCAATAGCCTCTAAGTCCACGAGTCTTGGGGCGTGTGTTCGCCAATCCATTTGAATATAAGGGCATTATGAGATTTTGTGGTTTTGTATCTATTGTTTTGAGGTTAAATAGTTCAAAGTTAATGTTGAGAAATGAAAAATCTAGATAAGGAAGCCATGAGAAAAATACTATAACAAGTGGTCCAGTACACACCCTAATAAATGCATGGTTTCCTGATATATAAATGTTGAGATGAGTATCATCTATAGGGGTTTTGAGGTTAACCAGTATGGAATGAAATGATTTTGTGAGTAATGACGCTAAACTAAACACTGTTCCCGCGACGCGAGGTCAAAATCAATTATTGAGGTAATGAGATATGATTGGTTGGTAAGTTGGTAAAAATGAATTATTGAGGTTGAGGCTAAACTACAAAATCCTCAAGGTTTATGTGCCCATGTATTCTTAAATAGGAATATTTTGCAATTTTAGGTTTTAAATCTATGATCGCTTTGAGGTTAAGAAGAACTATAAACATGGTGGTCATTCTGGAATAACTACCAAATAATGCTCAAGTTTGGAGGCTATAGAATGTCTTGTGCATCAACAATTACCATTTAGAGATACCACAAATTTAATGTTTTTAATCCTTATCAGTTTTGAAGTAAAAACCTGAACCATATTATTTTATGCATGTTCCGTTTAAATTAAATATTTTTTTAGTTGGCACTGAGGTCAAAATAATACCAAATAAGTCCATTGGTGTTGAGGCTAAACTAAGAAATCTTATTGGTTTGTTGGAGCATCTATACGAAGATAAGTGTAACTTATAATTTTGAGGTTTCAAATTTATATTGGCTTTGAGGTTTAAAACTAGCATATTGGTTCACTAAGGGCAATGGTCTAAGTATCACATAGGTGCTTATGTATTAAGGCTACAAAATTGTTCGGCTACAAAAATCAGTTTTGATTAGTTGTAGATACCGGATATTTATATTGTTTAAACCATTATAGTTTTGACGTCAAACCTGTACCATATGATGGCTAAATAGTACGCAATGAAACCATGGGTGTTGAGGCTAAACTACAAAATTCTAAAGTTTTATCGGCGCATCTATATGTGATTAACGGTATTTTGCAATTTTGAGGTTTCTATTCCATCACGCCTTTGAGGTTAAAAAACTAGTAAATTTGTGTACTAAGGGCATTTGTAGATTAATTATCAAATGAGTGCTCGAGTATTGAGGCTACAATATTCATCTCACATCAATTTTGACCATTTGTAGATATCTCATATTTAAGGTGCTTAAACCATTGTTTTGACGTCAAACCTGGCCATATGACCAATTGGTGATATCCCATATTTGATTTTGAATAATCTATCGTGCATCAATTTTGACCAATTGGTGATACCCCATATTTGATTTTTTTTTATACATTGTGGTTTTGACCTAAGACGTGTACCAATGTTGAGTGTCACTGTGGGTGTTGAGGCTAAACTACAAAATCCCAAAGGTTTTTTGGCCCATGTATTCTAAAAAAGGAGTATTTTGCAGTTTTGAGGTTTTAAATCTATCATGGCTTTGAGGTTAAATGGTAGAGAAATGGTGCTAATTTTGGAATAACTATCAAATAAATGCTTAAGTTTGGAGGCTACAAAATCTCTTGTGTGCTCCACAATTGCCATTTAGAGACACGACAAACTTTAGATTTTTAATCCCTTTCGGTTTTGAGGCCAAAATCTACTAGTGGCTTTCAGGTTTGAAATTAGAATATTGGTTCACCAAGGGCAATGGTTTAATTTAAGCATGGGTGCTCAAGTATTAAGGATACAAAATTATTCGGCCATCAGTTTTGATTAGTTATCGATACCATATATTTATAGTGTTTAAACCATTATGGTTTTGACGTCAAACCTGTACCATATGGTGGCTAAACAATACACAATGAAACCATGGGTGTTGAGGCTAAACTACAAAATTCTAAAGATTTATTGGTGCATCTATATGTGATTAAGTGTACAATTTTAAGGTTTCTATTCCATAACGCCTTTGAGGTTAAAAAACTAGAAAATTTGTGCACTAAGGGATGTTGTGGATTAATTATCACATTTAGTGCATGAGTATTGTTGTTACAAATTTCGTCTCACATCAATTTTGACAATTTGGAGATACCCCATATTTAAGGTGTATAATCCATTGTAGTTTTGTCGTCAAACCTTGTCATATGATTTTCTAATGTTGAGGTTAAATACTATAAAATGAGGCCATGGATGTTGAGTTTGAACTACAAAATCCTAATGGTTTATTGGTGTATCTATATGTAATAAAGAGTATTTTTCAATTTAGGGGTTTCAATTACATCGTTGTTTTGAGGTTAAACACTATATTATGGGTGCACTATTGGCAATGATTACTATCAAATGAGTGCTCAAGTATTAAAGCTTCAAAAATCTTTCATGCATCAATTGTGACTAGTTGTTGATACCACAAATTTGAGGTTAGTAATCTATTGTGGTTGTGAGGTCAAGCTGGACAATATGACTTTGTGAATGTTCACTCTAAACTTGAATTTTTAAATGTGGCGCCGAGGTGAAAACCATACCAAATGAGTCAATAGGTGTTGTAGCTAAACTATGAAATCCTAGAGATTTATTAATTCATGTAAAAGTAGATAGGAGTAATATGCTACAAATGAGTGCTCAAGTATTGATGCTACAAAAATCTCTCATGCATCAATTTTGACTAATTGATACCACAAATTTGAGGTTTGTAATCGATTGTGGTTGTGAGGTCAAGTTGGACAATATGACTTTGTGAATGTTCAGTCTAAACTAGAATTTTTAAATGTGGTGCCGAGGTGAAAACCATACTAAATGAGTCAATAGGTGTTGTAGCTAAATTATGAAATCCTAAAGGTTTATTTGGGCTTGTAAACGGAGATAGGAGTAATATGCAATTTTGAGGTTTGAATCCATTATCGCTTTGAGGTTAACAACTATAAAATTGACGTCAAACATGGTCGTATGTTTTTTTGATGTTTAGGTTAAATACTACCAAATGAGACCACGGATGTTGAGGCTAAACTACAAAATACTAATGGTTTATTGGCGTATCCAAATGTAATTAAGAGTATTTTTCAATTTTGAGGTTTCAATTACATCATTGTTTGAGGTTAAACGCTATATTATGGGTGCACTATTTGCAATGATAGAATAACTACTAAATGAGTGCTGAAGTATTAAGGCTACAAAAATCTCTCACGCGTCAATTTTGACTAGTTGATACCACAAATTTGAGGTTTGTAATCTATGGTGGTTTTGACGTCAAACTTGGCCATATGATTTTTTAATGTTGAGGTTAAATATTACAAAATGAGACCATGAATGTTGAGGCTAAACTACAAAATCCTAATAGTTTATTGGCGTATTTATTTGTAATTAAGAGTATTTTCCAATTTTGAGGTTAAGTATTTATTAGCATATTCATTTTTCAATTTTTCAATGATAGAATAACTATCAAATGAGTGCTTAAGGGTACAAAGATATCTCACGCGTCAACTTTGACTAGTTGTTAAAAAAAATTTGAGGTTTGTAATCCATTGTGGTTTTTAGGTCAAGTTGGACAACATGACTGAATTTTTACAATAAACTTCAATACCTAATGAGTCCATCGGTGTCGTAGCTAAATTATGTAATCATACAGGTTTTTAGGTCATGTAAACGAAGATAGGAGTACTATGCAATTTTGAGGTTTGAATCCATCATCGCTTTAGGTTAACAACTCTAAAATTGATGGAGTTAGGATATTGTCAAATTAGTCGTAACATGAGTTTTTAAGCTTTGAGTTTAAATAATCTATCGCTCATCAATTTTGATGAATTGGTTGAGGTTTTTAAAACAATGTGATTAGTTATGACATTAGTTTCAACTTTGAGTTTGAATAATCTATCACGCATCAATTTTGACCAATTGGTGATACCCCATATTTGAGGTTTTTAATACATTGTGGTTTTGACGTAAGTCGTGTACCAATGTTGAATGTCACTGTGGGTGTTGAGGCTAAACTACAAAATCCTAAAGATTTATTGGCCCATGTGTTCTTAGATAGGAGTATTTTGCAGTTTTGAGGTTTTAAATCTATCATGGCTTTGAGGTTAAATGCTAGAGAGATGGTGTTAATTTTGGAATAACTATCAAATAAATGCTTAAGTTTTGGAGGCTACATAATCTCTCGTGCTCCACAATTGCCATTTAGAGACACGACAAACTTGAGATTTTTAATCCCTTTCGGTTTCGAGGCCAAAGCCTTAACCATATTATTTTATGAATGTTGAGTTTAAATGAAATATTTTTTCTGGTGGTATCGTACCAAATATAGACAATGGGGTTTGAGGCTAAACTATGAAACTTAAGGGTTTTTTGGAGCATCTTTACAAAGATATGAGTACCATGCAATTTTGAGGTTTCACATCTACTAGTGGCTTTGAGGTTTGAAATTAGAATATTGGTTCACCAAGGGCAATGGTTTAATTTTCGCATGGGTGCTCAAGTATTAAGGCTACAAAATTATTCGGCCATCAGTTTTGATTAGTTGTCGATACCATATATTTATAGTGTTTAAACCATTATGGTTTTGACGTCAAACCTGTACCATATGGTGGCTAAACAGTACACAATGAAACCATGGGTGTTGAGGCTAAACTACAAAATTCTAAAGATTTATTGGTGCATCTATATGTGATTAAGTGTACAATTTTAAGGTTTCTATTCCATCACTCCTTTGAGGTTAAAAAACTAGAAAATTTGTGCACAAAGGGCTGTTGTGGATTAATTATCACATTTAGTGCTTGAGTATTGTGGTTACTAATTTCATCTCACATCAATTTTGACCATTTGGAGATACCTCATATTTAAGGTATATAATCCATTGTGGTTTTGTCGTCAAACCTTGTCATATGATTTTCTAATGTTGAGGTTAAATACTATAAAATGAGACCATGGATGTTGAGTTTAAACTACAAAATCCTAATGGTTTATTGATGTATCTATATGTAATAAAGAGTATTTTTCAGTTTTGGGGTTTCAATTACATCGTTGTTTGGAGGTTAAACACTATATTATGAGTACACTATTGGCAATGATTACTATCAAATGAGTGCTCAAGTATTAAAGCTACAAAAATCTTTCATGCATCAATTGTGACTAGTTGTTGATACCACAAATTTGAGGTTCGTAATCTATTGTGGTTGTGAGGTCAAGCTGGACAATATGACTTTGTGAATGTTCACTCTAAACTTGAATTTTTAAATGTGGCGCCGAGATGAAAACCATACCAAATGACTCAATAGGTGTTGTAGGTAAACTATATAATAAAGAGTATTTTTCAATTTTGAGGTTTCAATTACATCATTGTTTTGAGGTTAAACACTATATTATGGGTGCACTATTGGCAATGATTACTATCAAATGAGTGCTCAATTATTAAAGCTACAAAAATCTTTCATGCATCAATTGTGACTAGTTGTTGATATTACAATTTTGAGGTTCGTAATCTATTGTGGTTGTGAGGTCAAGCTGGACAATATGACTTTGTGAATTTTCACTCGAAACTTGAATTTTTAAATGTGGCGCTGAGGTGAAAACCATACCAAATGAGTCAATAGGTGTTGTAGCTAAACTATGAAATCCTAGAGGTTTATTAGGTCATGTAAAAGGAGATGAGAGTAATATGCTACAAATGAGTGCTCATGTATTAAAGCTACAAAAATCTCTCATGCATCAATTTTGACTAGTTGATACCACAAATTTTAGATTTGTAATCTATTGTGGTTATAAGGTCAAGTTGGACAATATGACTTTGTGAATGTTCAGTCTAAACTAGAATTTTTAAATGTGGTGCCGAGGTGAAAACCATACTAAATGAGTCAATAGGTGTTGTAGCTAAATTATAAAATCCTAAAGGTTTATTTGGGCATGTAAACGAAGATAGGAGTAATATGCAATAATGAGGTTTGAATCCATTATCGCTTTGAGGTTAACAACTATAAAATTGACGTCAAACCTGGCCGTATGATTTTTTGATGTTGAGGTTAAATACTACCAAATGAGAACATGGATGTTGAGGCTAATTTACAAAATACTAATGGTTTATTGGCGTATCTGAATGTAATTAAGAGTATTTTTAAATTTGAGGTTTCAATTACATCATTGTTTTGAGGTTAAATGCTATATTATGGGTGCATTTTTGGCAATGATAGAAAAACTACCAAATGAGTGCTGAAGTATTAAGGCTACAAAAATCTCACATGCGTCAATTTTGACTAGTTGATACCACAAATTTGAGGTTTGTAATCTTTGGTGGTTTTGACGTCAAACCTGGCCGTTATGATTTTTTAATGTTGAGGTTAAATATTACGAGATCATGAATGTTGAGGCTAAACTACAAAATCTTAATAGTTTATTGGCGTATTTATTTGTAATTAAGAGTATTTTTCAATTTTGAGGTTAAACCCTATATTATGGGAGCACTATTGGCAATGATAGAATAACTATCAAATGAGTGCTTAAGGCTACAAAGATCTCTCACGCGTCAACTTTGACTAGTTACAAAAAATTTGAGGTAAATTTGAGGTTTGTAATCCATTGTGGTTTTTAGGTCAAGTTGGACAACATGACTGAATTTTCACAATAAACTTGTATTTTTAAATGTGGTACCGAGGTGAAAACAATACCTAATGAGTCCATCGGTGTCGTAGCTAAATTATGTAATCCTACAGGTTTATTAGGCCATGTAAACAAAGATAGGAGTACTATGCAATTTTGAGGTTTGAATTCATCATCGCTTTAGGTTAACAACTCTAAAATTGATGGAGTTGGGATATTGTCAAATTTGTCGTAACATGAGTTTTCAAGCTTTGAGTTTAAATAATCCATCGCTTATCAATTTTGATGAATTGGTTGAGGTTTTTAATACATTGTGATTATTAATGACATTATTTATGGACTAAGGATATTTCTGATTAGTTATGACATTAGTTTCAACTTTGAGTTTGAATAATCTATCGCGCATCAATTTTGACCAATTGGTGATACCCCATATTTGAGGATTTTAATACATTGTGGTTTTGACGTAAGACGTGTACCAATGTTGAATGTCACTGTGGGTGTTGAGACTAAACTACAAAATCCTAAAGGTTTATTGGTTCATGTATTCTTAAAAAGGTGTATTTTGCAGTTTTGAGGTTTTAAATCCATCATGGCTTTATGGTTAAATGCTGGAGAGATTGTGCTAATTTTGGAATAACTATCACATAAATGCTTAAGTTTGGAGGATACAGAATCTCTCGTGCTCATCAATTGTCATTTAGAGATACTACAAACTTTAGATTTTTAATCCCTTTCGATTTTGAGGCCAAAGCCTTTACCATATTATTTTATGAATGTTTAGTCTAAATAAAATATTTTTTCTGGTGGTATCGTACCCAATGGAGTAAATGGGTTTTTAGGCTAAACTATGAAACTTAAGGGTTTTTTAGAGCATCTTTACAAAGATATGAGTACCATGCAATTTTGAGGTTTAAAATCTATCAGTGGCTTTGAGGTTTGAAATTAGAATATTGGTTCACCAAGGGCAATGCTTTAATTTTCGCATGGGTGCTCAAGTATTAAGGCTATAAAATTATTTGGCCATCAGTTTTGATTAGTTGTCGATACCATATATTTATAGTGTTTAAACCATTATGGTTTTGACGTCAAACCTGTACCATATGGTGGCTAAACAATACACAATGAAACCATGGGTGTTGAGGCTAAACTACAAAATTCTAAAGATTTATTGGTGCATCTATATGTGATTAAGTGTACAATTTTAAGGTTTCTATTCCATCACGCCTTTGAGGTTAAAAAACTAGAAAATTTGTGCACTAAGGGCTGTTGTGGATTAATTATCACATTTAGTGCTTGAGTATTGTGGTTACAAATTTCATCTCACATCAATTTTGACCATTTGGAGATACCTCATATTTAAGGTGTATAATCCATTGTGGTTTTGTCGTCAAACCTTGTCATATGATTTTCTAATGTTGAGGTTAAATACTATAAAATGAGGCAATGGATGTTGAGTTTAAACTACAAAATCCTAATGGTTTATTGCTGTATCTATATGTAATAAAGAGTATTTTTCAATTTTGAGATTTCAATTACATCGTTGTTTTGA
Source organism: Berberis vulgaris (assembly GCA_963556465.1). NCBI lineage: Eukaryota > Viridiplantae > Streptophyta > Magnoliopsida > Ranunculales > Berberidaceae > Berberis > Berberis vulgaris. The sequence continues at coordinate 79,620,872 of OY747136.1, read as the reverse complement.
GGTTAAACACTATATTATGGGTGCACTATTGGCAATGATTACTATCAAATGAGTGCTCAATTATTAAAGCTACAAAAATCTTTCATGCATCAATTGTGACTAGTTGTTGATACCACAAATTTGAGGTTCGTAATCTATTGTGGTTGTGAGGTCAAGCTGCACAATGACTTTGTGAATGTTCACTCTAAACATGAATTTTTAAATGTGGGGCCGAGGTGAAAACCATACCAAATGAGTCAATAGGTGTTGTAGCTAAACTATGAAATCCTAGAGGTTTATAAGGTCATGTAAAAGGAGATGGGAGTAATATGCTACAAATGAGTGCTCAAGTCTTAAAGCTACAAAAATCTTTCATGCATCAATTTTGACTAGTTGATAACACAAATTTGAGGTTTGTAATCGATTGTGGTTGTGAGGTCAAGTTGGACAACATGACTTTGTGAATGTTCAGTCGAAACTAGAATTTTTAAATGTGCTGCCGAGGTGAAAACCATACTAAATGAGTCAATAGGATTTGTATCTAAATTATGAAATCCTAAAGGTTTATTTGGGCATGTAAACGGTGATAGGAGTCATATGCAATTTTGAGGTTTGAATCCATTATCGCTTTGAGGTTAACAACTATAAAATTGACGACAAACCTGGCCGTATGATTTTTTGATGTTGAAGTTAAGTACTACCAAATGAGACCATGGATGTTGAGGCTAAACTACAAAATACTAATGGTTTATTGGCGTATCACAATGTAATTAAGAGTATTTTTCAATTTTGAGGTTTCAATTACATCATTGTTTTGAGGTTAAACGCTATATTATGGGTGCACTATTGACAATTATAGAATAATTACCAAATGAGTGCTGAAGTATTAAGGCTACAAAAATCTCTCACGCGTCAATTTTGACTAGTTGATACCACAAATTTGAGGTTTGTAATCTATGAGTTTTGACGTCAAACCTGGCCATATGATTTTTTAATGTTGAGGTTAAATATTACAAAATGAGACCATGAATATTGAGGCTAAACTACAAAATCCTAATAGTTTATTGGCGTATTTATTTGTAATTAAGAGTATTTTTCAATTTTGAGGCTTCAATTACATTATTGTTTTTAGGTTAAACACTATATTATGGGCGCACTATTGGCAATGATAGAATAACTATCAAATGAGTGCCTAAGGCTACAAAGATCTCTCACGCGTCAATTTTGACTAGTTGTTACAAAAAAATTGAGGTTTGTAATTCATTGTGGTTTTGAGGTCAAATTGGACCACATGACTATGTATTTTCACTATAAACTTGAATTTTTCAATGTGGTACCGAGGTGAAATGAATACCTAATTAGTTTATGGGTGTGGTAGCTAAACTATGTAATTCTACAGGTTATTAGGCCATGTAAACGAAAATAGGAGTAATATGCAATTTTGAGGTTTGAATCCATCATCGTTTTAGGTTAACAACTCTTAAATTGATGGACTTACGATATTGTCAAATTAGTCGTAACATGAGTTTTTAAGCTTTGAGTTTAAATAACCTATCGCTCATCAATTTTGATGAATTGGTTGAGGTTTTTAATACATTGTGGTTTTTACATCAGACGTGCACCATATGATTTGATGAATGTTGAGGCTAAACATTATGGAATGTGACCATGTGTGTTGAGGCTAAACTATAAAATCTGAAAGGTTTATTGGCCCATGTATTATTAAATAGGAGTATTTTGCAATTTTAAGGTTTTAAATTTATCAATGCTTTGAGGTTAAATACTAATGGCAAGGTGCTCATTTTGGAATAACTATCAAATAAATGCTTAAGTTTGGAGGCTACAAAATCTCTCGTACTCGACAATTGCAATTTAAAGATATCACAAATTTGAGATTTCTAATCCCTTTCGATTTTGAGGTCAAAATCTGTACCATATTATTTTATGAATGTTGAGTCTAAATGAAATAGTTTTTTTGAGGGCGTCGATGTTATAAGAGTACCAAATTAGTCAATGGGTGTTGAGGCTAAATTGCGAAACCTTATGATTTTTTGGAGCATTTTTAGAAAGATATGAGTACCATGGAATTTTGAGATTTCAAATCTATTGTTGCTTTGAGGTTTGAAATTAGAATATTGGTTCACTATGGGCAATGGTTTAATTTTTGCATGGGTGCTTAAGTATAAGGCTACAAAATCATTCGGCCATCAGTTTTTATTAGTTGTAGATACCAAATATTTATAGAGTTTAAACCATTATGGTTTTGACGTCAAACTTGTACTATATGGTGGCTAAACAGTACGCAATAAAATCATGGGTGTTGAGGCTAAACTACAAAATTTTAATGGTTTATTGGCGTATCTAAATGTGATCAAGGGTATTTTGCAATTTTGAGGTTTCTATTCCATCATGCCTTTGAGGTTAAAAAACTATAAAATTTGTGCACTAAGGGTAGTTGTGGATTAATTATCACATGAGTGCTCGAATGTTGAGGCTACAAAATTCATCTCACATCAATTTTGACCTTTCGTAGATTCCCCATATTTAAGGTGTTTAATCCATTGTGGTTTTGTCGTCAAACCTTGTCATATGGTTTTTTAATGTTGAAGTTCACTATAAAATTAGAACATGGAGGTTGAGGTTAAACTACAAAATCCTAATGATTTAGTTGCATATTTATATGTAATAAAGAGTATTTTTCAATTTTGAGGTTTAAATTGAAAATTTGAGGTTTGTAATCCATTGTGGTTTTGAGGTCAAATTGGACCACATGACTATGTATTTTCACTATAAACTTGAATTTTTAAATGTGGTACCGAGGTGAAATGAATACCTAATTAGTCCATGGGTGTTGTAGCTAAACTATGTAATCCTACAGGTTTATTAGGCCATGTAAACGAAAATAGGAGTAATATGCAATTTTGAGGTTTGAATCCATCATCGCTTTAGATTAACAACTCTTAAATTGATGGACTTAGCATATTGTCAAATTAGTCGTAACATGAGTTTTTAAGCTTTGAGTTTAAATAACCTATCGCTCATCAATTTTGATGAATTGGTTGAGGTTTTTAATACATTGTGGTTTTTACGTCAGACGTGCACCATATGATTTGATGAATGTTGAGGCTAAACATTATGGAATGTGACATGTGTGTTGAGGCTAAACTATAAAATCTGAAAGGTTTATTGGCCCATGTATTATTAAATAGGAGTATTTTGCAATTATAAGGTTTTAAATTTATCAATGCTTTGAGGTTAAATACTAATGGCAAGGTGCTCATTTTGGAATAACTATCAAATAAATGCTTAAGTTTGGAGGCTACAAAATCTCTCGTACTCGACAATTGCAATTTAAAGATATCACAAATTTGAGATTTCTAATCCCTTTCGATTTTGAGGTCAAAATCTGTACCATATTATTTTATGAATGTTGAGTCTAAATGAAATAGTTTTTTTGAGGGCGTCGATGTTATAAGAGTACCAAATTAGTCAATGGATGTTGAGGCTAAATTGCGAAACCTTATGATTTTTTGGAGCATTTTTAGAAAGATATGAGTACCATGGAATTTTGAGATTTCAAATCTATTGTTGCTTTGAGGTTTGAAATTAGAATATTGGTTCACTATGGGCAATGGTTTAATTTTTGCATGGGTGCTTAAGTATAAGGCTACAAAATCATTCGGCCATCAGTTTTTATTAGTTGTAGATACCAAATATTTATAGAGTTTAAACCATTATGGTTTTGACGTCAAACTTGTACTATATGGTGGCTAAACAGTACGCAATAAAATCATGGGTGTTGAGGCTAAACTACAAAATTTTAATGGTTTATTGGCGTATCTAAATGTGATCAAGGGTATTTTACAATTTTGAGGTTTCTATTCCATCATGCCTTTGAGGTTAAAAAACTATAAAATTTGTGCACTAAGGGTAGTTGTGGATTAATTATCACATGAGTGCTCGAATGTTGAGGCTACAAAATTCATCTCACATCAATTTTGACCTTTCGTAGATTCCCCATATTTAAGGTGTTTAATCCATTGTGGTTTTGTCGTCAAACCTTGTCATATGGTTTTTTAATGTTGAAGTTCACTATAAAATTAGAACATGGAGGTTGAGGTTAAACTACAAAATCCTAATGATTTAGTTGCATATTTATATGTAATAAAGAGTATTTTTCAATTTTGAGGTTTAAATTGAAATTTTGAGGTTTGTAATCCATTGTGGTTTTGAGGTCAAATTGGACCACATGACTATGTATTTTCACTATAAACTTGAATTTTTAAATGTGGTACCGAGGTGAAATGAATACCTAATTAGTCCATGGGTGTTGTAGCTAAACTATGTAATCCTACAGGTTTATTAGGCCATGTAAACGAAAATAGGAGTAATATGCAATTTTGAGGTTTGAATCCATCATCGTTTTAGATTAACAACTCTTAAATTGATGGACTTAGCATATTGTCAAATTAGTCGTAACATGAGTTTTTAAGCTTTGAGTTTAAATAACCTATCGCTCATCAATTTTGATGAATTGGTTGAGGTTTTTAATACATTGTGGTTTTTACGTCAGACGTGCACCATATGATTTGATGAATGTTGAGGCTAAACATTATGGAATGTGACATGTGTGTTGAGGCTAAACTATAAAATCTGAAAGGTTTATTGGCTCATGTATTATTAAATAGGAGTATTTTGCAATTTTAAGGTTTTAAATTTATCAATGCTTTGAGGTTAAATACTAATGGCAAGGTGCTCATTTTGGAATAACTATCAAATAAATGCTTAAGTTTGGAGGCTACAAAATCTCTCGTACTCGACAATTGCAATTTAAAGATATCACAAATTTGAGATTTCTAATCCCTTTCGATTTTGAGGTCAAAATCTGTACCATATTATTTTATGAATGTTGAGTCTAAATGAAATAGTTTTTTTGAGGGCGTCGATGTTATAAGAGTACCAAATTAGTCAATGGGTGTTGAGGCTAAATTGCGAAACCTTATGATTTTTTGGAGCATTTTTAGAAAGATATGAGTACCATGGAATTTTGAGATTTCAAATCTATTGTTGCTTTGAGGTTTGAAATTAGAATATTGGTTCACTATGGGCAATGGTTTAATTTTTGCATGGGTGCTTAAGTATAAGGCTACAAAATCATTCGGCCATCAGTTTTTATTAGTTGTAGATACCAAATATTTATAGAGTTTAAACCATTATGGTTTTGACGTCAAACTTGTACTATATGGTGGCTAAACAGTACGCAATAAAATCATGGGTGTTGAGGCTAAACTACAAAATTTTAATGGTTTATTGGCGTATCTAAATGTGATCAAGGGTATTTTGCAATTTTGAGGTTTCTATTCCATCATGCCTTTGAGGTTAAAAAACTATAAAATTTGTGCACTAAGGGTAGTTGTGGATTAATTATCACATGAGTGCTCGAATGTTGAGGCTACAAAATTCATCTCACATCAATTTTGACCTTTCGTAGATTCCCCATATTTAAGGTGTTTAATCCATTGTGGTTTTGTCGTCAAACCTTGTCATATGGTTTTTTAATGTTGAAGTTCACTATAAAATTAGAACATGGAGGTTGAGGTTAAACTACAAAATCCTAATGATTTAGTTGCATATTTATATGTAATAAAGGGTATTTTTCAATTTTGAGGTTTAAATTACATCATTTTTTTGAGGTTAAACACTATATTATGGGTGCAGTATTGGCAATGATAGAATAACTATCAAACGAGTGCTTAAGTATTAAGGATACAAAAATTTCTCACGCATTAATTTTGCCTAGTTGTTGATACCAAAAATTTGATTTTTGTAATCTATTGTGGTTTTGAGGTCAAGCTGGACAATATGACTTTCTGAATGTTCACTCTAAACTTTTAGAATTTTTAAATGTGGCGCCGAGATGAAAGCCATACCAAATGACTCAATCGGTGTTGTAGGTAAACTATGTAATAAAGAGTATTTTTCAATTTTGAGGTTTCAATTACATCATTGTTTTGAGGTTAAACACTATATTATGGGTGCACTATTGGCAATGATTACTATCAAATGAGTGCTCAAGTATTAAAGCTAAAAAAATCTTTCATGCATCAATTGTGACTAGTTGTTGATACCACAATTTTGAGGTTCGTAATCTATTGTGGTTGTGAGGTCAAGCTGGAAAATATGACTTTGTGAATGTTCACTCTAAACTTGAATTTTTAAATGTGGCGCCGAGGTGAAAACCATACTAAATGAGTCAATAGGTGTTGTAGCTAAACTATGAAATCCTAGAGGTTTATTAGGTCATGTAAAAGGAGATAGGAGTAATATGCTACAAATGAGTGCTCAAGTATTAAAGCTACAAAATCTCTCATGCATCAATTTTGACTAGTTAATACCACAAATTTGAGGTTTTGTAATTGATTGTGGTTGTGAGGTTTGCCAAGAATTGGGAATCAACTCTTTTTGCCTAGTTCGTTTCTTTTGTTTATAAGGCCTATTTAGTGATAACACTAAATATGATACTATTTTTTGGCATCGAAAACTGTTTGGGAAATTTCATTCTGTGTAACAATTAGTTAAATGAGTTACTTTGATTAGAGATAGTATAGGGGTGTTGATGCAGTCTGCCACGGAAGTTCTATGAATTTCTAAATTTATCTGATGTATCGTTTAATCAATCCCTTGTTGAACTAACGCTTCAATACTCTAGTCAATGGGCAAACCCCATGGTTTTTTTCCTTGTTTCTTCATTGCTAACCATTTTCTTGCTTTTAATTTTTTTCTGTTATAAATAATAAAGGTTGGTAGATATGGACTTAATGTTTGATTCTTTTAATATTTTCTTGATTGGAAGAATTTCTTCCTAGATTTTGCCAAATCCGTAACTTAGAAATACATCATTGATTACGCCATTGGCTTGACTTCTACTGCATTGATATATGATGTTTTGTGGTATTTTGCTTTGATAGTTCCATGTCTTCATGCTGCCTGTTCAGAAGTGCATTCATTGTTCCCCATTGTAATTGCTCCAATAGTTGCTCTTGTATTTTGGTTATTTAATTTTTGCCCCAAGTACAACCAGGTTTTCTTTTAGACCCCCAAACTTGTTCAGTCTAGGATGAATAATAATTTTAACCTCACATATGAAAAGACTTCACTGCCCCTCCCTCATTTGCAATGCAAATTGACTAACCCCCTCAAAATATTTAGAATACATCACACCTCTTTAACTGCCTTGAGATACTACAAAAACACACTTGTCCTATTTGGTCAAGGAAACTTTCCTTGTCCTTTTCCTAATTAATTAAGGATTCCTTATCAAAATAGGAAAGTTTCCTTAATTAATTACTAAGCTCCTAAAGGAAGATACTCTTGTATCAATATGTCTCTCTAGGAATAAAGAACTACATATTTTATTAAAAAAATTACTGCTTTTGCGTCTACCTTCTTTCCAAACACATCAGATCCCAACCAATAACCACCACCCTTTTTTAGACGACACCCCCACCACACACATAGCAAATCTCGTTGTGACAACCCTAGCTTCTTTTTTTTATCAAACTGAACCCAAGATCCTGAAGTCCACAGAGGTGTACCACGGATTTGAGGTCAAACCAGTTCCGAATGATTTAAAAGTTTTCGAGGCTAAACTAAATATGTCTTCAATGTCATCTTGGTCAAAACACTACCAAATGAATTAATGGTTGTTAAGCTAAACTACAAAATCCATCATGATTTTGGGGATTAAGCAATATGCAGTGTTTTGAGGTAAAGTCTTTGAGGTGAACCATGGATTAAAGGTTACATAAGTTATGTGGCTAAACTAAATATTTTTCAAGTGGCATTGTGGTCAAAATGCTAACAAATGAATTAATGGGTGTAGAGGTTAAAGTACAAACTCCCCAACGTGATCATGCAATTTTGAGGTTTTGAATCTATCAATGGGTGCACTAAGGGAAATGCTCGGTTAACTGTCCGTAGAGGCAAAATTGCAACAAAAATTCGAATCAGCACAATATCGAATAAATAAGATGGTGTGCAGGGTGTTCCTTTAAACTGATGGTGGTGTAGGGCTGAACGGCTTCCAATCTAGTACAAGAGAGTGAAAAATAGGCCTCTGGCCATGGCCAACTGAAACAAAATGGTGTAGACCGCAACTGTATCAAAACTAAATGTCGTGTTTTTTTATAGGTTGAGTTACTCATGTTATTAACTTATTTGAATTATAACTTATAAAGTAGGTTTATTATTAGTATGTATCCATTTTGAATTAAATGGAACAGTGTTATGGCCATGACTGTCCCAGAAGAAGTGCAGGAAGAGGGACTAAGAAGAGAATAACAAAAACGATATGAGAGAGAGAGGGAGATCGAGAAATTCGTGTCATCTGCTATTTGTGCTTGAAGGTGATCTTTGAAATGCTGTATCAAGATCACAAAATAGTTGATGCTCAGTTGTATCACAGTTATCATCGCGAAGATCCTAACCTCCTACAGAAGCAGTGATTTTTGCGATTATTTAAATATACTAGTGTCTTCAAAGCGAGCACATATTTCTTATGGCATGTTGAACAGGGTTTGAAGAACCTAGATGTAAACATCAGAAAGGGGAAATGACATGATTTCAAACGAAAACTGTAAATAGCATAAAGTTGTTGCTCTTGCAATGTAAAGCAGTAAAAAAGTGGACAACAGCTGTTAAGCTAAAGCGAAAATAGTGGACAGCAGATGTTAAGCAAAGCATGCTTACAATACAAGCACATGTGATAGGTGAACTTTCCAGACATACATATAGAGTCTACATTCATTTTGAGATTTTGTTTAACAATAGAAAGGCATTTTGATCTGATTGATATTTTCCATCTTCTCATGATCACGAATTTGATACATTGGCACTTTGATGAGTTAAACTATGTCCTCTACATGGCACTTGATAAATATTCTCTCTCGAGGTTATGCCTCACTCTCTTGCAAAAGGCTTACGCCTCACACCTTCACATTTTGCCACTAAAATGCCTCGTGTCATGCCTTCTCGTTGAAAGACCTTGGTCCAAATAACCACCACCATGACCAATTGAGTGAGAGAGTGAGATGAGGGGTTTGACAGATTTTAGGGCGGGATTGTGGAAAGGTAATATTGGATTTATATTGCAGCCATTGGATTCCTTATACTAGATTTAGATTTTAGGGTGTTGGGTTTTTAATGTGCATCATAGGGTATTTTGTTTATGGATTTCTCAAGGTCAACTGCAACCAACCCCATTTTAGACCGAAATAGTTTTCAAAATGGACCCCAAAGTCAATTATGATAAGCCAAATGAACCCACCCCAAAATCAAAACAATCCCTTATTAGCCCAACACTCAATACCTAATCCATATAAGTATCGCCGAAACCATTTATGAATACGGTGGTGAATATAACTTTTCTATAATTCTCCTATGGGCATACACCTCCATTGAAATGCATATGTGCAACATTACTTATAGGTTGATGTCGTTGGGGGGAGTTCCTTCTAAAGTATGCACATGAAGATTTAGTGATTGCTGAACTACTGCCAGGGAATCCACTTGAACACAAGTATCTGAGTGCAATTTTAAGTTTTTAATACATTGTGGTTTTAAGGGAGAATATCCCGAGATAGGTGCATTAGAGAAATATTGGAATTTCCTATAAGCCGATAGTGGTATGAAACTGGAATCTTAGCTCAATTTCCAATGCCTAATCCATTGGGGTGTATGAACAATTCTTTAGTAAGATCATATGCACAATTTCCTTGAAGTTTGGGAAATAGAAGTGAAACCATTACCATACGGGTCCTTGAATGCCTAAAATTTTCTATTGGGGCAGAACCAATATCAAATGCCAATGATTCCTATTATTCCACTATCCAACCCATTATACCATCTCCAACCATCATAGTTAACTCCCAAAATGGTTCACGCTCCAAGGGAATGGATAAATCCTATCCATCTTGCTATCCATGGATAGCACTTGGGCATGCGAAATTTCAAATACAAGTAAATCATGATTTGGTGGTAAGTACACCATTGGTTAAGTTTATGTAGTTTCATATTATTTTTGCTTAAAATTTTTAAATGTATATAATATAAAAATCAAAGAGTTTAATTAATTAATCTCAATTTAAATAAACTAGGGGGTGGATGCGCTCTATGTGCGCATATATTCGGTATTTATTTTTAATTTAAAAAATTAATAAGTGCAAATTAAAATTTTAGGGAATTTTTTAATATAAGGAAACATGGAATTTGAAATAAAGGTAATATGGAGGGGTAGTTCTGGATTGGGCCTTATGCTACATTTTAGGCCCAACCATCTTGAAGCCCATTGTGGATTTGGCCTTTTGCTACATTTTGGGCCCAACCACTTTCAAGTTTAAATAATGACATTAATTAATCATGTATTATAATATAATAATTAATAAATTTTGAGTTCCTTATCTAAAATAAATTAATTAACCATGTATAAGATAAAAATTGACAGAATTTGTATTTATTAATCTCAATTAATATTATCACATTAATTAACATTTATAACATACAAATTAAAGAAATGTAAATTGGAAAAAACATAAAAGTAAATATAGAAATTAAATGCTCAACCACCCCCAAAATAGTTGATGGTGCAATACACCCAAATAAATGCTTGAAACAATGCTTCATATCTATCATCTGTGTATGTGTGTGTGGTTGGGAATCATCGACACAAGTGAAACTTCATTCGAATGAGTGCATAAGTCTTTTGAGAAAACTACCACATTTTTTGTGGCATACTAGTAGAAATGTTATTTCGAGGTTTTTGTCCATCAGAAAATGAGGGGAGACTTTGTTAAATTGATTCTTTTAGGCAATGTTCCATTTCCTCACTCTACAAGTTTGTAAAAACAAAACCACTTCTAATTTAGGCATACTGCGAGTTGCACGTTGTTCCAGAGTTTAGGTCATTTGGTTTGTAGGTGACAATTTAATCTTTTGTAATAGAACTTGGAATTTTATTTATTTATTGAGAGAGATACATCCGTGATTAGTTGAACTGGTTAGAGTTGGTTCTATGAGATTTAATATATTTTCCTTCCTTTTGATGGACTTTTTAGATCAGTTGTTTTTATTTCCCTCTAGTTTGGTAAATTGTGCATTTTATTATTTCTCGTAGATGCCAACTTACTTTTCGTGGACGATAATTCATGTCCCGAAATTTGGGGAAAACAGATAATCCTACGTGAATTTTGAAATTTTCATTTTCTTCGAAAATTGGGGCGTGATAGTTTGGTATCAGAGCCCAGTTTACCCTAAGCTAAGGAGAGTCTAGGGGATCCTTGGAATGTGGTTATGGGTAAGCTGTAGAGTATTTTGTGGATCTTATGGAGTGTCTAATAGTTGCCATTTTTATTTGAAGGATATGGCTAGAAGACATACTCGTCAGAATCCAAATGGGAGCGGTAGCAGTGAAAATGTTGTTCCAAATGGAGATGGCAATGGAAATGGAAATGGAAATGGTCATGGTGAGAATACGATCCAGTTGAGTCAGGCTATGATGATGCAATTACTCCAAGGATTGCAATAGAATAATAATCAGGGTGCCCCTTTTGCTAGAAGGGTTAAGGAGTTTGGGACATTGGGTGGTAAGAGGTTTACAGGAGATAATCCGAGAGATGCAGATGCCTGAGTCCAAAGCTGTGAGACTGTTTTCAGGAAGATGCAACTCACTGAAGTCCAAAAATAAGAGTTAGCTGCGCATCATCTGGATGGTGCTGCCAGTTACTGGTGGGAGGCTTTACTACCCTCCATTGATATTGCTGTTATGACATGGGACGACTTCAAGGATCGGTTTGAGAGTAGATTTGTGCCTAATGCAGTTAAGGCGCAATGGGCTGCAGTATGTCACGAAGTTTAATGAGTTGTCGTTATATGCTCGGTATTTGGTGGACACCAGAAAAGAAAAATGTCAAATTTATTGGGGGGCATACATTGACCTGTTTCACTTGTGGGCAACCAGGTCATCGGATGCGAGATTTCCCTAATGATAGGAACACGCCACAGAATAGGCAAGGTCAACCCACCCAAGGGCGTGTATTTGTCGCCCTACCAGATCAGGAAAACTTTCAAGGTACTGATTTTCCTATCTCTAATATGAAAGTTTTATTTGATACCGATGCATCCTATTCTTTCATATCTCGACGATTGGTTAATCGAAAAATGTTGAAAACTTTGTCACTTGCTATACCATTATGTGTTACCACCCCTTTAGGAGGCTCAGCGACATTAAATGAATTATGTAAAAATTTTAAGATTTTCTTCCTCGACAAAGTGTTCCTTGTTGACTTGACTGTGCATGACTTTGAGGGCTTTGATGTGATTTTGGGAATGGATTGGTTGTATAAGAACCTAGTCACACTGGATTGTGCAAAGAAGATAGTTTCCATTCATGCCCCTCACGCTTGTAGAAATTGTGAAGAGTCAGTGATGTCTAGTTTCCTTTACTCAATAGGGACGTCGGAGAGAGAAATTCGAGATGTAGAAGTGGTAAGAGATTATGAGGATGTATTTCAGGAAATTCCTGGCTTGCCACCTAGGCGAGAAATTGAGTTCCGAATCGATTTAGTACTTGGAATCGCTCCTATCTCTAAGGCGGCGTACCGGATGGCACCGAAGGAGTTGAGCAAGATGAAAGTCCAGTTGGATGAGATGTTGCAAAAAGGGTAATTTTAGTGTTTTTGCTTTGTTTTATTCGAATATACTTATTGACATGTTTATTCATGTTAATGTATATATGTGTAATCCTTTTGAGGTGTATATGAACTAGGTTCATACGTCCTAGTAATTCTCCATGGGGAGCACTCGCAATTTTCGTTTCGAAAAAGGATGGTACCTTGAGGATGTGTATTGATTATAGGGAGCTGAACAAAAGGACTATCAAGAATAAGTACCCATTGCCTCGAATTGATGATCTTCTTGATCAGTGAATTTCATCAGATGGGTGTAGAAGAAGATAGTATTCCTCTCATGGCTTTTCGTACGAGATATGGATTGTATGAGTTTCCCGTCATGCCTTTTGGTTTGACAAATGCCACAGCCTTTTTCTTGGACCCGATGAACAAGATCTTTCGACCATATTTGGACAAATTCGTCATTATTTTTATCGATGATATTTTGGTTTACTCTCGTAGTGAAACAAAGCACAAAGAACTTCACACCAGCTTAATTGCTGACCCAAGTGGGCTTTGGCTTCTTGGGTACATTCTTTTGGGAATGTAGCCGACTAGCTTGTTTCAGGATTTAGTAATTTCGGGCGAGCTTAGAGTTGTTCGTTTCGTATGTGACGAGCATTACTGGGAGTTGCATGTTGTTCGAGAGTTTAGGTCATTTGGTTTGTAGGTGACAATTTAATCTTTTGTAATATAACTTGGAGTTTTATTTATTATTTATTGGGAGAGATACATCCGTAATTAGTTGAACTGGTTAGAGTTGGTTCTATGAGATTTAATATATATTCCTTCATTTTAATGGACTTTTTAGATCAGTTGTTTTTATTTGCCTCTAGTTTGGTAAATTGTGCATTTGATTATTTCTCGTAGATGCCAACTGTTACTTTTCGTGGATGACAATTCATGTCCCAAAATTTGGGGAAAACGGATAATCCTACGTGAATTTTGGAATTTTCGTTTTCTTCGAAAATCAGTGCATGACAAGAACCGTTAAATTGCTTTTAGAGCAATCTAACGGCTGGAATTGATGCAGTCAATGGTAGGAATGGATTGCGTAGCTTGGTTTTAGAATCTTGGGATGGTTTGAAGGTGACGTGACTGGATCTGCGTTTACAACATGGATGAATGCATGGAAGGCTCTTGATGCAATTGGTCTTGGTGATTCTCTCCGTAGGCAACATCACCGAATTCAGGGGTCAGTAACTTGATAGCCAATTGTTGGAAATCAGAACTTAGAAAGCTTAGAAAACTGAATGGAGGAATGTGTTATTCAATTCAACATACCAGTGGCTATTTATAGCCTTTTACACAGAAAAGAAAATAACAAAACTACGCTTTACAAGCCTATAGCGTAGTGGCTAGAGAAACAACTCTATCTCCCCTAAAGAATAGGTCTTATTTCAACAAACTAGTTGATTCAGTAAACTCAAAACAGAAACAACAAACCTATAGCTAACATTCCCTCCCTTAAGCTAAAAAAAAGCATCTGCATTTAGCTTACTTTTGATGCATTAACCATTCCAAGCATACTACGAAGTTTCTCAAACTGCTCCAGCTTAAGTGGCTTTGTCATCAAGTCTGCAACTTGTTCTTGAGAATGGCAATACCTCAACTCCACAACACCATCATTCACCAAATCTCTTAAGAAATGAAATCTCACATGAATATGTTTACTTTTTCCATGAAAGACTGGATTTTTAGACAATTGAATGGCAGAACTATTATCACATTGAATTATAGTACCTTCATTCTCCTCCACTCCAATCTTTCCCAAAATTCTCTTGAGCCATATACACTGACACGCGCATAGAGCTGCTGCGATATATTCAGCCTCAGTGGTGAAGTCACCACTAGTTGTTTTTTAGAAGAACATGAAACAGCTCCAGACCCTATCATGATGAACACATATCCAGAAGTACTCCTCCTATCGTCAAGATCACAAGCATTCCCGCTATCCGTGAATGCCAAGAGTTTTGAACTGCCTTCTCCCTTTGAGCTGCCTTCTCCCTTCTTGTAGAAAATGCCTAGCTCAGTTGTCCCTTTCAAATACCTTAGAATCCTCTTGGCTGCCAACCAGTGTGACATGGTTGGCCTAGACATGTACCTGCTAATGAGACTTACACCAGACATTAAGTCGGGACGAGTCACAGTTAAATACATGAGACTCCCAACTACTTGTTTGAACAAAGTTGTATCAACTTGAGTTCCTCCTTCATCCTTTGACAGCGTTGTACCAGGAACGATTGGATTTTTCACAGCATTGCTACTTGCCAACTCAAACCTTGTTAATACCTCTCGTGCATATCTTCTCTGACAAATAAAAATACCATTCGAATTCTGCAACACTTCTACTCCAAGAAAATGCCTCATTCTTCCCAGATCAGACATGTCAAACTCCAACATCATTGAGTTTTTAAACTCATTACACATGCTCATATCACTTCCAGTAAAGATTAAATCATCTACATAAAGGCTTACTATCAAAATTTTACCTCCTACTGACTTGGTGAACAAAGTATGCTCACTGGAACATTTCTCAAAGCCTTCACGCAGAAAATAAGCCTCAATTTTGCTGTACCACGCCCTTGGTGCTTGCTTGAGGCCATATAGAGCTTTCTTTAATTTGTAAACCCTTTCTTCTTCTCCCTCCTTAATAAACCCTTCAGGCTGTTGCACAAAAACTTCCTCCTTGAGCTCACCGTGAAGAAAAGCACTTTTCACGTCAAGCTGAAAAACTTCCCATCCATACTGTGCTGCTACTGCAAGTATTACTTGAATGGTGTCGAGTCTTGCAACTGGTGCAAATACTTCAGTATAATCCACTCCATAGCGCTGTGCATAACCCTTAGCTACCAATCTTGCCTTATATTTTTCCACGTCCCCATTTTCATTAAGTTTGGTCTTGAAAACCCACTTAACTCCAATAGACTTGGCACCCTTAGGCAAATTCATCAACTCCCAAGTCTGATTCTTCTCTATAGCTTCAATTTCCGCTGCCATCGCCTCTCTCCACTTCTTGCTCTTAACTGCCCCTTCAAACCAAAATGGATCAGCATCTGTTACCATCATCATTGCATGCATATCTTCCTCTTCTGAAAGCCCTTCACCCATTTCATAATCTGCCATCCAGACCAGTTCTCTTCTAATTCTTTCATCCCTCCCTTCAACTGCAACTTCTTGAGTGTACTTCATTTGGAAGTGAACTCTCTGAACTGCTGTTGCCTGAGACATTCTTAATATTCTCCTTCTCAGTATGCTCTTCAATACTTTCTTTATCATCTTCTAGCACATCCAACTTCAATTCTGCTTCAGTTCTGCCCCAATCCCAACTCTCTTCTTCTTTAAATAAAACATCATTGCTGATGATAATCTTCTTAGTGGCTGGATCATACAATCTATAAGCCTTGGATTCATCACTAACACCCAAGAATACACACTTCTTACTCTTGGAATCCAACTTACTCCTCTTCTGGTCTGGAATGTGAGCATGAGCTATACACCCGAAGATCTGAAAATAATCCACCGTTGGCTTCACACCACTTTACAGCTTCAGCCCAGAACATTTTTGGAACTTTCTTCTCAGCTAACATTGACCGCACTGTGTTCATGATTGTATAGTTCTTCCTTTCAGCAACTCTGTTCTGCTGTGGAGTGTACGCTGCTGTCAACTGCCTGCTTATACCTTGAGCTTTGCAAAATTCTCCAAATTCATTAGAGTTGAACTCACCTCCTCTATCTGTTCTCAAACAAGTAATATATGCGCCAACCTCCTTTTCAACACATGCTTTGAAGTTCTTGAATGCAACAAAAGCTTCTGACTTCTCATGTAAAAAAAATCCAAGTTTTACGTGAAAAATCATCAATAAAACTTATGATATACCTTTTATCACTGTTGGAAGCCGGTTTGATAGGTCCACATAGATCAGAATGCACCAGTTGAAGCTGCCTCGATGCTCTCCTTGAACTCTGCTTTGGTATAGATTCTCTGTGTTGTTTGCCAACCAAACAAGATTCACATAATTTCTCTGGAACTTTGAGCAGAGGCACACCATCTACCATTTTTCTGTATGCAAGTGTTCTCAACCCTGATAATTCAAATGGCCAACGCGATGATACCACAAGTGTGATTCTTTTTTAGACAAAGCTTCAGCTTGAAGACACAAAATTTTTTGGTGCCATAGATGCTAACAGATAGAACATTCTATTTCCACTCATATTAGTTTGCATAATTAACCCTCTTCTAGGATGATAGACTCTACAAGTCCCTTGCTGAATTAAAATAGCTAAACCCTTCTCCTGAAGTGGTCCTATGCTCAACAAATTGCTCTTCAATTCAGGTATGTAAAGAACATCTGAAATTACCTGAATGATGCCATTCACTTGAAGTCGTACACTTCCTTTAGCCACCACTGCCATTCTGGTGTCATTACCAAGCTTCACCGTTTGTCGAAATCCTTACTCCAGCTCCGAGAACCATTCTTTGTTTCCGGTCATGTGATTGGAACACCCAGAGTCAAGGAACCAGTCTTCTTCTCTTTTGGTTTGATGAAAGTCGACATAGGACATCAACAGAAGCTCTTCTTCTTCTCCAAGTTCAGCATAGCAGTTAGCCTTCTTCTCCCAATCAAGACACTCATATTGATAGTCCCCCAGCTGATGACATTTGAAACATTCTATAGTAGCTTTATTCTGAGACATCCTTCCTCTTCCTCTACCTCGACCTCCTCGGAATGAGCCTCTGCCCCTTCCTCTCCCTGGCTTATCATCATAAGAGATTCTTAAGACTTGTTCTTCCTCCTGACTCCCCTGCATTCTCTATTCTTGAACCAGCAGACTTCCGTGGAGTTCATCAATGGTCATGGTATCTAAATCATTTGACTCCTCAATTGAACAGACAACGTAATTGAATTTGGGAGTCAAAGATCTCAAAACCTTACCCACCACTGTGCTTGGCTTCATAGCTTCACCATTCACCTTCATCTTGTTCACAACTATCAGAGTTCATGCAAGAAAACTATCGATCTTTTCTCCTTCCTTCATAGTCAGCATTTCAAACTCCTTCCTCAATGCCTGCAGCTGTGCTCTCTTCACCTTGGTGGATCCTTGGTACTTCTGCTTCATCGAATCCCAGATCGCCTTCGACGTCTCTTTGTCAAGAATGGTTTCAATGATTTCTCTGTCAATTGCTTGAAACAGAAAATTATTTACCTTCAGATCCTTGAGCTTAGCTTCTTCGACGCTCTTCCTCTGCGTCTCACTTGCTGATGAAGTCCCAATCGCTGGTGATGAAATCCCTTCATCCACCAGATTCCACATCTCTTTGCTCCTCAAGAAATTCTCCATCAACATCGACCAATGGTCGTAATGGCCGTCAAATTTTGGAATCACGAATTTCTCTGAGGTTTCCATGCTTCACTCACTCTCACACTCCTAGTCCCCTTTCAAAGCTCAAATGTTGGAAATCAGAACTTAGAAAGCTTAGAAAACTGAATGGAGGAATGTGTTATTCAATTCAACATACCAGTGGCTATTTATAGCCTTTTACACAGAAAAGAAAATAACAAAACTACGCTTTACAAGCCTATAGCGTAGTGGCTAGAGAAACAAACTCCATCTCCCCTAAAGAATAGGTCTTATTTAAACAAACTAGTTGATTCAGTAAACTCAAAACAGAAACAACGAACCTATAGCTAACACCAATCATGTACATATATGTTATCTACCTAAATATGGTATTGAAAGGCTTGGAAAATTTATGATGACAGGATAGTGGCAGCCTCTGCAATCACCGGACTTCCTACATCTGAGATGTCATTTGAAGCCAAAGGAAAACAGTAAGTTTATATTCCAGTCCATCTCAATCTCATCCCTATGCCAGTCGTAGTGCATAATGTTTGTTGTACACAAGTTTGCCGAATGATGCACTCATTAGTGATCACGCACATTCATTTGAAATTTGTGTATTTGGTTTTTGGAATACATCTTAAAGATCTCTCGTATTTGGATATGTATGACTCATGTAGTGGAAACCATGAAGTTCGCTGTATGAGAAGGAAGGTATTGCTTGAAGCCCTTGCAGACGAGCTCCCACATGGAACTATCAGGTTCTGCTCCAAGGTTGTTTTAATTGAAGAAGCAGGCTCCTTTAAATTAGTGCATTTGGCAGATGGGTCCATCCTCAAGACCAAGATAAATGACCTATTTCTCTAATCCAACTTTCATTCTGATGTCAAACTTGTTTTTTTTTTCACAAGCGAAATAAACTAACATGTAAAAAAAAAAAAAAAACAATCAGGGTGTGTTTGGTTGCACGAAAAATAGACATAGAAATTGAACAATTTTCGTGAATTCGACTCCGAGGCCTCCCCTCGAATTTAGATTCCCAAAAATAGACAACCTAACAGCGAAAATCTGCATAACAAGGAAATTAGCAAAAAAAATGACTAACCAAACATAACCTAAATATATGACACCTAATATACTTGTACCATTATGTCATGGTCTAGGTGGGGGAGAACACAATTTTGATATTCAATTGGAAATATGATGCAAGTGTTTTAAGTTATTCCCCTGCTTTGGGTTGCAGGGCCATTTAAACTTAAATGATTAAACATTATTTGATCATGGCTATTGGATTATCAAAATGTACTTGACCATGAAGTTATGAATGTTTTTTATCCGTCTCCCCCAAGTCTAATTTGGTGGACTGTGCATGGAGCAGGGTTCCAACATGTGCAGGTGTTTTTATGCCAAGTCTAGCTCTCAAACCTGAGAATCCTTATTTCAACCTATTGCAAGGAGGTAAACCCATTATTCCCATAAGGAGAGCCAAAGAAGTTGCTTCTGTTTCCAAACATTCATTCACTCAAATCCCAGCCACCTTCAACGTGGAGCCAATAATTGTTCCGCTCTTACTTTTTATATAACCATCTCACTCCATCTTCATAATTAGCACAACTATTTCCTCCTCTATTTCCCTTTTCAATATTTAATTGCGTCAAGATAACCTCCACTACTCTACCACCAGTCCCATCCCCACTATGCTTTTTTCTATCTATTTTCTTCAGGGATTCTGTGAGAAAGCATAAACAAATACATAGGACGGTGGAATATTTTTGTGCATATGGTGCATGCATGGATGAGTGATAAATAGGATATTTTTGTATTATGTAACGGGTTGACAAGGTAAATACAGTTTATTAGCATATTTCATTTTGAATATGGGGGTACTGGTAACTGGCAATAAAATCAACTGCCTATTTGTGGATTTCCTTTTTAAGTTTCCAACCACAAAACAATAACACATCCTACCCGGTTTCAGGTGTTGATTGGTTGTGACGGTGTGAACTCAGTAGTAGCAAGATGGCTAGGTCTTCAAAAGCCAGCTTTCACAGGGAGACTGGCTATTCGTGGAATGGCAGAGTTACCAAATAATCACAGCTTTGGAACCAAATTTTTGCAGTTCTTTGGAGATGGCTACCGCTCAGGTTTCTTGCCTTGTGACCAAAAGACAATCTATTGGTTCTTCACTTTTTCTCCGTCTGCTCAAGGTACGCATGCATGTATGATAAACTACTGGGCTTTAGCTTCTTCCTTCTATTCTATATTTCTTCCCTCCTAATTGGCAGTTTGATTTTGCAGATCAGGAAATAGAAGATGACTCAACTAAGATGAAACAGTTTGTGCTAAGCAAACTTCATCAAGTGCCCAAAGAATTATGGATGTAGTAGAAAAGAGTGACCTCGAGAGCATAATCTCGGCGCCCTTAAGGCTCAGGATGCCAATAAACCTATTATGGGGCCCAATCTACAAGGGAAACGTTTGTGTAGCTGGGGATGCACTACACCCAATGATGCCTGACATTGGTCAAGGAGGTTGCGCTGCATTAGAAGATGGTGTTGTTTTGGCTAGGTGTCTCTCCCAAGCCTTTTAACTTTGAAAGAAAACCCAAAGGAATCCACTACCAAAGAAGAAAACATTAGGATCCAAAAGGCCTTGCAAGAGTTTGCCCAAGAAAGAAAATGGAGAAGTTTTCAGCTCATTAGCACAGCACACCTAAGCAACAAAAAGCTGATTAAGTTCATTAGAGATAAAATTTTGTCACGTTACCTAACTGGTTTGTTGTTGAGAAGTGCGGACTACAATTGCGGAAGTCTCAACATTTCTTGGTTTTCCTCTTTTCCTATTCTGTTGATCATGAATGTGTTACTTGTAACAACCAATACTGTTAATGTCCTTTTCCCTATTCCAATCCCATGCTAGTGATGTGTAGTTCCAATATTGGCAATTTATAGAAGACTTGAACTGAAACTATTATTTGGCTAAACTGACTGGGGAAAAAAAAAACACACAATTGGTTATCAAATTTCAAAAAATATTATTGGCCAAACTAACTAAAAAATAACTTCATTTTGTCCCAAACTTAGCCTAACGGAATCCTCATCCAAAGCCACCTTCAGCCATCGTGATTCTACTCTAATGTCATGACTGATGGCAGCTTGAATTTGTTTTCGAAGAAAGATGACAGGCACTTCGAGAATGCAAATTGAATGGAGGATATGATCAATGTCTCATCAGCCTGGTTTCACAGAAAACATCTTCCCGATCTCAATTGGACTTAAAGTCTTTCGATCCTTGTTGTCAAGCTGATCAAAGATATATCCTTGCTGACCCCTAAAAAAATCTCATTCCTAACCACTGCCATAACCCTCTCTGAATTTTATTCGCATCAGCCTACAAATCCCTTAAAGATATATCCCTGCTAACCCTGAGTGAAGATTTCCTCTTTGGAACAAACCGACACTGTCATTGTCCTTCATAGCATCTTTCCTGTGCTCCTCCTTGGTTGCCCAGGGGATGACAAGCTTGCATTTGAATACTTATCAGGAAGTGTGCTCCTCCTTTATTGCCCCAATCCTTATTAGGAAGTTCGCACCATAACCTGGGAATCATTTTGATGCTGTCAGCTTCCTAACTCCCATCTTCTTAAACTCTTCATCTTTTAAAATAAAGATAACAAGGTTTCACATTTTAGATATGCAAAACCTGCTATTAACTGTTCGTTGCCACGAAAAGAGGATTGGAGAATACACGAAAGAGTAAACTCCATGCAGATAGGCAATAACAAACCAGCTTTGATTTAGTTAGTTTTGATGAATTATAGAAGAGAATTAAAATACATCTGGCAACTCGTGCTTCTTAGGAGATGAGACTAGGTATGATTAGTGTAGGGTATGATTCTTCACACTAGCCTCCCAATTATGGTTGGAACACCCAAAGACCACACTTAGATCCTGGCATAGTCCAATAAATGCTAAAAACTTGGCAAAATTTACACACCCTTGAGGTAATAGAACAATGTAAGAGTAAATGAGAAGAGTCGGCAGACAACTTGTCAAAGTTACCACATCCTACACAAGATTCATCAATTGTTAGGCAAGTGGTCCCATACACATTGCAACACAGAGTATTACCTCTAGGAGGAAGAGTTTGTTCCGAACTAAAAGGAAAGTTGGTTGGCTCTTCATTTGGATCCTTCCCATCAACTTGGTAAATAAGGATTCAACTCTTAACACTCTTTTGTCTTCCCTTTCCATTCTTACTATCCATGTTGGAGGATGCAGGAGATTTTCAAACAAGTTCCAAGGCAAGGGGAAGGTGACAAAAAGATCTGCAAATGTCACTCAATGAGCGAGTTAAGTGTCATTTTTCAATAAAATGAGAAGTTTGTTTCAATTTCAACTGCCAGCTGCTTAATGCAATGATTAGTTGGCTCACCACAAAAAGGATTGCATCTGAACTTTTCGACTGTTTAAGAATCTACAAAGGATGTAAAAATCAACCTTGCCTAGAATGCAATATCCACATATAAGGATTTGCAGTGAAACCAATGGGACTCTTTGAAACCTTGCTAAAGGAAGTTTTTCACAATTGTTTCCAACGAACTCCGGATAACGAAACAAATACATTATTAACGGACATATTGCCTAGACTAAGGCATTATAAATCGAAGTGAGTGTGCCTCGTTTTCAGATAAGTTTATTCCATATATGTATCAAGCCTTTTACAATCAAAAGATTGTGCATCTCTTTGTGCCTCCAATTGTGGGTAACAACTTTTGAGGAAATTAACTTGAAAGTCACGCCTCCACGAACGCATCTCCATTAAGAAGGATATTGTTACAAGAAACATCTCCTTCCATTGCGCCTCACATGCTTAAGTCACGCTGAGAGTTAACCACAACCATTATAAAAGGTAAAGAGAACATTAGACATAGGTATGCAACTTTAACTGAGTTTTGTCTAGATTTACTTCCTTCTTCCAATAGAGTTACTAACTTAAGCACCGGAGTGCCTTCGGCCATCAAAAAGGTGGTCTTTGGCAATCTAATGATTGTTTTGCGGTCAAACTTGTAGGAGGACGATTTTTGGACGCATCAATAGAGATCTAACAAACGATAAAATGATCAATCAAACGAGATTTGAAGAAGCTTAATTAACATGTTGACAGAGAAACCTTAGACAAATCAGAAGACACATTTCATGAAGATAAGAGACAAAGATGTTATTTATAGTTGAAGAGAAGAGATCCTTCGATCTTCTTCTTCAACAAATATTCTTCTTCACAAAAATGTCGTCAATGAGATTTTACTTCGACCAACAACTTCGACAAAGGGATGGCCGAATGGATCCTTCAATTAGCTTCAACAGATCTCATCGAGAGTGGAGACTGTAGAAGATAGAAAGAAACGACAGACAAAAAGAGATAGAGAGTTGTTTAGTTGAAGTCTTGAAGAAAAGAGAGAGATAAACGACTTCTAATTTTAGGTTTACATTTTGTAACCCCCAATGATATTAAGACACCTATACAATGTGATTTAAAACGAATCCAAACCGTACCCTTTCATTTTAAATAATAGGAACTGGACTCGACCCGTTTTATAACGGATCCGAACTATATCTAAAATTACAAATTTAAAATTTGGACCATTTGGAGCAAAAGGGTCGGGTTCGATTTGAACCCGCGGTTCCTCGACCTGTTTGCCCACCCCTATTTAGAACATATCAAAATAGGCAAAATTAACAGAAAGAGCTATGCGAGATCAGTAGGGGAGCTAGGATGTTCACAAAAGGGGGCATGAAATAAATAGCAAACTATAGAAAATAAAAGTTTGAAAATTTTAGGGGGCAACTACTCCCCATGTCTTTTATGTGGCTCCACCACTGTGTGAGATGACTTAAAACGAAGAAGTTATGCACCCTTAAAGTCGGATTATTCTTGTGGATGCCTAAATTTGGGCATTTGAACAAAATGTTTCAAACTTCAAATCTGAGGTAGCCTACTATTAGAACATGTCAAAATATGCAAAATTCACATAAAGCGAAGAAGTTATCGACCCATGACGTGGGATTATTCAGGTCGAGACCTAAATTTGGATTTTTGAATGAAATGTTTCAAACTCAAAACGACGAAATTATGGACCCTTGAAGTTGGATTATTGTAATTGAGGACTAAATTTGGACTTTAATTTTGAACGAAATGTTTCAAATTATAAATCTGAGGCAAACTACTATTATAACATGTCAAAATAAGGAAAATCATGTAAAGAGCTCAGCCAAATGATGTAAATCGAAGAAGTTTTGGACTCATGAAATCAAATTATTTGTGTTGAGGCCTAAATTTGGACTTTTGAATGAAATTTAAAAATACACCACAAAAATCTTACAAATCATGGCATTACAAATATTAGTAACACCTTGATGCGTTACAGTCTTCCAATTTAGTAACAGTTGTCCAAGGTTGCTAATGGCACTGTAGCATGTTACAATGTTCAAATATTAGTAACACTTCGACGTATTACATATGTTTTTTTTTTATTACAAAAATCAATAAGTAAAATTTTATTTAATTTTTAAGTAAATAAATAAAAAGGTATCAACAAATGAATGACATCCAATGAGAAAATCATATAAGGAGTTTCAACTAAATTCGTCATATATTGGAAATTGAGCAATCAAGGAGTTTCAGTGTTCAATTTCTTGAGCTTATGATCAATGTTTACAAAACGAAGCAGATAAAGAAAGGAGACTATCACACAGAACTTGTTAAGTTTGACCATTAACAAAACTTAAGTGAAACCACTTAACAATGCTAACCCCCGTCACTTAACAAAAAGAACTTAGCTCCTTGTTTTTATATCTGCCTTGGATGTCATACTCAACCACGAGAATAAGTCTACATCAGTTTCATGGAAAGAAAATATGAGAATGATCCCAATATTCTTGCTGTGACAATACAATGAAAATGCCTTAATATTATTATTTATTAAGTCCACAAGTTGGGATGATATTCTTGTTACTAATATAGATAAATAATACCCGTTGTTAGAGCACTGGTAAAGATGACCGCAGAGAAGATGATAACGATAATGGAAGCTCTCTTCAATATTTTCACTAACTTTCTAACAAAGAATTGACCCTAGAATCCAACTACCATTGAAACTGCTATTAGAAACATACCACTTAAGATGCCACAGAAAGCGCAAAAAACAATCTAGGGTGTGTTCCACTGGATGGTAGCTCCACACACTGATTCTTGTTTTCCTTGTACAGTTTCACTGCTTCATATCCGAACACAATAAATGTCATTGGAAACTGTAAAGCCAAAAATAAATACTGAGATAGTGTGCCCAACGTATTTAATTTGATAAATCGAGACTGTTTATCAAGAGCGTTGGCCAACCTGTAAGATGATAAGCATCCAGTACATTGTACCGCAAAAGCGTTGTATGCTTCTATAGAACAAAACAAAAACAAGAGTGGGAGAAGGTCTTTGGAAATTCAAAGAGTGAAAGAATGACAAAGAAGATATTGGACGGTACCTTGATGATTTGGAGAAGCAGAAACAAAACCCATAAGGTCAGTAGCACCAGAATCCTCTTCCAACACAAGTTAAACCGTAATATTTCCTGAAGTAAAGGTACATGAGGAAGACTGTTGTTATGCTTAATTTCAATGGTTAAGAGCGAATATTAATAAATAAAACCATAACTTTAGATTGCAAGACTAGCGAAAAATATAAATAAAAATACCTAAGCATCTCTATAAAGGTCGCCCCAATTATCATCTGATCAAATTAAAGATATGGTTAACTAGTACAGTGTTTTTACTGCATCAAAAAGGTTATTAACTTTGAACTCGAAGCTAATATAGTACCTAAATTGATATATTCATATCCAACAGCAGCAATCCAGTTGATACCATTGCATCAACTACATGATAATTTTGAATGGAGTAGGGGAAGAGTCTAATTCAAAATCGTCTGCGATAGATCACGTCGAACTGAAGCACTTAAGAAAGAAGCTGAGAACTTTTGGTTGATTTGATGCTCTCTTGATGCCTGATATCAATTTGATTTTGTAAAAATGATCAAAGAAATTGTTTTACATGTTTCCCTTATGTGACAATCGAAGTGGTTCCAGCTATTTCATCTGATCAAAATGCAAAGTTTCATAAAACATTAAATATTCAGTCAACGTACATGCAACAAAGAAAATAAAACTCTTTCTTTTGTAAACAAGTATTGTCATCTAGTAATATCAGTATCAGGACCAAGTGTGTCAATCGATTATACCATATTGTCTGACTCCTATTAGTATTAGCGCATGTAAGCACAATTACAAGTTGGTGAAACTTTTCGAAATGGGGTGATAGGGGCAAAGTTACGATGATGTATAGGATTGAGCTTTTTAATTTGGATAATAACAAACAAATTCAATAAACAAACTGAGCCTGATGAACATGTGACACCAAAATTGTATGAAATTGTTTGTGTCAATCCATACACTGCGAAAATCTTATAGAGGAGTATGTCAGGTTAGCCTCTCAACAAACAAGGCCATCTCAGGGGTAAAATTGAAGCTAAGGGTGGGCATCCCATCCCGAACCTGTCTCGTCCCGATTTTTTTGGGTCTTTTTGGGATTGATCAAAATCATCCTGATCCCGTCCCGTCCCGATCTAAAGTGGAATGAGATCGGGATGAAGATTTTCAATCATGCCTATCTCATCCCGAATTTATTTATTTAATAATAATTATTATTATTAATTTTAATCAAAATACTCTTCTAAATTAAGAATGCTCGTAAGGATAAAATTAGAAATGAAAGAATTAGGAGATACTTATGTGTAGCGCCCATAGAGGACAAAATTAGAGAAAGACGTTTAACTTGGTTTGGTCATGTGCGGAGGAGACCAAGCACGGCGCCAATTAGGAAATGTTTAGATTGGCAAGTTAATGGAGGGTGTAGACGGAGGGGCCGACCGTTGAAAACTTGGATGAAGACGGTGAATGCAGATATCATTGAGCTTGGATTAGGCGAGGAAATGTGGGAAGATCGCATTGCTTGGAGAACCAAAATTCATGTAGTCGACCCCGAAAATCTCGGGAATGGGCTTTGATGATGATGATGATGATGATGACTCTTCTAAATTAAAGTTTAGGATAGGTTGAAATCAAATCAATGTAAGATGAAATTCTATATGAAATCTAAATGAAATTTAATATTTATTTGCCTTCCAAAAAAAAGTTTAATATGTATTTATTTAATATCTATTATTATTTATGTTGTAAATTATATGTATATAAATTTGACATTATTGATGTGTGAGTAATGTGAGATAAAACTCTTATTATTATTTTTTATTGAAGGACTATTTAGTAAGTGCTCATCCTGTCCCATCCCGTCCCGTCCCGATCTCGTTTGAGATGGGACGAGGTCTATCCTGTCCCGTCTCGTCTCGATCCCCCGTCTCGTCTCGATCCCGAATGAACGGGATGGATCAATCTCATCCCATCCCGTTCCGTGCCCACCCCTAACTGGAGCATCTAGGACATCCTAGTCTGGCAGATTGTGATGAGTACCATGACCAATTTGTAATGCTGTTGCTAGTGGTCAAAAGCTCAATTTGACGGAGGGAACTCAATTATTAACATATTCAATGGGCTCTCTTTGGAGTCAAATATTCTTGAGAGCCCCAAACTCCAGAGGTTATATGGTGCAAGTTCACAAAGGTATACACATCTCCTCCAAATTGAAGAAGAGAAAAACTAGTTTGCCCCCATGCCATGCCACTATGGCATCAACTAGCTCGCTCATACTCAAAAGATGAAACAAATTGGCAATTGAGATAGTAACTGCAATGCAATCAATGGATTCCATTAATATCACTTGAATCATACTATACGAGCTGCTTAATTTTATAACCGTTATCTCTACATTGCATTATTAAACTAGTTTTTCATCTTCCATACAAAACTTGTAGTTGAACTCTAATGACTAATTCCTATCCAAACACACCATATCTTAACTACAAATTAATAGCTATTGTTGTTTGTTTGTGCTCCTTAATCTAATTAGAGGTCTCCATTTTGTTGGAAAAGAACTTGAATAAGACTTGGAGATGACAAATTCAACATGAATTAAAAACTGTTAATAATTGAGTTCCCTTATTGCTAATTGTCATGCAATGAACACCCTCATCACCATTGCCTCAATTCCACACAAAAAAAAAAAAAAATCATATTTTAGAATTAAAATAAAAATTTTGAGGCGCAAGCCCATTTTACGGTAAAAATACTAATTTTCTTAGAGTCAAACTCGGTTAAAATTAAAATCGATTGAATGTTTGGGCCTTTGTTTTGAATGCATATTAAAATATTCGTTTGTTTCTATGAAAAATATTATACATAAGCATGAAATGATTAAAAATACTAATATGTTTTAATAATAAAATACACATTTTGAAATTTAAAGTGTTTGTATTAATCATTGGTTTTGTTGAAAAAATCTTCAAAATTCCATTTTAGTAATACTGAATTTAGACAAATCCAACAACTATGTAGATAGTTATGATAATTTCATTTTGTAAAACAAAAAGAAAACACAATATTTTCTCTCTTCGCCACATGTATATTCCACCAACTCATTTATATTTTCTCTCTTCGCCACATGTACATTCCAACGACTCTTTTCACAATATTTTCATTTTCTTTGTCCTTATACATGTTTTATATTTACAAATATGACATCATAATCTCAATCCTCAACACATTTTTTCAACTTTCAATCATAGTCATATTTTATTTTTAGTCCTTATTCGGCGTCTAAGCAGCGAAATGTAAAACACCTATCTAAAATAGATATATATATTTTTTGGGAGTAAAAAAAGGGAAGTTAGAGGGTAATTGGGTGGTTGATTTTTCTTTGTTTTGTTTTCATCTTCCTTCCTCCTCAAAAGAAAAGAAGAGGTAAAGAGCCAAATCTTCACTAACTCAATAAAACATCAAATCTCCCTTCTTCTCCCTTTGCCTTTCTTTCTCTCTTGTTATTTATTCGGGGTAGAGGGAGGGAGACAGAGCAGTCAGCCAGAGAGAGATATACATTCACATTCTGTCAACATACGCAAAAAAAGAAAAGAAAAGAAAAGAAAAAAGAAGAAGAAGAGAGAAATGGCTGGAGGAGGAGGAGGTGGAGACGAGGAAGAACCCCCATTGCTATTGGAATACACACCCACATGGGTAGTTTCTGCTGTTTGCTCCGTCATTGTTCTCATTTCTCTTCTCGTTGAAAGAATTCTTCATCAAATTGGAAAGGTAAGCTCATTGCATTTGCATTTGCATTTGCATTTTCATTTTCATTTTCATTTATTCTCTCTCTTTTTTCATTTATTCTCTCTCATTCTATTCTATTCTATTATCATGGATCCATCCAGTGATCGTCCTCTTTCTGTTACGATTTCCTTTAGTATCTTCATTTACATTTCATTTTCCTGCAGTACTTGAAGAAGAAGAAGCAGAAACCTCTCTTTGAAGCTTTACAAAAAGTCAAAGAAGGTCTCTCTCTTGTACACACACTTCGTGATCGTTCATTGCACGTCATTTCCATTTGCATTCAGATTTTTATGTATTCAATTTTATTTTATTTCGCAGAGCTGATGCTTCTGGGCTTTATTTCCCTTCTTCTCACCGTATTCCAGGATAGGATTTCTAAAATCTGCATTTCTGAGTCTTTAACTGAACATTTTCTCCCTTGTAAAAAACGCGAACTCCATATCAACGAAGACTACCAATTTGCTTTATTTTCTGGGATCAAGCGGATGAGGAGGCACCTTCTAGCCGGTGGTGGTAATTCTGCCAGCTATTGTGCTGCCAAGGGGGTATACATTCATCTCACATTTACTCTTCCTTCCTTTTGGCCTAGTATAATTTTTTATTTTTTTTAATAATTATTGTTAACATTATTTTATTCAATTCCATTTAAGGATAACTTTTTGTTTTTACTTTTCAGTTGCAGTTCTAGTTCGACATTTGTTGGTTCTGTTTCAACCTTTGAGTGTGTCAGTTCTACTATGCTAGTTTTCTGTTTTAATCTTCATTTTTTGTGGTTGGGACATTATTATTTTCTGTATTAAATGTGCTTTCTTGGTTGTGATATTCCTGCCCTGAAGTTCTTATTAAGGATTGCAAGTTTCTTAATTTGCTCGTTTTGGGTTTGAAGACCACATTCTAGTGCATAATTTTTTTCATTGAGAGGACGTTTTTAACTAAATGACACTTTCAGATTGGGAAGATGATTGGAGTTGTAAATGGTCCAAGCATTAGGGATTTTCCATTTCATCTATTTGTGGCATGTATGTGGAAATAAGGACATAAAAAATGATCATTTCTAGAAATTTGATGTGTTGATGCGTTGTTGAATTGGAGATGTGATGCATCTCAAGGAGGAAAAAGGTTATCTGGATGCTAGTTTCTTATGCCATCCTTTGGGTGTAGTTAGATCAAAAGAGAGAATTGGATTTTGAAAGGGGCATGTTTACTTGGTTTGTTTGCTCGTGGGCATCATTGCTATCTCGTGGCATTGAAACACGATGGATTAGAGCTTAAATGTGGTTCTAATTCAAGAGTTCATCCTATGTGTTCAGATCTATCCTCGTTAATCTTTTGCTCCCACTCTTCTGTTCTTCAAAAAAATATCTAAAAGATCAAATCTTTTCCTCTTTACATTAAAAAATGCATTCAAAACTTCTTTCAAGTATTTCTCCAATCAATGGCCATATCTGCCTTTTTCTTTCTTTTTTTCTTCCTTTTGCTGGTTGTGAGTTGACCAAAATAGAGAATTATTACTTGAAGGCGAGTGAAAAATAAGGGACCTACAGATTCATCCGACCTCAGGAGATCAGAACAGGTTTTGTTTGGAAGTTAATCCACAAGTAGTAGTTAACTGGTTTTGTTTGTCAACAGGATTCTAGAAATATGATGCATGCAAACAGGCCTTTGTGTTTTGTAGGCTGCCTATTTTCGCTTTGTTATTATGATTACTTCAGTGCTAAAAGATCTCGAGAAACAAAGTAGTTAATTAAGAAATAGATGCATTTTTAGCCATGCCTTGAAATCTGACTGCGGACAGAGATGTGTGCTCATACTAGAACTCAGATCTTGATAATTTCCTTCTAATTCAGGACAAGGTACCATTGTTGTCTCTTGAAGCATTGCATCAACTGCACATCTTCATTTTTGTCCTGGCGGTTGCCCATGTTACCTTTTCTGCTTGCACAATTATTTTTGGTGGGGCAAAGGTAAGTGAGTAGCAGATACTAATCTTCAAGCTTCCACTGTGTTCTTATATTCTTTATTAAGTTGGTCGGCTGTTTTATTTTATTTGATTTCATTTTATTTTCATTGATTTATTTTCTATTTTATTTTTAAACTGATTTCTTGGTTGGTTACAAGTGTAAATGTTCTTATCATTGTTAGATACGTAAATGGAAACGTTGGGAGGATTCTATTTTGAAAGATACATACAACTCTGAGAAGGGTAATGCTTGTACCATGCAAATTAATGTATATCCTGAGAAAGCATTATTCTACTATGCTTGGTTTGCAGTTTCTAATTTGGGTGCATATCATTTTCAGTTATGAATAGTCAGATCACCAGTGTACATCAACATGATTTCATCAAGGACCATTTTCTGGGTGTCGGGAAAGCTTCAGGTGCATTAGGGTGGTTGGTATGTCTTTAAATCCTTTCAAAATTCTACACATGCTAAGAAGTATAATCTAACTTGAGACAAATTTAATTGGAACAATGATCTCATCAATTTTTCTGAATGTCCAAGCTTCGGAGAATTTTTGGAAATAGTTATTAACAATAGGACAAATTTTCTGTCAGTAATCAGTACTCGTGACCATTTTTCTACTCTTAATTTTACAAGACATAACTGTCGTTTAATATAAATTTTTGTTGCATTCTGTAAATTCTAGGTGCAGAGGGCGAAAGCCAGCATATTAACATGGTTTTTGCTGGTATAAATGGAGATGGATTTTGAGATAGAGAGGGTACTTTTCTTATCCATCAAATATTTGAAACAAAAGAGAGAATTTTGCAAAACTTATTAACCATCTCTCAGGTTCACACATAAAGTAGAAAAGAGTGAATAAGAAAAGAGAATGGAAAAAAGAGTCGGATTGGAAAATAAGATATTAAGATCCCTTATGTACAGTTTTCAACATCCCAAGTCGTAGGATAGATATTAGTTGCATAGCATTTGGCCCTGGTCTTTGTGTTCAGAATAATTTTCAATCTGGGTATGTGGTTCCCGAAGTGGGGCAGCAAACAGCTCACTTGATATTTCAGCATTCCCAGATGCATATTGGCTCTCCTAGATATTATGCATGTGTGATACTTGAGGTACACAAATAAAGACTTTTAAGACTTGGTAATTATAGTTTTGATGAATTCAGAATAGAAAAAATCTTGGTGGCTTTCCTAGCTGTAGTATGCTTTATATATCCATGAGAAGATCTTTTGGCTGCCTCTTTTATTTATTTACGAGTCCTCAAACTAATTGAAAATTCTGTTTGGTTTCAACAGCTATTTTTCTACGATAGATTAGTAGTAAATTATTTGCTAGTTTAATTGTTTGGTTTGTCTTTTACCAATGAATGCCAGGCACTACTCGATTGAAGCGTTTAGTGTGCAATCTTCAGTCTCTTTCAACCTTTATCATTAAACATACCCGTTTTAGTACTGTAAATTATGTCATTCATGATGGTATAGGTCTTTATGTAGATATATTATCCTATGCAGTTAAAATGGATAACGAACCCATAACACTCCTGGAGTGTTATAGATTATAACGGGATATAACGATATCTAGTGAAATAATTTTTTATACCCCCAACTAAGTATTAATGTATTATAGACTATCATGTCAAAAGAGTAAATCATGTTCATATACTAAATTTTTTAACTCTTAAAACACATGCACCTTTAACTATTTTTAAAATCAGGTGAATGCTAATTTCATTATATAAAGAAAATGAACATAAAGAACACTAAACTGATATTCTTGAATGACATGAGAATGTTTTGTTTAAATTATCAATTTTTTATAGACATATGAAGTCATAAATCTAGGAACATTAGCTATTTCATTCTCAAATTAATGTAAATATAAGGTTCAGAAGACTTAAGGGGCTCATTGGGTCACAAAATTGCTCCTGATATTAAGATAAAAGTGGCTATATATCATCACCTCGGATCTAATGACTCATGCCATCTCTAAAAATAAATAAACAAACAAATAATAAAAAATCTAAAATATGAAAGAAGAAGAAGAATGTGAATGAATTATTATGTCAAGCTAAACTAGCTAATAATTGTTAAAAAAGGAAACCTTACAGTGATCGCAGGAGCAACAACAAAGATCGCAGTGCAACAGATTGCGCAGCAATAACATCAACATGTATTGCTTCTTCCTATTCTTTTTTTTCTTCTTCCCTCCTCTTCTTCCCTTCTTCTCCTTCCCTTCTCTTTCCTCTTCCCTTCAGAGAGACCGCAGATCGACGCATCGATCTCTTCTCTTCCGTTCTTTTTCTCTTCTTCAGTTCTTCCCTCATTCTCTTGGGGTTGTTCTTTCTCTAGTCTAGGGTTAGGGTTCTGCGAAATCAACAAATGGTCGAATTTTTTATTTTGTATGTATCATAAGTAACAATACAACGCCATTACTACAAAAATTGTTATCCACATCGGCCGTTAAAATGGTGTTATATCTTCGACCGTTGTAGCCTAACATTAAACTAGAAATCTAACGGTTCAACCCCGTTAGGCGATATAACGGCGTTATATCGCCATTTTAACTGCACAGATATTATCAAGGTGTTGCATGGTGGAACCTTGGTCGTCAACTAGGGTTTAGATTCCAAGCTCATCATCACCCGTTGTTTCCATAGATGAGACATATCGTCCCTTTAAAGTCATCAAATAGATCATAACAAATTTTGCAAGGGTTAGAAAACCTTGTTCATCGAACTCATAAAATTACCAGTTGCATGATGCGTTATTTTAGTGGCACACAACTTAATACCCTGCTTTGTGATTGTAGTATGGAATAAGTAAGGATCGTTCTGGACCGGGGATTAGAGGGTTTACCAATTAACACTAAGAATCGCTAAAAGACAACTAACAACCTAATTAAGTAATTAATGGGGGATTGGATTTTCTAAGTTAAACTATGAAAATAACTACTAAAATTACTATAAAGAGAATAAAACTAAAGGGATGGCAAAGATGAGAAAATAGCTAAGGGTTTATCTTCACACACCAAACATATGCTCATAAATCAATATTCAATAATCACTTGCTAACTCGCGAGTGACAATCTCAAGTTTTGTGAAAAATATGAATATTGACTAGGCAATTACAAGTATGATCAACATCTTGTTCTTACCTAGGTTTTTACTTAACCTTACCAACGTTCCTTGGTATTTACTACTTATGAGTACAAGATTGTAACGATTAGGTGAGACTCTCCTATACTCTAGCCCCAGATCCTAGCATGCTTACTAAGTTAGCCACCTTAACAAACATACAAAGAAAAATTCTCTATAAAGCAGTTAAGCAAAACACAATCACTAATAGCAAAGAAGATTAAATTCAATTAATTTATAAAACACATCTTCGGGGCTTCGAATCCACCCCTAACTAAGAAGAGTTTAGCTTGACATATTAATTATGTTCAAACAGTAATCCATAATCAATAATCAAACTAAAATAAGTAAAGAGATGAGAAGAAACAAAACACCGTCGCCGTGCGTGGTGGTATGAGAGTGACTCTGTGGGTGCAAATAGCAGAGAGGAAGATAAATAAGTTTCTCCTCTTCCTCTTCGCGATTTTCCCTTGTCGATTTGCTCTTTTGTTGTTTCGGCTGCGTGTGTGACGAGAGACTGAGATGGATGGCGAGGTGGTTGGCAATGTATGGCGACGAAGGGGATGATGGGAGAGAGGGACTGAGACGGTGGCGTTGTGGAAGGGTTTGGCGAGGTTGCTGTTTCGAGAAGGAGGGGTTACGATCTGGTGAGATGTTATTTGATGAGTTCTGTGGCGAGACAATGAAGAGGAGGACGATGGCTGTTTGGCGTGGCTTGAAGGGAGCGAAACAAGGCAATGTGGCTAGGGTTTGGCGAGGTTGTTGTGGTTGCAAGCGTGATTTCTTCAGGGCAGGTATCGTTCCTTTTATAATTGTTTCCTTCACGGTTTCCTTCTTTGCGTAGTTTTCTTTTGCAATTAGTATTTCTAAATTGCCAATTTGCTTCTATTGTGGAATCTTGTTATTGGAAACCTATACAAACACGAAAATTGCAATTAGTACCATAATTAACAAAAATAACTAAAATTATATATAGAATTATGGTATTAAAATAACATAATTATGCTCCTATCATTGCATTAAACAACCAGATTGCAATTAGCAAGCCACTCGAACAAAACACCTCATAAAAGTACAAGGTGCATTAAACAACCAAATTGACATCACAATTCAAAAGCCACTCTGGAAGGTGGTTTTCCGTTCATCACCAATTCCGATCCATATTTGTTGATAAGTGCTTCTTAGATCATTCCTAGAGAAAATCACAAAATGGTTAGCAAATCAAGCATCTCATTGAAATGTGGAATGAAAAAACAACAACCTCTTATGATCCTATTAATGACACATTTGTTAATACAAATACACCCAAAGCCATCTTTTTTGGATGCTAACAATTGGATCTATACAAGGGCTCAAACTAGGTTGAGCTAAACTTGTGTGCACCTATTCCTTAAGGATTTCATCCTTCTTTAAAACTCGTGTGGCGGAAGGCTAGGGAACCTTGCCCAACTACAAGATTGATTTGGTGTTGAATATTGTTGTTAGCAGGCAAATAATCAAGTGTATATGAAGGTAAAGAAAAGAAAGTGCAGTCACCCCCCAAATAGGTTGCATTTGTGGTGGACAAAGATGCATGGACATGGACACTTGTGTACTGTCGGACACGACACACCGACTATACAATTTTTTTAAAAATTAGGACTCCGGGACACGTCAACGCGTCTTACTATTTTTTTAGTAAGTCATATAAATATGAATAATAATATAATAAAGTGTCTTCCTAGAGTGTCTTAAAGAAGTAGAGGGAAAAATAAATAAGAGAAAAAAAAGTATACTAGAAAAGAAGTAGAGGAGAGAAGAAGCAAATTAGAAAAGAATAAACAAAGATTCAGAAGAAGCATAGTCTATGCTTTAGTGGTTTTTCGCCATATTTGTTTTAAATCACAATTGAAAGAGTCATTCACTTTAGATGAATCAACAACTATTAAATTATGTGGTTATTTGCAAACATCTAAAAGTAAAAAAATAAAACAAAGTTGATTTTCGTGTCTTGACTGTGTCCTAACCAAGTTCTAAGTGTATCGTTGGCGTGTCCGAAACGTTGACCACATTGACCAGGCGTGTCGAGCAAGTGTCGGTGTCGGATAAGTGTCGGACATGAATACAACAAGTTTTCAAAGAGTTTGTGCTTCCTTAGTGGTGGAACATGACCTATGTTGTGTGGGGCGTGAGTCGAGGCGAAGGGCAACTTTAAAAGTTGCGGTGGAGTTGCTATGAAGTTGTGATGGAATCATATATTTTTATAAGTATTATATAGTGTGAGTCAATCACATACTAATCATTAATCAAAACTATGATCCTAGGAATCAAGTATGCAAGTATATCTATGATTACGAGTCGAATATATTAAATTATCAATCATTCAACAATTGAAAAAAAGAGGTTAGGAGTTACTCAGAAGTCAGAATTATGAGTTTATGAATCAGGTATTCAACTGTATCTATTAATAGGAATTGAACATTATCAAGTTATGAATAAAAAATGGAAAAAAATAATTTAAGTTTTGAATAAACAATGAGTCGAAGAAGATGAAGAACACTTGAACTCGGTTGAATAGCTGATCAGCTCCATATTGATGGTTCTGGTGCATGCTTGTTGAAGGAGGAGCAAGAGGAGCCCTATACTATTAGTGTTGTTTCAGTCATTCACAGGGACACAAAAATAAGAAGAAAAAAAGAAAGAAAACAAGCAAGAGGAAAAAGGAGGAAGAGCGCTATACCTGGTGGAAGGAGGAAGGAGGTCGCAGTCGCAAGATTTGTCAATTTAGGGCAAACTCTGATTTGGTATTTTGGATTGTATTATTTACATTAGTTATCTCATCAACTAAACACTAATTATCAATTAATTTAATAATGTAGTAAAAAAAAAATATTTATCAAATAGTTATGAAAACTGGCTACATGCCCCCTCCAAATCGTCTCGCTGCTCCTGAAGCACCACG
Organism: Berberis vulgaris; assembly: GCA_963556465.1. NCBI lineage: Eukaryota > Viridiplantae > Streptophyta > Magnoliopsida > Ranunculales > Berberidaceae > Berberis > Berberis vulgaris. Next base: position 79,583,464 of record OY747136.1, on the reverse strand, counting down.
CTGCGGTTCTGTGAAGTGCAAATCAGTTTTGGGGTGAAAAAGTTTTTGATGCAGAGCGGTCCTTAAAAAATATAGCGATTCTAAGGCTGCAGTGCCTCTTCAAACAACATAGAACATGAAAACAAGGAGTAGTAGTGAAGAGATGAACCACATTAGTTTAGATTCATTCGATTTCCTTCAAATCTTCAATAATATCCAGAGAAATCAGTACGTGGTGCTTTGATAGGTTGAGAAGGATTTGGTTTGACATTGGGAGTGTGCAGATAGTGTTGATGGTGTCCTTCACAAAATAGTATGTAATTGGCCTTACCCCTACAACCAAGTGACAATTGACAAACTCACATTTTTAACACATACAACAATATGTTTGTAAGAACTAGTGCTCAAACCAACAATACATTGAAAACTAAGTTGTTTGTTGCAATCATCATCAATCCAATGGAGCAAGGCTTTGAATGTGGCTAACTACGAAGTTGCAAAACATCAACATGGTCACTACTAACATTGGCAATTATTAATCGACAAACCTTTCCTCACACCTTACCCGAAGAGCAGAACAAGTTTTGGTTTGGGGTGTTTCAACATGTTGCACAAAGAGCAAGTTTTTAACGCGCAAATTTATAAGGGAAATTGAAAAAAGAAAAGCACAAACAAGAGGTTCACCATCTTCTTCATAAAACCTTCCATGCTGGTGTTATCCTGCACTACATCCATAACACCTTTTTCCTCATTGTCACTACTACCTCTCACAAGTATAGTATTTTCATCTTCTTGAGTCACCTCAAATGTTTCTATCTTTATTGACTTTATCTTTCACTTGTATGATATTCTATTATGATCTTCTTGAATCTCCTCGCATGTTTCATCTCCATTGATCTGTCCCTCTTCAATACCATTTGACACCACTTCAATACCCTTTAACACCAGTTTTTCTGTCAGGCTAAGGAGAACAAATTGGTTATTAGAAACAATGATGTTTTCATTTTTTTGTACTTGGTTCAGCTCTAGTTTGATGCAAATTTTCAATTAGCGCTTTACCATTTCTTTCCATATTCCTTTTAGTTCTAACATCAGTCCATCCATCATTGTTGTTTGCTTGCTTCCCTGGTTTGTTGTGTTTTGCCAAACTTTGTTCTCCACCCCCCTTTGATTGCTTTGTTATGGAACTTCTTGAAAATCACTTTCCTTTCTACTCCACATTGCTCATCATTGTGGCCAAATTATTTGCGTTTATCACAAATCTTTGGTTTCCACAGATACTGTAAGGTTACTTGAAACTCTCCTCTCGGAAAAGGTTTATAAGCTTCAACCTCTACACAAATATTGGCAAAGTTGGGGCCTTCCCAAACTACTTGCTATGTAGGTCAAATATGTAGATGTCCAAAGTTTTTTGGGTACTATGTAGAATCAAATCAAAATAGTGGTTTTGAGAAGTTTATTTGTTCTCCAAACAAACTCACTCCTCGGCGCTATAAGAACTTTCCATTGATGTACATGGGGTCTTTCTCTAAGCTACTGTTCTATCTGCTTTCGATAATAACTTGAAATAGAATATTCTCCGTCTAAAGTTATTTCAAGAGTACTTTTCGACTTCCATGTCCTTTGCACTATGCTAACTTGTGATGAATCGTAAATTAGTACACAAATCAGAGAAAGGGTCGTTTGAATATCATAAATGGTATTGTAAATCGTAAGATTTTTTTAAGTGCTTAAATATCAAAACAATACATAATATTTCCATGCAAAGAATAAATAACTCAAATTTTAAAAGTAAATTATAATGCTCAATCATCAACCTCAACAACCTCAAATTCCATTGTCAAATATGCCAATCATTCTAACATTTTAAAAAAACTTTAAATAATTCGTTCAAGATGTTTAGAGTGTTTCTCTGTGGGAGCAGTGAAAAAAAACTCCCTTACTCATTTTGACCGGACTCTTTGAATTTGGTCGGGTATGATGGTATATGGTTGAGTGTGTTAGTCAAATACTTTGTTTGAGATGCTTGAGACTAGCGACAATAAAACCAATATGGTTTTAAAAGACTTAAAAGTTAATGGGGCTTGAAAATAAATTTGTAGGATTCATTGTCAAATCATGCATCACGATTTGAGATACAATTTGCGATTAAATCTCACGATTTACTTTCTTATGATTTTAATCTGAGTCAACTCACTCGCTATAGGCAATGTTGTCAGTGGCGAGACGGAGTGTGAGGTGCCAAGTTCTGCCTCTAGAACCTTAGCAAGGCAAAGGGGTTGTCGTGGTGGAACCTTTTGTTTATAGGATAGGGGTTTTAGTGTAATAACCTCCACCTTGACTAGTATATGGCTCTGCGACGCTCTAAGGATAGGGCAAGGCGCTTTATAGTTAAAATAAAGCCCTTAGTGCCTTGGCAGAGCGCCCGACAACATGGGCTATAAGATAAGTTTTGAATCATACAATTCAACTCATGAACCGTAAGATTTGAAGTATTCAATCCCATCAAAAGTTGCACTCTTCGGCTTTATGAACACACCATTCTCTTTGCAAATTGACAATCTCTAATGAGGTATTTGTTGTTGAGCTCTGTTCCTTTGTAAAAGAGCCTCTCCATGATCCAATTGTAGGTTCCTAAAGAGTGTGAATGGTCTCCTCATAAGTCTCTGGTTTTAGATGAGGGGAAAGTCAAGGTTGAGGTGTCCCCTATTACATGAATCATACTGGAGGAGAGAACAAGGAAACAATGTGTCCAAATGGGAGCAGATCAGTTTCTTGGTGTTATCCACTTTCGCTGCTCTGCCCTTCTATCTTTCTTCACAAACATGTTGAACTTGCAACGGATCCCTTGGGGTATAATTGTCTTCCCAGGCACCCAACTTGTTTGTATGGTTCTAGCGCATGGATCCATAGCTAAACATAAGGATGATTTCATGCAAGTACCGAGGTGGCTTCGGGAAGAGGAGACAATTAAATTTAAGATGATGTGTGGGCTGGGGGTGATGCTTATGGGGTGTTGATAGATGACAAAGATAAAAAATTTCGACTAAGCTTATGTTTATCTAGGTTGGTGATGGATAATCTCCCTTACTTACCACAAAACAACTTCCTTATGAAGTTGGTTTGGTGGAAAGTAATGCCCCCTAGAGTATCTTTCTTCCTGTGGATGGTGGTGTGGAACAAGTTATCAATCAAGCAAGAGCTAATGGACATCAATGAAATGTGCCCAATGTGTGGGGTGGAGTCGAAAAGTGCATACCATCTTCTCCACCATTGTAGTTGGGTTAGCATTTTGTAGTCACATTTCAAATCTCTTTTCAATCTATATTGGGTTATGCCTGTATCAGTAGAAGGTATGCTTATATGTTGATGAGTTGGGAAGGTGATCCCTTTTATGTTGAACTGTGTGGAAAGAACATAATTGTAGAATTTTCATTATATCTCGAACCCGTGTGCATGGAGGTTTGATGTGTCTGTGGTGTTGGGTTTCTTGTCATCCTTTCTTTCAGAGGATGTTTGATTCATTTGTATGATAATTGGGAATCGATAATCTTGGGGCCATAACGCTTTTAAGGGCATATTTTTGTATTCGGTTAATAGTCTATCATGAAGAAAACTTTTACCTTTTGTTGTTGAGTTTGTAATTGATCCCGCAAAGCTGATGCCCCCCTCGTAGTTTCAAAGCTACAAATTTAACCTGTTCGATGAACTAATTCATTTCATCTAAAAGGTTTTCAACTTCCTTTGTCCACTTTGAGAAAATCCTTGTTATAGAGTTGCCCACTCAAAGTAGGAAAAATCAACCTTAACCTTGAGCTCTTGGTGTTCTCTTAAGGTTGATTAGTTATATGTGCTTCAGCTTGTTGAAGGTGTAGTTGATGGTTAAACTTCTCTGTTCATCAGCATTATTGTAATCGTGTGGTAGAAAAGTTTGAGGAGAAGTTTGTACCACTACATGGTTGGTTTGGGTGGTGTGTGGTTACGTGGCAGTGTGGGCTGTTGGTTTGGTGTGGAAGGAAAAGTATGGGAGCTGTCATCGACTCATTTACCATGAAGATTTAAGTCCTGGCAGTAAAAATTATTGGGGGATTGCATCAAGTGTAGCTTGCATACTATAATATCAAACCCACCATCAACTCTCATTTGACGTTTGAAAGGCTACAAATTCGGCACCTTTGGACACCTCTCTTTAACTTGTGTCTTTGGAGGGATTGTCTTGTGATATGGATGCTTCAAACAAGGAGAAAGGTTTCCACGTAACAACTTTTAAACCTTTTAAACATAAGTTCCCAAATAAACCTACACAAACATTAACTCCATAAGTCTTTTAATCTTTACTACTCAAATCTGTTTATTCATGGAGTTTAATGCCCTTTGAATAACAAAGTTGGCTTGCTAGGCAGGCGTCCTAGTTTCCTAAAACAAAATAGAAACCTAAAATCTGAGTGGCTTCTTAGGAAGCTAAACACAACTCCACTACTAAAGTGGTCCAACCCACAATTAATAACATTTAGCAAATAAACAAAATTAAATCACTATCAGTCATTTATAGACTTTTAAAAGTGCCTCAAACATGTTAATTAAATCAGTGTAGTCAAAGCTATCCAAAGCCACTGCTTAAAGCCAAAAGCCAAGCCAAACCATGACACCTCGCTTCGCCTTGGTCAAAGCCAACCCTGAAGCCACAAAAAGCCACCACTTTTAGCATTTTTTTGTTGAAGCGTGAAGCCAAAAAAGCCATGGCTTCATTAAACAAAAGCGTTTTTTTTTTTTTGTGTTCTTCTTCTCCTCATATTGTTTATGTTTCTCCTTCTCTTTAGAGCTTCATGGCTGAATCAGAGAGGAGCAGGAGTTTGAGATCTTGTTCGAGGTACGAACCTTTTTACCTTCACCGAAATTTTCAACGTCATGACCCCGAAGAAGGAAACCACATCTATACATTGATTATCTATGCATTAATAATCTATACATTGATAATGTTATTTTTTGTTTACTTGAGGTGATTGATTATGGAAGAAAACCGTGGGGAAATGGAGAGTAGTTCTCGTGAAGACATTGGTTGGAAGTATGGTGTTGCAGTGAATGGTAACAAACATCATAACATAGGAAGCAATGACATTGACTTGAGCTAACACCTCTAAATCTAGTTGAAAAACAGAATGCATATGTTTAGAAGCTTAGATACGAGCAAAATGCATGTATTTACATTTTTTATATAATATTAATATCATTTTTAAGGGTCGCTTTACTTGCGTAAAGTCGTCGCTTAAAGCCAAGCCATGGCAAATCGCTTCACTTTCGCTTCACGCTTTGTTTACCTTGAACTAATAAAAACACGCTCTAGTTTACTTAAAATGTAAAATAAAATAACTAAACATTCCAATGGAGAAAATCAAATAAGGACATGATTGATACATTCTCCAACACAGAGGCCCATTCAGTGGCTCTCCTCACTATATAGTCAAATGATATGAAGGCATCCAAAGGGGACCAGCTCCCTATAGGTTTTATAGGTCATGGGTGAAGGAACCTGATTTCAACAAAAATAAAATAAAATTAAGAGTTGGAGAAACAGAGTAAATGGGACACCAATGTACAAACACAATAATGTGTTTACTATCTATAGTAAATTCGCTATTTACTATAAATAGTAAACCACACATTACTAATTTTTTTTTAAATATTGATGTTGTTCCAAATTACCTTTTTGTTGTCTTAGACAATGTTTGGTACATTTTATTAGGTAGATTGTTGCTAAGTCATCAATTTGGTCATAAAAAGTTTCTACATAATTGGTACGCAATGATTCAGAGTGTATGCGGAAATAACAAAGAGAATAAGACAATTTGTTCTGACTGACAAAGATTACAACAGTCTCCCAAGAGCAAACTCTCAAGAGTCTAATAATTGGATGCCTAAATCTACATACAAAGAATCAATATATAGGCTAAACAATTCCAAACAATTGAAAACCTACTCCCAATAGGAAATTGATTCCTATTTCGCTTTCCTCGTCTCACAAGGAGAACTTTCTTGTTTCGAAGCTTCTAGAACTCTATGCTCCAAATCCAAGTTCCCAAAGGAAGCTATTCCCATATCAATAACTTAACTCTGAAAGCCTAATTGGATGATGTATCATGAGGTTTTAAGGAAAATTCCTAAGACATTTTCTGAATAATCGAGAGTGGTTGATTTGCTTTATTTTAGCTATTTTAAAATATCTTATTTGGTGAAAGTTTCCAAATTTTGTAAGTTTCTGTTTAAGACTGATTTTGATTGGCTAGTACTAGTACTATGAAACTAATGTAAGCGGGTTTTTTTTTAGCAATATTAGGTATTCTAGTAGTAGTAGTTCTAGTAATAATGTAAATGGGTCAAGTTAGCAACAATTCATAATAATTAGGACATTGGTTTCCAATTAGGTTTACGATTTGTTTCTTATTTTAGAAGTAGGTCAATTATAAAAGGGGAGTAGGTTGCCATTATTATTTGGTTGATTGAATAAAAGTTGTATTTCGTTTATCAATTTTATTGTCAATTTATTTGCTTTAAATTATCGTATTGTTTTCAATTCCTTTTATTTACAAGATTGAATCTATCAATTGGTATCAGAGTGAAGCGTTCCTTTACATGATGAAGACAAAATCAGACATGTACGCATAAGAAACGGCTATGAAGATGGTGGAGGAAGAAAGATCCAAGGCAATTGAAGCCATGGAAGAATGGAAGGTAACGACTAGTTTTGTGGATGCAAAGATTGAACAAAAGTTTGAAAATGAGATAACACGCAGAGACGAAGAGTGGAAGAACCAACTTGCAGAACTGAAAAGGGAGATGCAACTGATGATCATGGATTCAATTAAAACATGCATCAAAGAGGCCACAGGAACAAACCCAAACAACACCTCCGCTGACGGTGGTGATGCATGGTCCCCCAGTCCTCCCGTTGATGGTGGCGCATCCAGCCAACAACCATTCTCTGCCACTGTCCCACTCTTGTTCGTTGTCGATGCACTTCACAGCCCCTAATCCAATTCGATTGTGATCTCCAACATCCCAACCAGACAACTCAACTCCCATCTAAACAACATGTTGATCACCATGCCACCGTCAACACTCGGTCGATCGACCATCGTTTTTTATCGATCGTTCGCCCTAGTAGTTCGATTGACATCATGTTCCCATGTCCGACGGCGATCAGTGTCAACCTTTTGACCGCCCCCACAATCCCTGGCCGCAACCCCCTTCGATTGATAGCTCTACCCATCACTAGATCGACCCTCCCAAGACTTCCATTCGAACAATCGTCAATCCCAACCCCTTTTCCAAGTCGATCGCACCCATCTACAACCTTTAATAGTTGATCGTCTTCCTCCTCAAGTCAATCACAGCATTGGTCCTTCCCTTGTTCCACAAACACTCGATCGCAACTCTGGTTTTTTCCTGCAACAACAACAGTCCCTCACCCAATTCAAAGCCCCATTGGCTTTGTGCACCCCCCCCTCCCCCCATCTTCCAACCTTACTACCCACACTCAGTCTGAGTATTTTTACCCCCATAGTTATAATAACCCCACCCAACCACATTCAAGTTATTTGCACCGTCCCTTTTCCAGTTGTCCCCCATCTAACCAACTCCCATCAGTTATTTGCAACCCCATCGCCCTCACCCAGAGATCCTTTCATTGAGTCTTTATGCCACACAACACTCTCGTCCTTCCCAACAAGTCATATATGACCCAAATTTGGATAACTGGTTGTTGAACCTTGATTTTCTTCCTCAATACCAGCTTCATTCCTACTCCAATTTCCCATCACAGAACCGTCCCCCTCAGGTTGACTCTTTTACTTAAGTGCCCGCACAGTTGATGTATCCCTGGACTTATGACTGAATTACCACATGGACATACCAAATCTTGGGTGGCTGACCCACCAAGAGACCCTACTACGCCTTGGCCACTTGCTCAGGATCGAGGACAGTTTAGACCTTCTTTAGGTTGAGGTAGAGGATTTGGCAGATGTGGTAATTGTCATTTTTGACCACCTAACTTAGGCGATCAAACTTTAGTAGAGGCACTAATTTTGATCATGATCAGTTGACTCATTATTGTCTTGGAGCGTCGAGATGATAGAGGTTTAAAACTTGACGTGCCTTCTTATGATGGAGTTGCCATGGGCGATCCTTTTATGGATTGGTCCCTGGAGATTTGCTTGAGTTTAAGAACATTAAGGCGGTAGTGGCTACCAAATTTAAGAGTACTGCAAGTCTTTGGTGGTAGGAGGAATGTGCACGACGTACAACATTGAGGTTGCCTCTTGTTAACACCTGGCCTCATATACGTGAGTTGATGCGATATGTTTTTGTTCATATGGATTATAAGCGCTAAGTATTTGATGTAGTTTCTCAGAATTGGTGCACAGTTACCGATTATGCTCCTGACTTTTATACTTTATATATGCGTGCTAAACCTGACGAACCAGAACTACAACCAACCTTTTATTTACAAGTTCAAATCTATCAGAAACACACTTTAGAAACTGCAAGGAAGAGTTTGGATTCTATAGTGAGGATTTAATGGTACATGCTGGAATAAATGAAGGATTTATTAAGGGTTAAGATGAAGTGTATGGCATCCAACTCTGTGGACAGTGTGTTCGCACAAATTTATGTTGTGATTTGTGAGAAATACACGGTTAAACCAAATAATATGATGTATGACTATGATTATGATGGATTTGATCCTTCTTCTTCATCTATATTTGAAAGGAAAATATCCTGTAATGATTGTAAATATGTTGGTTTTAAAATTTGTAAGTAGATTCTAATACCTTAAAAAACGAAGTATCCTCTGCATGCAACCCATAATAGCTTTATATGTTGCATTCATGTGATGAAGGATCGGAAGATTATGTGAGGCCTCACCTGTCTGATGTTTGATAGTTGTCCATGTCCGGAACAAGATTTTGTTGGATATGCTGCTGTGTTTGCCTTTGCAGTCTTACACCATGGTGCATTCATCTCGCATTCCTGAATTTGTCTGGAATAAGATTTCATTGGATCCTTGAGGTTGTTGGACTCTCTTCCATTATTGCTGGATAAAAAAAAAATTCCTCAAGTTTTGTTGGATTGATTTATCTAGCTACACTTTATAGGTCTGTCAGTGATTGTTCATTGATTGATTAGATGATTCACTTGCAGTTTGATTGAAGATTTGCAGATTGTTGTTGCTAGTTGTTTAGTATCTGCTTTGTAGATGTGCAAATTCATGTTGGTTTGCCATCTTGAGTTTGTAATGGAGTGTTGAAGAAAAATTTAGAATACGAAAAATGGTGGCTTTTCTAGCCATAGTGTGCTTTTGATAAGCATGAGAAGATATTTTGCTTAACCAGTATGAGTTTGGCCATTCAATTTTTTCTTTGTTTTTCATAGTTAGTTTGTTTTGTTTGCAAGTAAGGCAATAGATTAATTTAGGCATTCATTCAAATAAAAGTAGTTGTTGTTGTTCATTCCTTTTTATCTTGTAACATTGGGAAATATTTTATATTCTATGGCCTCATGTAACTGGAGCAAGGTTTTTATACACAGAGGCATGAAGTATTTTGACTAGAGATAGATGATATAGATATACAGAGTAAGTAGAATTATAAAAGATAAATAAAAATAGATAATCAACCATAACCCATTATCTTACATCCACACCCACCTGTTCACATGTTATTGGCTAGATAATTCAGAAACTCAGACGAATGCTAAATGTTTGGGTGCAATGCGAGACATCTAAGTGGAAATAAGTGTTAATGTTGATTTATTTATTATTGTATTAATTTATTTATTTTAACTTCCCCAGCATGCCTTCTTCAAGCAATTTCATGCATCTGTCACGGAAGCAGACTATATGACTCTGCGGCTAGGTTTCATTATGGTATGGAATTTTATTTGAAGGTTTATATCCTGAGGCCGTATTTCTCATCAGCGATGAGTATCCTTCTCATTGCCTTTTTATGGGTAGGATTCACTGAAACTGTCTTTCACAGAATCATTGTAGGGGAAACCCCAAGTTCGATTTTCACAAGTACATGCTACGTGCCTTTGAAGCTGATTTTAAGAAAGTTGTTGGTATAAGGTAATTAAACCATTGACATCTTAGAGGAACACTCAAAATAAGTAATTTTAAAGTTCTTCACTATTGTCTTCCGTATTTCTGATTATTATGATTTCTTCTATAACAGTTGGTATCTCTGGGCATTCGTGGTCATTTTCTTGTTGCTGAATATTGATGGTAAGGTCACCTAGGACAAGTCCATTGCGAAAATCCGTAATTTTCTGGTTTGTCTGTTCATTTGGCTGGCTTGCGCCAGGACTAAGTTCGCTCAACTGTTCCATGACTATTTCTCTTAAAGGGGTTACTTTGTGCATACCATATGCAAGAACTTGCTCACGTTCTACAACCTTTCAGTATGCAAATCCAATCAAAGCATTTGAAGAAACATTCTCTCGGACATTCATTTATGTGAAGTCCAATGACTTGTGCTTGTAAATAATGAGAGTGTAATATCGCTGTAGTCTGCATGTTGTGGGTCTGCTTTTCCTGTTCTGTTCAGCCTGCTTAAGAAGACTTCATTATTTACATATGATTACTTACTCTATTTGTTTATCCTCTTTTTATTTTGAGCTTTGAGAAGTTAGATCATATACTTTTTTTTTCTTGCAAGTGATAAATATATATTTTCCTTTTTGTAGGTTGGCACACTTACTACTGGATAGCATTCGTTCCCTTCTTGGTAAGTGTGCTCAACTGCTAAATCTGCTTGCCACTTGATATGGTTGTTGTATCTTCCTTTATGCAGTCAGTATGCACGGGAATTTTCTTGACTTAGGATCTGTAATGCCTCTTACAAAAGGTTCATTCTCATGTTGCTTTAGATTCTGGACATGCGCTTGACGTATTCATTGATTTTGCCAACTCTTGTTATTTGGAGTAGAACTTGTAGCCCCTTGCTTCATTCATCTGATAAATTAACGATTTTTACTTCTTCCTTCCTTGATGTTTCATGTTTCTTAGTTTGCTTTAGAATTTGTTTTACTGAAAACATGTGTTTGACCTCTCCATTGACTTTGCCAACTCTTGTTCTTTTGAATAGAACTTGTCGCCTTATGCTTTACTCATCTGATAAATAAATGGTTATTGGCTATCCATAAATTTATTTGGTTTGGATCTCTGCTTTATTCTAACGTTTGGCCCAGAGCTTCAGTATATTCAGAAGTTTTTTGTTCTCATTGAAAATATTGACAAGTGGTTGTGGGATGACTAGGACAACTCCCCAAGCTCGGCACCTTTCCTCTTCACTTGACAATTTGCAAGCTACAACCAATTTTTGGTATCAATTTGGAATGGTATCAATTTTTGTAATAGAGATCCCTCTGAGAGCCTCTTTTCTTCTTTGGATTGTGTTTCATGGCAGAACAGTGGATAATATCATCAAAAGAGATTTGATTACGCCCAACCAGTGTGTCCTATGTAATCATGTTCATGTTCTACTTCTCTGCCATATGGTGTCTGATTTATAGTCTCTTGCTCTCTCTGAGTTCCATCTTCAGGCCCTTCTTTCCTGGTTTAGGTTGATAGCATGCAAGCTGCCTTTCAAAATTTGCCTTGCTTCTCTGCTTTTGGTAAATGGGCTTGAATCCATGCTTTGGTCTGGGTGATATGGAGAGAAAAGAACAACAAAATTTTCAAGAATGTGCAGAAAAAGTTACTGTGAATAGATAGAAAAATTACTCTTTGGTTATAGGGTTCTAATTGGTATAGATTTTGAGATATTAAATTTGCTTCTTGTATGTTCAGTTCGGAGTGTATAGTTCTCCCTAATACCACATGATGTATAGTTTCTCTGAGTAGAGGTCAATGTTCTCATCTTGCTGCCGTCCTCAATCTTTGTACACCTCATCAATAGATTTTTTTTTTCATTAAAAAAAAACTTGTGTGGTACAATTCAATTATCCCATTTCATTCCCAACTTCTATCCTCCAAATCTGTGGTGTTTTTTTTTATGATCATAGTTGAAAATGATTATTCTCCATGAAGCTGAAATGCAATGAACTCATTCTGCCAGAGTTTATGAAGTGAAAGTATGCACTGATACAATGTCGACTTTTTCAGCTAAGTGCTACTAGCATAGTATTCCTTGTTGGATGGCCTTGAATAGGCATTTCCAAATCCCTAATATCGGCCACAGAGCTCCATGGGGGCACCCCCACTTTCCCCCACTGACTTTTGAATTTTTCGAGTTATCTGCGATTTGCCCACCCCTGTGACGCCGACAACACTATCCCGCCCCACCCCTTGCTCTCTTCTTCTGCTCTCTGCAATGCCGACAACCCTGCTCCACCCCTTTCCTTTCTTCTGATCCCTTTACCCGTTTACTGCGACACTGGCAACCGCTCCGCCTCTTTTTCTCACTCCCTTTTTGCTTGATTTAGTTATGTTTCCCACCATTGCCACCAGCAACCCCAACCTCTCTTGCCTACTTTGAGGAAGAAAAATATTTTTTAAATGTATTTTCTTGAGATGAATTCGTATCTCTAGGTCTAGGCTTGTATTTTATTTATAGGGTTTTTCCGGAGATACATGAAAATTTTGATCCATTAATTTTTCCTCAAGGTACATATTTGTATCTCGTGGTTCATCTATAGGTTATTGTTTGAAGGGCATTTTGGTAGTCAACATGAGCCTTTTGACAGTCTATGCATGTTGACTGCTAGTCTTAGGGGGAGAATGCAATAGTGATTAATGATGGGGTAACCTCTAATTAGCTATTTATGATATGTGGAAAATCGCAAATAACCCAATTTTTTTGTCCACATAATTTTACATTTAAAATTAATTTTTGCCCATTAACTTTTTATACCAATTTGTCCCCCATCTATTTATCTTTTGTGCTCCTACAAAGTAGCTTGTTGGATTCATTTTTTCCCCCATAAATTAGATAATTTGTTTAGCAATTGGTGTTTTGTATAGTTATTTATGTATTGTTCGAAATTGAAAAAATTATGTTAAAGTATATATTATCATTAATTAACTATGACTCATCACTCCCCCTCCCCCCCAACAAAAATCCTAGCTTTGTCACTACATGGAAGCATACTTGTGTGGAATATAAAGTTTTAGAAAAGGGCTACCTTCGGGTTGGTGAACGTGGAGGATTCGTGGTGTGACTGACCACTGTATTATGGCTTTCTGATCTTTGCTTTGTTTGTTCTCTGTCAGTATCTCGAAGCAATTTTCTTGTTGCTTCAATATATTTTATATTTTTATGTCTACCGACAAAAATAATAAATAAATAAATTTATTAAGGCAACATGGATATGGTCGATCTCCTTTTGCAACATTGCCGCTATACTAGGAAATCTGATCTATTTCTTTTGTCATAGATGAAATCATTTGTGCGATGCCTGAATGTACTAAAGGTAGTTTTTTATGTTGCCGACCAAAAAAATTTCATGAAACAAAAGTCGTTTTGTTCATTGAGCATTCAGCTCAGAAACTTTAGGGGACCCTTGCTGTAGGGTTTCAGCTATCAATGAGTTCATTGTTTGCTTTCGTAACATAAATAGACTATGAAATGTTGATTGATTTGAGCCACTTATGCAGCTTCTTCTTGCTGTTGGCACCAAGCTAGAGCATGTGATTACACAGTTGGCCCAGGATGTTGCTGAGAAACACGTTGCCATAGAAGGGGATTTGGTAGTTCAACCATCAGACGACTACTTCTGGTTCCATCGCCCAAAATTTGTCCTTGTCTTGATTCATTTCATCCTGTTTCAAAATGCTTTCGAGATTGCATTCTTCTTCTGGATATTGGTAAGTGAAATTTTCGAGGTTGCTGGGCTTTTCCATAATGTTGTTCAATTTCAGTTGAATTAATTGATGTGTGCTCATACTCCAATGTTTGTCATGGCCAAGTAGTTCGAATATGGTTTGAAGTCTTGTTTCATGGGAAGAATCCGCTACATGATTCCAAGACTTCTTATTGGGTAAACACAATTCCTTCCTTCCTTTCATATGTATGCCATTGTGTATTTTACCTAGTCATGTCTATTTAAGGTGCATATATATTGATCCTTCATGTGTTGTTTTCCTAGGGCGTTCATACAAGTCGTCTGCAGTTATAGCACTTTACCATTGTATGCCATTGTCACACAGGTCAGCATCTCTGTCACCCAAACTTTTTAGCATCATTTTAAGCATACTTCTGAACAAGGTTTTGTGATTGTTTTTTCTTTGGAATGAAGATGGGAACCTCCTTCAGAAAGTCCATATTTGATGAGCATATACAAGAGAGCCTAGTTTATTGGGCCAAGCAAGCAAAGAAGAGGACAGGATCATCTAGAGGGGGTTCTAGACGGGGTACAAGCGCAGGACTTCAGATGGGGAATGTGGACCACAAAGAGATAATAGAAGAGAGTGTTGGGAAGATGGAGTCCTTGCGCATTTTAGATAGACCAAAATGAACAAATTTTCTTAGCTGGTCAACTTAACCATGTTATAAAACTGGAGTTTCCCTAATTTTGGTGATCCTAGGGGCACATTGCAAGTTATAGAGCACGACAAGTTCTCACTTATGTTTGAAAAATCGTGTCTTAATTTTAATTATACATTTGTTTTAGGTGCATGTATATTCATAGAACACAGTCTATGTGGGCGCAATATATATGTATGGGATGGGATCGGGTGACAACTGGTAATTTGAAAACTAGTGTGCCAACAAATCCCAACCATAGATTGAGGAAATCTAATGGTGAGCAAAAATGGTATTATTTATTTATTTATTATAGAAAATGTGGCTATATGAATGGTCAAGACACAGTAACATTACTCGATTAAAGACTTGTCATTGTGCATTCTATATTATTAGATCATTTATAATATAGATAAAAATAATGTATGAATCACGATGGTATAAGTTTTCATGTTGGAAGAGATTATTGTGAAGTATGACAAACTGTATGAACGACATTTAGTGAAGATAAAAAAATTAATAATGTGCCAAATAAATCATTCAAATATATGTTTCTATAAAAAATGAGCGAGTACAAAAGCACATCCATTATCCACAAATTATAAAAACACAAACGAATATGTAAAAACAGTGTATGCATAATGCTCTGAAGAATATGTAAAAGCCGAGCACTCGCATGCATACAAACGTTACGTCAGTTGAACACTTTATATTACTCGCAGATATGTGTTTTTTTAAAACTTACGTATAATAATACAACTGTAAATTAAATGAATAAGACAAAACATGTGTTCTTTTCACTGGTACATTGAACAATCCTTTGTTATAATAGTATATTGAAAGTGACTAGATCAAAGTTAATATTACCTAGAAAGATTGAAAGAGAAATTTAAGTACTTGAAGGTGATCCACGAGAATTTCAAAGTTGTTAGGTTGAAACTTGATGATAGAGTAAAGATGAGAAGATAAATGGAAAGAGAGAACAATTTTTCAATTCAGATTAAAAAAAGTAATTAAGGGAGAGGAGGTGAGGGAGCACCACTAATGAGCAACAAACTTTTGCATTCACTAATGATTGAAGACTATAGAAAACTATAGAAAAGAAAATTATTAAAAGATGGACTCAAATTTACCCATTTATGAGATTATAATGGATCACATAGAACTTAAAGCATCAAGAGTGTATAGATTCGAATCACATACCCAACATTTTGATATTTAAAGTTGAATAAACTCTATTTATCATGTTAAACTTTTTATCGTGCCAACGGCACAGAAAATACCCCAGTCTATATAACAAATCATAATGGTGTTTTAGGTGGGAGATAAAAGACGGATGAGATTTACCCAACATAAAAATCTAACAAACCTACACAATTTCAATATCGCTTACACTTTTTCAATTTTTCATCTTTCAATTTCTCTTAATCCTCACTTACGCTCTTTCATCTCTTCCCCTTTCAATTTTTCATCTTTCAAGTATAAGTTTTTTTTTTTTTTAACTAAATTTATTTTGAGTTGTACACATAAATTTACAGTTGGGTTTTTTGAGTATTTGCCATTGTGTGCAATTTCAAATATCCTTGTCCAAAGTTAAAAATTCTCAACCCTATCATACAATGAGTATCAAAGGCACGGGTTATATATAGAACCACATGGAAGTTATATATATAAAACTCAAATTCTGAAGAAACCCATTATGAAATTTCAGATAAAACTAACTTTTATGAACTAAAACCACAAATACCTAATACCTGCATCATAAACTAAATTGGTTCGAGGAAGTGCATTAGGAGAGTCACCACTTCTTCTAATGCAAGTTCCTGTGGGGGTTTTCCACATTGAATTCTAATGCAAGTTCCTGTGGAGAGGGATTGCAAGTTCCTTTAATACCCCTTTTGAAGACTGCCCAACATCCACACTTCTTCTCCATGATCCATGACGGAGCCAGGATTTGGGGGTTTTCCACATTGAATTCTTTTGCGAAATTAAAGTTTACATCACCTACCACATAGATAGAGATAATAAATTCTGGAAAAATAGGATGAAAATGAGTTAAAATAAGAGAGGAAGGGGTTACTATAAAGTCATGATGTCCCCAAGGCCAAATGAACTAGAATCAATGACCACCATACAACTAGAAAAGCAATGTATTTCATGAATAGGAAGTTTTATATAGAATCTTTATCTAACATCGGCATACAAGAAACAAATGGTGCCCCATCACCAATTGAAATTATCTTACTTTCTGTATTATATTGTACACCCAAGGCAAAAAGTTGAAGAAAGAGAAAAGATAGCACAGTATCAATAGACCTACTACTTCCAGGAACCACCAAGTCGAATCACCTCTTCACCTGTAGTGCTACTTTTCCGAATCCTTTCAATGTCACCATCGCCTTTCTGTTCACCAGCATCCCCATATAGGTCCCTCAGCTTGGCTAGATTGGTCGATCCAGATGTTTTTTCCTTGCTTCCTTCTCTATAAGGACTTGGACGGTGACTGGAACTAACTTGCAAACTCCGGCTCCTGCTCCTGCTTCTACTCCTACTTCTGCTCCTACTTCTACTTCGGTAATTAGATTCTCTATGGTTACTACTAGTACCTCTGCTGCTCTTCTCATTGTCCCGCCTGCTGCTTTCTCTCTCATTATACTTCGACTCATGATAATTTCTACTTCCATGATTTCCATGCCAATGCTCGCTTCGTTTCTCCGTGTCCCTGCCATTCTCCCTATCCCTCTCTCTGCCTCTGCCCCTATCTGAATCTCTTTTCTTGTCCCTTTCCCTGTCTCTGACAGAACGTTCACGATCAGATAACTCATGGCTCTTGCTGTGATGACGGCTGGGAGACCTACGTACATCATCATCATTTCTTTCATGAAGAGATGGCATGGTGCGCCTAACTGGTGATGAGTCCCTTGTGGATGCACGATGAGGAGCACGCTGACCAAAAGAAACTGAAAGTGCAGCCTTCACTGAAGGTGGCCGACGAGCAGTATCATCAGATCCATGACGGCTCGATTCCCCTGTCACACCAGAGTGCTTCGTGGGGAGCTTCATCCTCTCAAGGTTGGCAACAATCTGCCGCATAATAGGAACAGGAGTACGAGGGAAAAGGGTATCAAAGTAATACTGCAAGAAATGAGGGGTGGTGCTGTCATTTTACAGTACAAAGCACACATTGAAAACAAGATCTAGCAGTTCTGCATAGCAGGCCCTAATATAAGTATGAAAGAAACATCCACCCCTAGCATTTTCCAAATGCAATTTTCAAATCATCAACCAGTGAAATGCCCTACAGAGCAAACATCCAAATGCTTTGACAAACAAATGATAATTGCATCGTTCATATTTCTGTGGGGTGTTTACAGTGTTTTTTCTCCAGTCAACTTCACTTTCTTTTTGTTCCTCATATATCAATAAAACTTTGTTTTTCTGAATAAAAAAATAACAATAATTGCAAACATGCTAGAAGAAAAAACAACGCTTATGGATCTTTTCAAATGAAAGTAGTATTGTAGAATTGTTAAAGAAAGTGGTAGAACTCCACAACAGAAAACAGACATGAATGGCTTACTTTCTATTCTGTACAATTTTCCCAACTGCTAAAAAAGTTTTGAAGCTTTAACCAAGTTGAAGCAGCAACCTTGAGTACGAAATAGTTCTCAGCTCAGGCACAATTTATGAGAATAACTCAAGGTTATCATAGTTGCTTAATCTCTGCTTAAAATTGCTTAGGCAAAGCTTAGTTACTTTTTAGCAACTGGGCAAATTATACACATCATTACACAACAAGACATTCATGTATATGAGATTAACTTGGTTTCACGTATGACTGGAGCACCCAGACAAAAAGGAATGGTAAGAGAGTCCCTAATTCCCCATTTCAAGGAACACAAATTGGACAAATACTGGGTCTTGAAGCAAAAGAAATATCTTATCCTAGTCCAGGCAATCTGCCAGAAAAAAATGGAGGGCATGCAAGAAGTAGCATTCACGGCAATTTAGCTGTGGCCTGGGATACAATAACATGTTCTGAAATTGTACTCTGCCAGAACAATACCAGACAAACACACACACACACACACAAACGCCCATAGTAAAAACATAAACTCAGACCAAGCTCAGTAAAAGATAACATCATGAGTCATGCCCAAGAGTTCGGAACAAACATAATGCAACTTCCAGAGGCAGAAACATGGTAGAAGCTGTGAAAGCTAACCTGCCCAAGAAGCAGATCACATACATACAAGCCCATTGTTGTCATTCGACCACTTGATCCTGGTGAGAATTCCTGAATACAAATTAATCAAACTGTAAGTTGTAAGAACTCCACTTGCAGAAGGTTCGTGCTACTTTTGAACTTTGGTAGTATTAGAAATCAAAATCCACTTCCAATTCCAATTCCAAGTTATGCAAACCTACACATCCCACTTACCGACCCCAAGACAACTGAAAAATATAGTACATCTTTCGATAGAGTTTCAAACTATCTTTTGTTACTTTTAAATGCATGGCATACTACAAATCACTGAATAAAACACCAACTAAATCACACACAAATGAAAAACGGAAGCTGCTAAAAAGTATAGAACTTATCAACTCCTGCACTTTTTTATTCAAAAGATGGAAAATTTTCCCCTTCAACTTGTTTAGTAATCCTTGACTAAGAAAAATGTAACCGTTTCGTTGTTTGCTGCTGCAAGGCTTTAGTTTTATACCAAGTAGAGACACCTTCTGGTGTCCTTTTGTCTAACAAAACTTTTCCTACAAGTAGAGATATCAAACTTTCGAGATCCTTTGTGTATTGTTTCTAGTGTTCTCCTATGAATGAAGTTGAAGTGTGTTATTTATTTATTTTCAAGAAAGCTTGAACTTTCATCCAAGAAGGACAAAGGCAAGATTCCTTATATGAATTGAAGAGGACAGGGCTACTGGGCCCAAAAAAGTATATCCTTCTCTTCTTCCACCAAGTCTACCTTTTTCTGCTTTTGTCCAGTTTGTTGCATACCTAGTTTGGTACGTACCTGGTCGAACCCAAGTTGTTTGACTTCCTTTTTAGCAAAATAGAGTTACTGTATAAATGAGAAGGAGCCTCTCTTCCTCATTGATTCGAATCGAGAACCTCTCTTCCCCACTGACTTGATTTGATGGGTTTAATGGGGCTCTGAATACCTAAGAAAGGCTGCAGAGGTTAAGATATGGAGTGAAGGTTAAGGTTAGAACTTAGAAGAAGCCCAAGTAAAAGAGAAGAAGTTAAGAAAACAGAGGAGTTTTGTTATGAAGTGTTAGTTTCTGCAGAAGATGAGTGGGGAAAAAGATAATTTAGGAATGAGTCTGAATCCTCTACATCCGGGTGTAGAGATTTGGACTCTATACCCCAAGAAAAAAAAAACATGTTATAACCGTTTTTAAGGACTAATTTGGTGATGCATAAAATACATGGGCGGGTTTGCAATTAATCTCGTTAAGGTGTAACTGTTGAAAACTCTACAACCGGGAGTAGGTGCCATATGTAGAGGATTTGGACTCTATACCATAGGTGATCTCCATTCTTTAGGGATTTACAAAGAATAAGACCATTGATTTGGATCATTAAGAAGAGCTTTCTTTTACTGATCTCAAGGTATATCAAAGTCAATTTAGTTGTCGGTTGCCATACATCATGTTGGGTCATCCTCATGCTTAACACACTTAACATGACTCAAGTCCCTAGTTTTTCGTTCTCTAGCTTTAGCTATCTTGAAAATATCCTTCTCCCCTTTCTTCGCACCTAGCCTATTATAAAGAGCATCATATGCTCTCTTCTTAGCTTCCCCTACTGCTCTACTACTCAACTTCTTAGCCTGCTGATAAAACTCATAAGACTCTATATCTTTTTGCCACACCTTAAAGCATCTTTTCTTTTCCGCAATGGTTTGTTGCACATCAGCGTTCCACCACCATGTCTCCTTACTATAAAAACCTCCTCTTTTGGCCTGTCCTAACTCTTCCTTCGCACATCTTCTTATTCGGTTTGCCAAATGTTCAAAAAGATCCGCGCTACTAGTCCTATCCTTTGGTTCTAGATTCTCCCAACCCTCTGAAACTGACTGGCCACCCAAAATCCTCTTTCTAAATCTTTGGCACACATCTCCCTGTAAGGTCCACCACTTAATTCTCGGTCTAACCTGTTCCATAGCAATACGACCCCTACTCTTAAGACAAAAATCGAGAACTAACAGCCTATATTGGTTTGTCAGACACTCCTCTGGTATAACCTTACAATTTTTACACCTACCTAAATCGTGTCTCTTCACAAGAAAATAATCAATTTGACTTCTATTACGCCCACTCGCAAAGGTCACCAAGTGATCTTCCCTCTTCTTATAACGCTTCACCAAATGTTTCAAAAATAGTTTAGTCACCAACTCGTTTTATCCGGATAGGAAGTCCAATGAAATACTTTCCATGGATGTATTAGGACATGAAGAGGTTCTAATAAGCCGACCGGCCAATCATTTTCGACCTTGTCATGTTCGCAAACCAAACAAGAACGGACCCATGACAACACATCACCTTGTATCTGCGGCCAGTAGTACCCTCCCTTTAATATGCAAGTGTTCTTTTCCAACCTACGTGACCTGCCCAACGGGTGTCATGACACTCACCAGCCAACTCCTCCCTCAGACATCACGTTCTTGGATGGATGTGATTGCCTACTATGAAGATGACTCCCGTTGTTATCCAGAATAGACAAGTTTCACCCTACTTCACTAGGTCAGCGACGGTGATGTAGAACATCTTGGAAAATGTCCATGATACATCAAGGACAAATAATTTAGCTCTCACATCTCAGATTTTCTGAGTTTGTGTATTATTTTACGTTTTTGCTACATTAAGTGTTAATTACAGCCTCGATTGAGAGCCTACCACCAACATGGTTCAAGGATCTACCTTACGTATCGAGGACGTTGATGCTCACCTCAATAACTTCGTGACCATGGACCAACTTGATCAAAGTTTGAAATAGATGGAAGATTGGTTTAAGACGATGCTTCTCGCGGAGTTTGAAAAGCGTGATGGAAATAAGGGCAAAGTTGCATTGGTACCCGAAAAATCAGAGGTATCTCCTCTCCTTTCCAGCCTCCCTCGACCCCAACATCCCGGCAGCAATCTTCCTCCACAACCCCAACTTACAACACCCAACCCCTCCACTTTTTCATATGGTAGTACTTCCAATCAAAATGCCATAATCGCACTCTTCACACCAATTGATACCGATCCATACCACACACCTCTTGCCTATCGCCCTACCTAATTCATCCTAACTTGGAAAAGCAAAAATCCTCCACAACGACAAATTTTTGGGAGACAAACAGACCTGAAATTTTATCACCCTAACCAAAATTTTGAACATCAAAACCATGTTTATGGAAATCGAAAACCACCCTCACTGATCTCGTTCATTCTACAATGATCCTTACGACCTATATCCAGCATATGATTATCATTATTATCGTGATTATTCTCCACCACAAATTTACCCACCCCCTAAATTTACTTACCTGCCACCTCTTCCATATTCGACTTCACAAGATTTCTACAAACCCCAACAACCTCAACCTGTTTATCCTACAACACCACGACCACCATTCTCATCGGCTCAAGAGATACACCTCACTTACACCCTTATTGTCAAGGCATTTGAGAAAAGAGAAAAAAGAATGGGAGAGTGACAACAGAGAACATGAACAACAAAATTTTGACAGTCCAATCAAAGAAAAACCAACATAACCATATTTTAAACCACAACCGCCAAAACCTGATCCTATTGTAGACGTCCTTCCCCATCCTAACCCAAAAATCACCTTCTCCACCAACGCCCCAAAGCCTACATACCATTTTTGTGCACTTTCCAATCCACCGCTTATTTTTCTAGGTTCTCTCGATTGCCTTTTTTCAAAGACGAGGAGGATATCATTCAAACTCATGTTATGCAAAACCCAAGGTTGGGTTTGTTCAAAGAATATAAGATATAGCTTTGATGACCCATATGCGAGATATTGTGAAATGTTTGTTAGTTAGAATATGTTTATTAAATTATTGATTGAGTGTTTCAATATTCATTTTGCAATTTTGAAAACAAAAACTTTCACAAGTTATTAACATTTTTCAAAGGGCGTCAAAGAAGAAAATGATAAGCCGCAAATGTCATTGGAAAGATCAAGTGTTTTGTCCCTTACATCTTGCCACAATAATGCGTTGCTTGTTTTGATGCATAATTCGAGGGCGAGTTATTACAAAGAAGAGGAACTGATGTAAAACATTTTGGAGAATATCTATTGGTAGTTTGGTACATAAAGGAGGAATTTTGGTTCAAAGAAACTTTCATTATTGAGCGTCAAATAGTATTAGGAAATATGATATTTTCAGCTTATCTCTATTTTAGACTGATTTCCATTTTTCTGTTTTATGGCTTATTTAGAAGCCAAGTGCCCAAAAAGATTTAAAATTGTCTTAGGAAGTAGGTCTAGATACCTTAGGAAAGTTATTTTCCATGTTTTAGAAGGTTTCTAATTTGTTTTCAAAGTTATCTATATAAGGATCTCTTGGTACGAATTTTAGAGAATCAATAAATCGATTAAACCCAAAACAATCAATTTCAATTTATTTTCTGAATTTCAACAATAATTTAGCTCTCACATCTCAGATTTTCTAAGCTTGGGTCATATAGTTTCGATTTTATTGATCTTTCTATAATCCTTCCTTGATCTTCGTCAAGACTATATAGTTGGGGTCCCAGTATGATAAAGCATGATAAAGCAGCTAAGTATGTCTTGCGATTGAGAGCACCGATCACCTAGGTCTGATCTCAAAAAATTATTGATGCATAAAAGTTAGTGATGCATCAGGTTTCAAAGAATGTAGTTTGAACTTCTTCATCTCCTTAAATGGGATCATATCCACTGAAAAAGGAAAGCAGTGGTTAAATGAGGTAGGAATGGGGACTTTTATTTGTTCGAATCTTTTTCATAAAGTAGCTAACTTCAGGAAGATCTCTAACACTATTTCCCACCTCCATGTACATGGAGAGGTTACGGAGCCTATTGTTGAACACTATCTAGTTAAAAATGGAAAACGGACCCTTTGCGATCCAGGACCGATTTACGATTAATCAGGATTAATCGAATTTAATCGATCTATTTTTTAAAGCATATATAAATATATATATATATATATATATATTCTTTATGTAGCGATAAATCGGCGAGTTGGATGGGTCGAATTATCGATGACTAGCCAATTTATCGGTGTCTGCTAAACCAAACCACTAAATACCCAAATCATATCGGTCACTCCTCGCTGATTTAGCGGCGCATTAATAACACAAGCTGAACACATCACTATAAGGGACTTTACTGATCAACTCCAAGGTAGCTAATATTTTTTAGGAAGAAATTCTACTATCTTTGAACTCCCTTAAATGGGATGTTGCTCCGGGCATTGATGGTTTCTCCTTGATTTCTTTACCAAAACATAGGACTTCGTTGAAGACGTCTCACGAGGGTCTAGAGGGTTCATGGAGTGGAGTCTGGACACCACTCTTATTACTCTTTTTCCGAAAAAATATAAGATAGCAAAATAGAAGATTTCACGCCCATGGAGAGAAGTAACAATATAACCTTCTTGAACAAAGATGTACATAATCTGTGGATATTCAGGGTTATTGCATGGATTTAGGGTCATACGTGATGCATGTTATTGCATGGATTTAGGGTCATACGTGATGCATATTCAAAGACTCGTACGGCATATTCAAGGACTCGTACTTCTTTTCTTGAGGTTTGATTGGAGGATAGTGAAAGAGTGTCATACTTACTACATGATGTATAATTTAAGTTTAAAAATCGCAAATTGCTATTTCTTGTTCTATTGATTAAAAAAAAATTTGGAGAACATCCATTATAAAGGATTATTACTTGCTGGAAATTTCTAATTGAAAAGTAATAAGTAACATGACCAGTGAAAATAGGGTTATTAATAGTTCGGTTTGCCGTATCAGTGGGTTTGATGGAAATCCATATTGAATCGAACCAAATGCGTAATGAAATCAAACCAAACCGAAATGGAATTTGATTAAACTGAAAACCAAACTAACTAACAAAAACTATGTATTTAAATATACTCTATTAATATTTTTTAATATTATATCCTTAACTTCAAAAATAAACATGTGTATCAGCTCGGTTCAATTAGCTCATTTTTTCATCCTAAAACCGAAAATTGAAGATCACTTCGATTTCAAAATGTTATAAATCGAACCGAAATAAAATTGATGTAATTAGGATATTTATTAATATTAGCAATAGCAATATTTTAACAGTATTAAGAGTAATAGTATTATTGTAATTAGGTAACAGTTAGGACATTGTTTTCTATTAGGTTTAGGGTTTGTTTTTGTTTTAGAAGTTTGGTTAATTATAAATGAGAGATATGTTGCCCATTGTTAGTTAGTTGAACGATTAAAATATAATTTATTTCTTAGTTATTTCCTTTATTTTATTCATTGTTATTTTGATTTCTTTGTTTATTTCAATTATTGTTAAGTTTATTTCGATTATCGTTCTTTTACTCTTATCAATTGGTATCAGAGTCAAACGATTTTTATTGTTTGGTTCCATTTTGAAAAAAAAAATAGTTCGAAGAAAGAAGAAAAATCAAAGACTCAAAGAGAGGTTGAGAAAAGTTCAAAGATGACAAACAAAGAAACTCACCGACCAGTCGTAGAAAGTCTGTCCAAACAGCCTCAATCTGTCGTAGCAAATCCTAATCATGGCAAGCCATGTCGAAATATTTCAACACAGCCCTGTTACTGCTGGCAGGCAGCGCCCTCTTATCCAAGTCGGCAAGCCCTTCGTCACGACCACCACCTCCTTGTGCCACAGTCAGAATCCACTCCGCCATCGCACCGTCTCCGGCCACAGCCTTCTTCACAAGACCCATCGCAGCCAGTCCACTCAATGTCGTCTCAAATCAGTCATCATTGCAAGCACCAGCAAGCCAACTGCAATCCTCCCTCACCATCGTGGTTGCCATCGCCGACCCCAACCAACCCAACCACCTTCATCCAATCACAAGCATACCACCCAGACCTACCCATCCCCTATTTTAGTTCATAAAGAAAGGGGAGGAAGAAGAGCTCAAATTATTTATTACACGTCCCTAAGAGCACCCCACATGTAAGAAAATAAAAAATAATAATAAGGGACCGATATTATGACTCGTATTCATACCCCTATTATTCATACCAATACGTATCTTATTCCTTGTTCCCATACCAATACCAATATAACCCAAATCCAGTCTATTTTCCCTCAGTGTCTAATAGTGATTATCTTCTAGTTTAAAATTTCTCACCGTATACCCACCCTGAACTCTATTCTCCTATACCACCACCACCTCTAGTGACCAATGACATAATACCACTACCACCTGAACCAGATTACCCTATACCCTATCCCCATCTGCCAATTATGTCCACCCATTGTAGTTAAGGCGGAGGCGATCTTAAAAAAATTTAAAGATTTTTTTATAATAAATGGAAACATATGAGCATAGTAGTATACATCATCATTTTGACAAGTATCAAATGCAAATATGTACAAAAAGTGACATAACTACATAGAATCGAAATAGAAATATAATAAAGTTGTATAGTATAGCAAAAAGATGCATTACATAAGTGTCAAGTAACTTGCAAACATCCACTAAATTATTAAAAATCAATAATCTTGAAAGAATAGAAACTTGAGAATATTGAGCATTTGTTAAAAGAAATTGTTGGAATGGTTGGTAAAAATCCACAAGTGTGATCATTATTGATATTCCAAAAGCATAAAAATCATTGAACTATGTTATGAAAAATCAAAATTGATGTTGATCACATATTGATCAAAACATGGTATGTTTTCTCCAAAAAAATTATTAAAAAAAAAAAAAAAAAAAGTGACAAATTCAGCAAAACTTAAAATGTTTTATCTTGTTTTTATCAAATTTATCAATAATACACCAAGAAACATAAAACTCTATTACAGAGTGGATTGCAACATCTTTTTGCTACAATTGGAGTATAAATGGGCTGCCTGCAACCAGTTTTGGGCTGAGGCGGGGCAAGGTGGATGCCTCATTTCGCCGCACCGCATTGGCTTCACTTTGAGATGGAATTATGTAAAAACACCTTGAGGCGCGCCTAGGCGGTCGCCTTGACTACACTATGTACACTCCACTACCCCTTCCATTGTTATACTAGTTGAGACATACAGAGAGAAGCTTTTGCAAGATGAACGAAAGATTCCAGAGTGTGAGGCACAATTGGAAGCAGATGAGCTTGCCCAGAAGCGTCGTAGAAATTTCATAGAATGGCTAGAACAAATGCATTAGAAGATTGACGATGGGATTAGAGCATTTCACAACACAAAATATGGAAGGAAGCTGAACTTGCACAAACACACAGACGGATGAGCCATACTATTTGTTAGAGTCCAACTTTTTGATGATGTTAAGGGCACTGTCACACGCACTAGATTTCTGACTTGTGAGCCATTTGAGTTATGCGACTTTTTCACATTTTTTAGCAACATAGGATGTTCCTCCAGCGACACATTCAGTCAGTGACAATTATGTTGATCCGTATTGGGACATTTTTGTACACGAGCTTATGCACAAGTGTGATTCGTGCAGCTTTCGGTTCTTTGAGTCATCTTGGTTTCTTTCTGAGTTGGCTCCTTGGATTTTAGTCAATGTGTATCGTGGCCTTTGCTCTAAAAATCGACCTAGGCGGTCGCCTGAGCGGGTTTTTGAATTTTTTATTTCCAGTTCAAAAAAATAAGAATATTTTTTTTACATATTTTTCATATTCATCTTGGCATTGAATTAGAAGTTATTTATATGCTATTATGCTTAATTTTGATAAATTGTCGATTATCATTGAAAAATGCCTAGGCGGGCCTAGGCCTATGAATGCTAGTCCCCTGCTCACTGTCTGCCTACCGCCTAGCAATTTTTAGAACACTACTCGTGGCAAATTCTTGGGTACTTCACCTTATGTTCAGTAACCGGTTGCCTGTGTTCATCAGACATCTTCGACTTTAAGCTCAAGGACGAGCTTCTTCAATCCGGGGAGGTTGATATAATTAGGATATTTATTAATATTAGCAATAGTAGTATTTTAACAGTATTAAGAGTTATAGTATTATTGTAATTAGGTAAAAATTAAGACATTGGTATCCTATTAGGTTTAAGGTTTATTTCTTGTTTTAAAAGGTAGGTTAGTGATAAGGCATAGATTGTCCATTGTTAGTTAGTTGATTGAAAGATAATCAGAACTCAAACTTACTTGTGACCTGCTCCATTTATCCCTCTTCAGATCGATAAAGCGTAACTATGCATGCCTACTTTTGCCCAACTGGCAACTATGTGCATTTGGTTATCTGATATACTGTGAACTAAAGGAAACATTTGCTTCAAGGTTGAATCACCAACCCATATGTATTCCAGATAACTAAAACTTGAACCTGAATTAATTTTGTCGAAAATATTCTTGTGAAACTCCAATTAAGATTGTAAACTCCAATTAAGGAAATGTTTTTTTGAAACTACAGATTTCCCTTCACAATACCTTTCCAAAGACTACACCCATAGGTTATATTTACATTATTTTAGAACCAATACTTTCTCCATATTTGTGCAAAATACTCCACAAAACATCTTTCTCGTTACCAAATCTCCACAGCCAAGTCCCTATTAACGCATCATTTTTTTTAATCTACAAGACAGAAATAATTTCATTAATGAAAAACTAGCGTGAGTTGGAAGGACCAATCATACTAGCACGTAAGTATACACCTTGTATTTCTATTTTGCACAATGTCTCACCAGCCATTCATAGTTATGATTCTTTGTATTCCCAAACTTCCTTCCCCTTTAGGCTTATATATTGTCCCAAGCAATTAGGTGACTTCACCAAGATTTCCTTTGCTACCTTCGCTTACCAGAAAAAGAGGCATACTAGTGAATTTAGGAATGGATTGAATGAAACAAAAAACTAGAAGTAGAACTTCAAATCAAACTACAAAACCTTCGCTCTCACCAATTGAATGAAGGGGATACAAATCAAAAGACAAAACCGTTCAAATGTGCAACCTCAGGATGAATGATGAATCCATAGATAACTTTGTCTCGCTGCGTCTACTAACAACATATACTTCCAATTTGCAAAGCCAAAACTAAGAAAAGAGACTCAAACATCAAAACACTTTTTTTTTATCCATAGCTCTAGGGCTGATCGTCAAAGAAATTCCCTCATTTTTCTTTCTAAGTTTGAATCTTGATTGCAATAAGGGACATCGTGTACACGGAGAGACTAGAGAGAGTCAGTTTCATTAGAGTGACTCCACCTGATTTCAACAAAAATTTCTCTTTCCATGTTGTGAGCCTCTTGTCGAACCTTTCAACAACTTCACCCAAGCGTGCTCGTCTTGTGCTCGGCTCAGAGTGGGAAACCAAGTACTTAGAAAGAAAACTTTTCTCAACTGAATAACACTATGGTCTGTTCTTTACCAGAAAATGTGACATTTGGGAAAATTAACCTTCAGCCCAATGCATTCACTTGCTCCGAGTTGGCATCAAGGAAAATAACGGCGTCATCAACATATACTGTAGAATAGGGATCCTAGGACTCGCTTCAAGAGACAGCAAACTCCTTAGTCAAATTACTATACTGAACTCTCAACACCATTCAGGTAACAACTTCTCCGTTAACGGGGAAATACAACAAACACAATAAAAAACCAAAATTGAAAGAAAATAAAATAAACATCATTCGAGCAGAAAATAGATCGATGAAGAAAAACAAATAAAAGCCATGAAATATAAAATTATCAGCGAAAATGAAATAACAAACAAAAATAAATTCAATGACTACCTCATCATCCTTCACGTAAGGCTCAAACCAATTCCATAAAGTTTTTGGATCTGCGACATATCTCAAGTACAAAAATCCAATCTGCAAAAACGGATTGTGTTAATTATGTGCACCTTTAGTATCACTAAAATAAAAGATAACTAATAAAGTTCAATTTTTATAAACGATAAATAATAAAGATGAAGAAATCGGTCGAAACTGGTGATAATGGACATGAATAGAATGCATATCAGCCGGAGTAACAATTAAAAGAACAAACAAGTATACTAAATAAAATAAACTAAAATATAACAGATCATGATATCAACCATCTATACTAATAGTAGTCAACCAACTGTAGCTCGCTTCTAAGAGATCACATATATAAATCTCTATCATTGCTTCAATGGCCATTGATTTATTTTCGTCACACCATACACCAACCAAAAATATAAACTCAAAAAAAAAAAACATAAAATCGACACATAACTCTCCTTCAACACACCAAAAGAAAAGATCTTTAACCCCATTAAATCTAAAATTTACAAAAAAAAAAAACAAACAAACAAACTGGTGGATATAAGCGGTGAAGTGGGAGGAAGAGGACTATACATGGTAGTGGTCTATAAAACCGATTACATGAAAAGGCTTGTAAATTGTTTTTTGAAAGTTGTACAGTGAATTCAACCTGTTGGAAACAAGCCGACTACAAGCACCATTTTCATCAACCTCCCTCAAGACAATGGGATCATGAGCTTTTGCTTTTATGTTTGCCTTCATTTCCTTCAATTTTTGCCTATGCAGTTAAAACGGTGTTATAATGGGTAAGGGAGGTGAGCCGTTATGTTTTTACAATGTCATAATTAAGTTTAACGGTCCTGTTAAAACTAGGGGTGGGCATTTCAAACCGATAACCCGGACCGAACCGAAAACCAGTTACCAGACCGATCGAGTCGGTTCGGACCGGTTTTGTAATGTTATTTTAATATTCGGTCCTCGGTTCAAGATCCCATAACCGTATGGTTAACTGGCCCAGCCCGGTATTTTAAAAAACAATAAAAATCTAGGGCTTTATACTTAGGTGAGTTTCTTCCCAAATTTCATTTTCTGGCGGCTAGGGTTTCACACTCTTCCATCCTTCTCTTCTTCTCCTCTACTTATACTCCTTCAGTCCTTCTCTTCTACTTCGGTGTGCAACTCTTCCTTCTCTGCTTCACATCCACTTCTACTCTTTGTGCAATTTCATTTCTCTCGACAATTTTCCTCGAGACTCTGTGCAATTTCATCCCAAATTTTCAGCTCTCATCATCAGGTGATCATCCTTCTTTTCTCTTCCTCTCTCAAATCTCAACTGTGAAGAGTTGGGTTATTCTCAAAGCTTCCATATTTTCCATCTTTCAGTTTCATATAAAAAGGGCAACTCATTGAAGAACACACAAAATTCAACCATTTTGGTTTGATTTGTTTGAGATTTCTGGATTTTTGTTTCTTTGAATAGATGTTTGACAGTTTGGGTTTCTTGATTTTTGATATTTATCAATTGGGTCTTTAGAAATTATGTGTTTTTAATACTTAAGTAGGTGCTTTTTGTATGTGTTCTGTTTAGTTGGTGTACTGAGGTGCCTATTTTTTTTAATGAATGGTTATTTGGGTATTGGAGTTGATGGGCGTTCTTGTTTTGGTGTTTTGTTGTGTTTTTGGATATTAATTGCTAATGGTGATGTTTCTTACATGAATGCAAACATGAATGATGTTGCAGATAAAGAACATTGAAGTTGTTCAAACTTTCAAGACCATCATCACCACTCACTCAAGATTTGGACAATTTTTTCCCCTGTAATAGGGCTTTGTATTTGCACAATTTTTCTATTTTTGTAATAATTTGTAATAGACTCGGTAATGTTGTATTTGGACGTGTTATACTTCCAATTCATCAAATGTGTTCATCTCTCCATAATGAATAGTTAAATTAAGTAGTTGTGATCCAATATTAAGTAGTTTTTTTATTAATGATTACAAAGCAGTTTGTGATCCAATGATTTGAAAAACACTAAAAAAAATGGGCTTTAGACCGACACTGGACCGGCCCAACCCAAAAATTCGGTTAACCGAGATTCGATTAACCGGCTTAACTTTGTCCGGTCTTGGTCCTCAAAATCTCAATCTTCAAATATCTGGTCCGAGCCTCGATTTTGGATGTTTGGGCCGGTTACCCGGACCGGCCCAGCCTAGTTAAAACATTGGCATAACGGTCGCTATGAAGATAACGGTCGACTATGTAACGTTGTTTCTACATATATAAGGGAAAAAACCCCACACTCATTTGTAAACCTAACTAGAAAGGCGAAGAGAAATTTCAAAGGAAAAGAAGAAGGCGAGTGATCGATTGCATTGTCAACCGATTGTTGATTGCGATTGTCCGTTGAAGGAGAAAAAATAAAGAAGGGGTCAATGGGAGTCAATCACAGCAATCTAACTGTTGCGATCTCTACTACTGCTCGTCTCCATCAATCGCATAATCATGTCAATTTTCCACTTGATTCGTTGTTTCGAATTTTTTCTTTTTGTCCTAAATGTTGATTTGAAAATTTCATTTTGAGATAGACTTATCCATTGTTTGCAGATATGGGGTGGCATCATCCTCAAGAGTTTTGCAATTTTGTCCATATGGGTAAGCAATTTCCCTTAATGGGGATCATTGTCGATGCCAACTTGATGATTTTTTTTTTTGTCTTTATCTTCTATTCATTTTATAAATAAGTTTTGTTGATGGTTGTTGTGTTCTAGATCTTTATCATCCCAGTATTGATTAATTTTCTCATCTCAGTATTGATTGATTTTCTCATCCCAGTATTGATTATTTTCTATTTGAGCTCTTGGTGATTGTGCCAATTAGTGTACGTGTGAATGAAAGCCTAGTTTTCCTTCTATATCAGGACTGGGCACTGGAGCTTACCTTTCTCAAAGTCTGGGAGGTGTTTCAAGGGCCAAAATTGAAGGCGTTCATAATTGGTGGAGGTTTGGTTATCTTCCAGCATGTATTTTCACAAAACTTTGTCTTACATGCTTAGCTGCTCATGAACCCAGTCATAAGAATTTTGTATGCCAAATATTTCATTGAGAGCAAAAGGTTAACATGAATGGTATGCTTTGATGTTTTGGATTTAATGTTTGAACATGATTTACTTATTTAGTATGTACTTGTTTTGCTCTATAATACATTAATACTTAGTGAGGGTAAAAAAGTATATATTTAAAAAATAGTCCGTTAAATTTTGTTATATCCTATAAGGCTCCTGGACCATTACAGGTCCGTTATCCGTTTTAACTACATAGATCTTTGCTGCAACTTTTTGTTGTATTGAACAAAAACAAGATCATTTGATTTTGCTTGCAAAAGACATCCTCTTTTTGGAATGCAACTGAGATTATATAAAAATAAAAATCATTGCGAAATGAAACTTGTGGTCATTATACTTGCCATGTTATGTGTCAGACATCCTTCTCATGGGATTTGATGATGTTGCATTGGTAACACTATTTGAACCTTGCAACGACATATCTATCATAATCATAGATTACACATAAATAATTAAAAACAAGATTTAATGTTATAAATTTGTAATTATATTACTTTTACTAATTTATGTGTGTTCTTTGTTATTGCAACAATTTTAATCATTCAAAGACTATCAAACGAAGACAACAACAGCCAACAACAATAAGGCAACAATAAACTAATAAATCTCAGGTCGCCAACAAAGGCAGCAAGGGTCTATGTGAAATTTAGCAACAGCCAACAGCGGCAGGAAGAAGGCAGCAATAAACCCCAGCCTCAGGTCAGTCTCTCTTCTTCTTTATTCTTCTCTTTTCCGCGGTCGCAAAAGTAGCTAGCACAAATCGATTGATCGTAATAGCAACAAACAACGATCGATCGATTCTCCTATCTTCTTTTCTTCTTCTCTTTTCTGCGATTGCAACAGCAACAGCAACAGCAACATGCATCCATGCAGTGATCAGCCAATCGCAATAGCAACAGGCAGCAATTGATCTCCTCTAGTCTCTTTTCTTCCTTCTTCTTTCTTCCTTCTTTTCTTCGAACAACCTGGGTTGGGGGCAACGCAATAGCAGCAACAAACGATCCATCTGGGTTTAGGTTTTATATATAGCGATTTTTCGGCGAGTTGGACGAATCTGATTTTTTGGTGACTCGTCGATTTATCCAAACCCATTAAACCCACCCGAGAAATACCCAAATCGGATCGGCTACCCCCGTTACATCATTAATCACAATTGATTAACGATTTTATAACATAGGTGTTAGGTGTGTTAACTTTTCATTAATACAATGTGTTCATTGAGCCATTACATCTTTGACAAATCTTGTCAATGTGTTATGTTTTGTAATAGAAATTTGTTCCCTAATCTCAACCCTATGTACATCATAACTTTACCTAATTATCTATATACTCGTGCACAATAGGTTGGAGAAGATTCAAAAAGGTTTCAAGAAATGAAAATACCGAAAATCATACCATCACGGAAGCTTTCGAACATAGATCAACAATATTGGATCCATACTTCCACTTATGAATTTATGAAAAGAGATAGCATGTTACGATCTTAGTCAAGTAATCAGCCTCCGTTCCTTGATAGTTCGGGCTTTTGAGGAGTATTGATTGTTTCTAACAATTGTTAGCTTCCACTCGATAACTCGGGCTTTTGAGTATTGATTGATTCTTAACAATTGTTATCAAAGTCAAACCCCATGTCCAAGGGGCAGAGGGCAACCATCGAGCTAGTGTCACAAGGCATTCCAAAATTAACTTCAGCCGACCTCCTCATCAGCTTCAAACGGCACATCACCATCGCATTCTTCAAGACAATGGGTCGTTATGAAAATTAGCTTGCAACGATGACCTGCCTGTATTTTTTTAAACTGAAACAAAAACCCTTAATATTTTACTCTTGCACCTCAGTCAATTGTTTCACTAGATTTTGAACCTTGTCAACTGGTTGCAGGTGATAAATTCGTTGGTATACTAGCTTGTAAATTTGTATTGATTCTCAATTCTCACAAGCCACTACAAAACAACTCACTTGTTGATCTTGTGGAACACGAACGACCTTTACTAATAATTTTTCAAACTAGTTTTTGCCAATAATTCTTCAAACTAGTTTTGATAATCTCGAACTGACAAACATTTTGTTGGAGTTTGGTGAGCACTCCAAAGAAATAAAAGAATTCTTTTGCAGCGGCTCTTAAAAATAACCCTTCCTTGAAATCCTCCGAATGTACAAAACCATCCGCTTTCAACAACTGAAACCAGAGTTGTGCACCACTGATCAGCAACTGGGTCTCATGGAGTTGAAAGAATTACTTTAACTCACATAAAAAACTTGTTGGGTCTTCTCCTCCATCAAAGTGAGTAAAATCCAACTTCACCGTTGTAACTAACCACTCCACTCTAGCTTTAGGCATGGACCAAAGCCAACCACTGAGAGCGAAACTCAGATTGCACCAATATGGTCTACATTCCAAAGCATGCAGACCCCATGCAATTTTGGGCGCTAATGCTCTTGCTCTTTCGCCATGTCTTGGAAATTTTGAAAAAATCTGAGAAGTGATCACTCCACTTGGTTCTCAATCCTCAAGAAGTGGAAAGAATTCACAATTCTCATGTGATTTGCAAACTTATGAAAGAGCTTAGACCAAAGATCTCCCTTTGTTCCTCACTAGACTCCTGCTTTCCTTTTCCAAATTTTCTTTTTGGAGCAAGCAAGACAATTCTATTTTAGCATTCACTCTTTGATTCTTTGACCCCACTCAACAGGCAATCTCTAGATTTCACAAAAAGATTTTTAAAAAAATTGATTTGTTGCTTTTCGATGAGGGTCTCAAGCTAGTTATCCAAAATAATATATATTCCACTCTTTCAAAGATTGTGTAAGGCACTTATGCAACAAAACACATCCAAAGTCTCCATTACAAGATGAGTTCCAAGAGTCGTCAACAAACTTGCAATGGTTTTTGTCCTAAACCACATTAGTTCCAATCTAAAAGGTTTAGGCTTGGAACTAACTGAACTTCCTCTAAGGGTAGTAGGGCACACCATAGTGATCTAGTCCAGAGGTGAACCAACACTGTCAACCCAATTTGCAGTCCTTTTTTTATCCAAAAAAAAAACTTTATATTAATGAGTAAAAAGAACAAAAAGATGAGGATTGGCAGTAAAACTAAACAAAAGCCCTCCCTCAATCAAGGAGCTATACATCAAGTGGCATTGGAGAGGATTAAGCTCTCCCAACTAAACATACAAGTTGCAAAATTAATATACCTGAATTTCTTCCAACATTTTTTCCAGGACAAGAACGAGAAAGCAACAGGAGCCTGAAGATGAAACTCGGCCAATGCCATCAACAGGACATAGAATTAACAAATGATCAATGAATTCCTCAGAAAGTTGACATAAGGCACAATGATTTGGCAGCAACATACCCCTCTTGATAATATTGTTCACAGTTAATGTTCTACCATGAAGGATTGACCAAAGCAAGAATGAAGCTCTGGGGAAACCTCCTTTAAGGATGTCAAGGGAGTGAAACAAATATATTCCACAGTCAACACCATCTTCCGTTCCACACGCTAGGATGACATCCAATTCTAAATCATCGCTTTGCCAAATGAACATAACAAAATGATCATCATAGGGATTATGATCATGATCATAGACCTTCCATGTCATTTCTTTATGAGATTATGGACACAACAAATAGCAAGCGGATGGGGATGTGGCGATGAAAGATGCAAAATACATGGTAACAGGGGGAAGATTGAAGACAAGAGATGGACTCCTCAACATCATGTCAATATTACCTCAACCACCAATTGCGCTATAAGTCTATAATGCAACTTCAATTTTAATAAATAGGTAAGACATGGGTTATCTGAGCGCGCAATGACGACGATCCCTAGTTATTGGGAGAAAGAAGATATTTGACTAGATGGCTTTAATGTGGATACGGAGAATTTGAGGCTTACTCGACAATTAACACATGGAAAAGGCACTCCCTATTAATTTAAGTAGACTAATTAATTTATGTTTTAGTTTCTGTAATTAAATTTAACTAAAAAGATTATTTTGCAAATGGGTCCCTATATTTATACCATTATATAAATTTGGCTCTCAAGTTTGTCAAGCTTAGCTTAGAGTTTAGGTCCCAAGACCATGTTGACTTGTTTGACCATCTAAGTTCGTCTAAGAAATGAACAAAACTATCTCTTAATGGTCAACCGCAATCAATAACAAAGGATTCAAGGGGTCCATTTGCTAGACAGAGTTAGACGGTCAAACATGTCAACATGGTCTTGGGACGTAAACTCTAGGCTGAACAAACTTGGGACCCAAACTCACATATAGTACAAACCTTGGGAATCAAACTAACCCTAACAAAAAATACTCTAAAGTTTAATATTAGAGTTTCTTATACTTCAATTGATAAGGTAGCTTTGATTTGGAAGCAATGATAATTAGGCTTTGAGGCTTGACATTTATCTCGTCGACCACATGTCAACTTTAATTCCATCATCCTAGGCTCATTCCAAATGGAAAAGTAGATCAAACCAAATGAGGTTGAAGTTGACATAAAGGCATAAGGAAAAGAAAAAAAAGAATCCATACTCCAATCTTAACACTAACTATTGATTCGGATGACTAGTGAGATCACGAACAAGATCATGTCCTTCCCACTAATACAAATTGGAATGATGATGATAGTTCTCACTGGATGCTTTGAGACCTTCATGTTAAAATGTTGACACTATTGAAGTGTTCATGCATAAACCTAATGTTCATAATGTGCAAAGAGAATAAAAACACTACAAGTGTGCAACTGCGTGAAGGAAGTTTAATGGTTAGTACATATAAAAAAATATGTGAAGATTTGAATAAGGAACCAGCCTCCAACCAAAAGTTACGGTCATACCAAATAAGTATGTTTAGTATTTATCATACAAAAGATACCACATGAGAGATTGGTAAAAGGCTCTATTCTCAGCGTAATTCACCTCCCTCATATTTAGTTGTGTTATGGGATGCTTGTTTCGAGTTGTTTTTTCTATGTTCTATTTCAAGGTAGCTTCAAGAGTTTTTTCCCTTCTAAAAGAATGAGGCAAGGAGATCATTTATCCCTTTTTCTTCGTATTATTGCTTCAGTTCTCAGCAGGGGTAACAAAAGTTTTTTTTTATCAAGCAAAACAAAGATTTTTATTAGGAAAAAACATCCGCGAGAATCAACTCACTAAAGGCAAAGATACACAAAAATGAAGTCGTCACAACTCCCAATAGAACATAAAATCATCTGACATCAAAGCACATTTTGTTATGCCTTTCACAACTGAATGCCTCAATCAAAATACGCGGATAATTGTGTTTCGCCTTGTGGTGTGTGTAGTGTGTACACCTCCTAAGTTTTTAAAAACCTGATACATCGAAAAGGTCACATTACTATTACTATGAATGACGTATGAGAGATGCTCTAAAGGTTACATCCATTAACCATGTGATCCATCGAACCTTTTTATAGACGTTCATCCATGTTGTTCTAGGATTAGGGCACAACGTAAAAGGGGCTAACAATTCAAGACGATGAATAAGGTGCAAGTTTCATGCCAAATCCAAATGAAACTATTAACATACCAATCCAGCTACAGAAAAACCAAAAGAAAAGGAAGAACAAAGCACGAATTACAATTTCCAGAAGTAAATAAGCAGGAGTATATGTGACAACTGAAGTTTTTTGTATAAAACCAAATGCCACTAAGTATATAAATAACTAAATACAAGATTAGATGCTTACAGCTCTTATATATGGAGAATCAGGGTGCTTTAATAACCCATGCATTTGCTTGACAGTCAGCTTCATGGTGAAGAACTTATAAAGAAGGCAAAATGCAGTTGACGGACCTCTACAATTTCCAGTCATCCAAGGCTCTACGTGATCAACTTGATTATAAATCTCATCTATAACTTCATGGTATGTCTTTAACCTATAAAGCTCCTTAAAATAGTCTGAAGAAAGAATATTCATGCAGAGAACCTTCTCCAGTAAAGAATCAATTGGTTTCCCAGAAGTTTGTATCTCCATCGCACATGAAGATTAGGTAAGCACCCAACCACAAAACACAATTTGGAGAAAATGAGCTGTATAGCAGAATAATGGACAGTTAGCTCAAGCTCCTTGATTAACACTTTTCACTACAGGCCCCACAATAATCATCATGACCTCTAAAGGTGGTATGATACATAAAGATTTACTATTATGAACAATGTATCAAAATCAATAAGCCTGCACACAAAAATGTTATCAGAAATATTGTACTGAAACAAGGTAGATATTTCATTAACAGAGAAAAAATAGAAAGGCTGAGCCTCAAGGTAGGGTAAAGTAAGTTTCAGCGCCCACTAAATTACAAAAAAAATTTACCCATTAACAAGAAAAACATCAAACCTTAACCAATGAAACTTTAACATATCAAATCAAGGGCATTCTGCATAAATTTGATAATAAGAAAGACAGAAACATCTCCTCTGCTCGAAAAGTTATAGCTTCGCAGCTTGAAAGAAGAAAATAATAAAGATATAAATTGTTAAAACAATCATGCACAAGAGTAACTCGAGTAAATAGCCCAACTAAAAGGGCACCTATCCCAAGAACAGGGGCACCACAATTAAACCTCAGAGAAGTGGGCAAATCCTCACAAAGCAAGTATGGAAAAGATTAGACCCAAATGTGCCTAGATTCATTTTGACACATTGTATAAAGTATCTTTAAGATTTGTAAAAATTTTCTAGTTTGATCAATTTTCAAAAATTATTAGACGTGTATATATAGATATTGGGTTCGGGTTGGTGCTAGCTAGACAGCTCAATTGCCCATGCCCGACCCAAAATTTCCAAGATCAATAAATTGGTGATAATGACTGACCCTAACCCAACCAAGTTATTGTCCATCCCACCCAAATCTCGAGTTGAGAGGGTTGAGCCAGCCCTAGCTGTAACAAACCTTTTAAAGATCAGTTTACCCCATTTTCAGGCTCTCCCTCGACAACAGTTGTGGTCTTTCAATTTTATATGGTGTCAACAAACAGCTCTCCCAACTGGAATTTGACTTTTAGAAGAAGAGTCAAGGTCTTTGAGCTACCTCCACGTGCTTCTAGACAATTGCAGTAGGTGTATATCACAGAGGATGAAGACCAGTGGGTATGGAATGATAAAACTAGCAACTTTTCAGTAGCAGACTCATTTGAAACTATAGAAGAGGGTTCTCAAACAAAGTTTCCTGGTTATGGGCCATAGTTTTCTTTGCTACAAGTTGGTTATGGAACATAGACAAACCACTGAATTTTCAAAGGTGGGTAAAAGAATATTTCCATACTCATCATGAAATTAAATCTTTAGCTTGGCAATGTGGAACCACCTGAGCAATCAAGGACTTGCAGTTTCATGTGTATTTTTTTTATTGACAACCTTTATAGTTTTTACTAGAGCCCTGGTAGGATACATTTTGTAGAGTTTTTGTTTTTCTTAATGATCTTCTCAGTCACCTTTTGTACTCCTTTTTTTACTCCTTTTTTTATTATTAAGGTGTGTTGATTCTAAAGAAAACTCTCCTAAGAAATTTTGCCAAAAAAGTGAGGATGGAGGGGAAGGAAAGAGAAAATGAAGAACATGAATTTTTTGATGATCACTGTCTTCCTCTTGGTTTGATATCAAATTGTCGAAAATATTTTCTTGGGGGTAGAGCTAAGAAAAGTATTGCCCATAATAGAATCATCTTCAACCTCGTGATGGAAAAAAATTTGCCACTTCCCCTCTTATTTCTTCTTGAAAGTTTTCCATGACAATTTTTCATTAAAATCAAACACGCCCTTAGTATATTGCTATGATAAAAAAAAATAAATGTAACCTAGTGGTGGGAAACAGAAATTCTAAGTGTCGAGGAAATGGGCGAGGAAATGGACGAGAGAAGTGAGGTGGCGGGGTGAGAGCCGTTCATCCCGCTCGAGATGCGTGCGTTGACTTTTCACGCGCGCATCCCGAGCGGGATGAACGGCTCCCACCCCGCCACCTCACTCCCCTCGCCCATTTCCTCGCTGTGTAGCCTCTCTCGGTGGGAAATTATTTCCATTTATAGCAAACTGACAATTAGAACATTCAAATCTCCATTGCTTGCTAAGATTGCTCATGCATAGTTGGATTTGGTTGGCAAGACTATTAGAATGGACAAAGCACCTCGGGAAGATGCAAGATGAGACTATACAAAAAATTTTGAGAAGATGGCCCAACAATAGCAATAATAAAGATTAAAATGTCCAGTCGGTGGGACCATTAGAGTATGTGGGATTAACATGGATCTTGAGACTATGGCGGTAGTAAACCCACTACAAGCAATCACCAGGGCCCACCTAAATAGTATCGTGGAATAGATGGATGGAGGAAAAAGGATTGTCAGAACCAAGCCCAATGCAAAAGGTAAATGCAACTTTTGAGCAAATGTGGCCCGTATTTAAGGCTTCCTTAATGGGGATAACTCTACTATTGATGTAGAACATCTTGGAGAATATCTCTTTGTCAGTTTTTACGAGGTCTACCCCATTTGACCATGTCGGACCTATTGGCACTGTCCAATCAAAAACGAATTTTAATTCTAAGAAACTTTCATTATTTGGTCTAGGTCAAATAGTATTATGAATATTTTCAATTTATTTTTATTTATAGACTGATTTCTATTTGTCTATTTTATGGCTTATTTAGAAGCCTTCAGAAGGGTCCAAACAGTCTTGGGAAGTCCCTGCTATAGTCTAGTTACCTTAGGAAAGTTATTTCCAAATTTTGGTAGGTTTCTAGTTTGTTTTCATGGAATTATCTATATAAGGAGCTCCTAGTACAAATTTTAGACAAATCAATTATCAATCAAACTTCAATTTATTTTCTGAATTCCGATAATAGTTTAGCTCTGACATCTCAGAATTTATGAGTTTGTGATTTTATTTTAAGCTTTCGCAACGTCAGTTGTGTAGTCTCGGGGCGATAGAGAGACTCCATTGCCTTGAAGACACCTATATGAAGTAGACTCTCCCAGCCTAGAGAGTGAAAGTTGAATCCCTAGATCGCTAAGCCGATGTTGGAGATGACCAAACAAACTCAGTCAAGTGAGGCTCCTGCAAGTGCAAGTGAGAATGGGCAGATGGAACAAATTTCTCCAAGTTCTATCATATTCAAATGGAAGAGATGGATGAAGAATGGCCAAACAGATAGGACTTTGAAGAGTCTGGTGCATTTAATAGTCGAGTTAGGCTCCCATGTAGGAAACCGTTTAGTTAAAATCCAGTTTACTTAAAGGGTGGAAGTTACTACATTCAGCAAGCCCTTGTTCTTGTTGGTGGGGACAGTGGGGTTATTGGGGGACCTCTTATGGCATGAGCTAGATGTATGTGACTGGAATATGGTTATCAGTTGACTCAAAGATTTCGCATTGTTCTCTACATTTCTTCTATTCTATTTCTCTAGTAAAATTAGTTGTTGATAGAGGATGAAGTTGAAAAGCATTTGTGTTATTAATTAAGGATGAAAGCGGCAAATATATTAGATTACCTGTAGCGTGGCGTGCTGTACTGTGGTGTGCTTCAAAATTGAATCGGATTGAACTGTATTTGTTTGTCCGGAGGGGAGGAAACCTAAATATGCATGCTGATATGAAGCTTCACTTCAAAAGCGTCAAAAACCAAAAATCAGAAAGAGACGGGTGCAAGAGAGGGAGCATTCAACAGAAAGAGAGACCACGCGAGAGATTGACAGAGGTGTCGGTCGTGACGACAGAAAAGAGGAGAAAACAATACACGGAAAGAGAGAGAGTAGAGACCGGAACCTGCTGCTGCAGCCGGAGCTGGAGCTGGTGGAGATGGAGGTCGAAAACGATCTCTATGGAAAAGGAAGAGGATGAGGAGCAAACTTGGAAATGGAAGTGAATTGAATCGGAAGAAGAGTAAAGCCACGAACTACCTCTTGGTGTTTGTTTCGATGGATTTAGGGTTCCAAAAACAATTCCCAGCCCACAATTTACAAACATGCCATTGGGTTTGGGTTGCACACAAAATAAAAGGCAATGACTTTTTAACGTCACGGCTTCTACTGTACCACACCATCACAAAAAACACAAATAGTCATCTCTCCCTTCACGATTTTAAGGCGAGAACATTGTTCTTCCTCGTAGACGTCTCTCTCCCTCCCATTGTCATTGTCATTGTCATTGTCTTTGTCTTTTCTCTCACCAAGCTCACCGAAACTTGTCATTGTCATCGGCATGTCGTTCCCTCTCGACTCAATCGATTGCTCTCTCTTTTTTGTAGTTCCTCAAATTTGTTTAAAGGGACTTTGGTTGAACTTTTTACGTTGAAATTGATGAATTTAGTGAAGTTGATGATTGTAGACTTGTAGATAACAACGGTGGATGTGAAAGTGAAGAATATGAATAATTTGAAGAGAAAGAACAATTCACTCCACTTGAGGTAACACTTTCAATTTGAGATGAACTTGCATTGGTATTTTTTTTTCTTCTTGTGATATTGTTGTGTTGTTATTCTTTGTCGATTTACTTATAAGTTCATTATTATTTTGTGCGTAGACCATTCTCATGGGTGTAATAAAATTCAACATACCTACAAATGATCATGTTGATTGCAATGTTCCTAGCAATGACAAGATCAGCAATGAGAAATGAGCACTGGAAGAGGTGCATGATGATAGTGACTTATTTCTTACGAAAAATGTTAGGTTAATCCGTGTATAACTATTCTTACAAGTTTATTGTTCATTGGTTACAAATTTATTGGTGTTCCTAACATGTTTTTGTATTTTGTAGGTATTCACATTGAGATTGGCTTTGATAGCTTGGTGTAGAGGCATCAATAAGGATAATAATATAGTTGTTATCACTAAATCGGAACCGGCTAATCACAAACGTAAAGGAAAGATCAATTTTGGATGTGAGAGGGGGGAAAGCGAGACAGTAAGAAAAAGAAAGTTTATTCGATCAAGCAAGACAAAAAAGTATAGCTGCCCATTTCAGTTGAGATGGATCCCACAAGGTAATGACCATTGGAAAAATTGCATATGACATGTAGAACTCACAATCATCCTCGAGCAAAATCACTTATTGGTCATTCGTTTGTTGACAGATTGAATGAAGAGGAGGTAATATATGTGCAAAATATGTTAAAGTCGTGTGTCAACCCTCGTTACATCTTGGCTATTTTGAAAGATATGTATCCCAATAATTGTTGAATTTAAAGAATATTTACATTGTCAATATTAGGAAAAAACAGTCCAACTAAAAGGCAAGACGACTTTGCAACATACTATGTACTTGTTGAGCAACAATAATTACATTTAGTGGCATACTATGGATGAGGACAATAGAATCACAAACATTTTTGGGCGCATCCTGAGTCAATTCAACTAGGGGTGGGCATCCCATCCCGCGAACCCGATCACGTCCAATCTCATCTCGAATTCTTTTGGGTCATTTTGAAATTGATCAAACTCATCTCG
Source organism: Berberis vulgaris (assembly GCA_963556465.1). Taxonomy (NCBI): domain Eukaryota; kingdom Viridiplantae; phylum Streptophyta; class Magnoliopsida; order Ranunculales; family Berberidaceae; genus Berberis; species Berberis vulgaris. The sequence continues at coordinate 79,539,407 of OY747136.1, read as the reverse complement.
ATCCCATCTCGCCCTGATCTAGAGCGATATGGGATTGGGATGAAGATTTTCTATTCCACCAATCTCGTCCAGTCCCGAATTTATTTATTTAATATTTATTATTATTAATTTTAATCAAACTACTTTCTAAATGAAAATTTAGGATTTGTTGAAATTAAATCAAAACATGTATTGTTTGAAAATTTACTTGCTTGATTTGGTATTATTTGTTTAGGTAGAAACTTCAATTTGGATATTTTACGTCAAATAGAACCCATGAAAATTTATGTTTTTTCACATTTAAGATTGATTATACGACAATTATTCTTGTATAAAATAAATACAAATGATGGTTTGAGTTAGTTTTGCACTATGAATTATGTAGTTGGAGAACATTGCTCTTAATTGTATCTTGTATGAATGATATTTCTACTCTTATGAAAATATGCAAGACGGATCTATGAAGGGGCTCATTCTATCTCCAATCATTCACTTGACAAACTTAATTTCATTGCAAGGTAACCCTCCACAAATTTTATATAACATTTAATATTGTTATAATGAAAGTTATATGTATATAAATTTGACATTATTGGTGTGTGAGCTATGTGAGATGATTTTTTTTTGTTATTTTCATTGGATGTATATTTATTGTATGTTCATCTCGTCCCGTCCCGAACTTGTTTAGGATGGAACAAGGTCGGGATGAGGTATATCTCATCCGAATCTCGAACGAACGGAATGGGATAGGGATGACGTCCATCCCGTCTCGTGTCCACCCCTAAATTCAACCCGCGAAATGTTTTCCATCAGTAATGATTATGGATTGCACTTATAAAACTAATTGTTATCGGATGTTGTTATTTGAGATTTTTGGGTGTCACGTCAACTAGCAAGACGTTCAATGTTGTATGCTATTTTTTGTCTTATGAGAAGGAAGAGTCATACGTCCGGGCACTGAAAATAAACTTCTTGGGATTTTTTAGTCAGACAAGTTGTCAATCGTGTTTGTTACTAATAGAGATTTGTGTTTGATAAAGGCTATTGAGTGAGTCTTTTCCAGATCAAGGAGATTGTTGTGCACGTGACACATAAATACAAATGTTGAGAATAATTGCAAAAAAACACTTTAAGGATAATGAGACGTGGTATGAATTTATAGATTCTTTCTCAGATTTGTATAGATCAAGTACAGAGGAAAATAAAATAAGCCACTATTGATCTTGAGATAAAATGAACATCGTACCCAAAGTGTTTGGATTATTTGAGGATGGTATGATATCCGCAAAATGAGTACTTTGCGAGTAGATCGATACTTTCATGCATTTTGGGCAACAAACAACCAATCATATTGAGGGTGCACATTCCAAGTTGAAGAATATGTTCGCAAATTCACAAGGGGACGTCTATCATTGTGCGAACTGTAATGCATGAAATTATCAAAATATAACATGTAAAAGTTGAATTATCCTTTCAACAATGTTTGACGAAGGTGAAGACTGAGAATGTGTCAATTTTTTTTTTGAAAACTTCATGGGTTCGTGGTGCATAGGCTGTTGATTTTATGCTTTTGAAAATGCGGAGGTGTGAATCTGTGAGCAATGATCCTATCAAATGTGGATGTGTGATTTGAACCACTCATGGGTTGCCTCGAGCTCATAAAATGACAGAGTATGTATTCCCTACTGGACAACTTTCATTGGCTACCTAGACAAGTATTGGATGCAACTTGACAAAACGCCTATTTATGAAGTAGCATATGTGATTATAAAGACCCAGTAATCGACGCCCTTAAGCAGAGTTTTAATGAATCCACTTCTAATTAGAAATTGGTGTTGAATATGAAACTTCTATAGTTGAGTTGAGTTGCCCTGGTTCAATTATAATGATCAAACCATCCGAACTTGTGGTAGGGAGGGAAAACCTAAAAATAAGAAATTGTCAAAGCATGAGAGGTCAACTAAAAAGGACCCATCGGGTCACGAGTACGCCAAGACTCAAGAGGAGCTAAAAAGTCAAGAAAGTGTTTGTAAGCAAAAACCCAAAAAGTTTAACAATATTTGGATGAAGCAAATTACATTGTGGATTTGAGACTATGTTGACAACAATGAGAACACTGAAGACAATGGAAATTGTGGATTTCGATGCATAGCCAATTTCCTAGATTACGACTGTCAGAGTGATTGGAAGCAGGTAAGGAATGAGCTAATAATGAAGCTAGAAACTAATGAAAAGTTTTGGCTTAGAATATGGTACGAGTCATAGGTGAAGGTGGTAAAAGATGTTTTGATAATTCTAGAATCAATGGTACGCATTGACACACGAAATTTGCTTATTGGCTTATAATTTATTCACCATTGGATTACTTCTAGATTAGCATTGAAAATCAAAATCGTTAGATGCATTTTGTTTAACAATTATGATTTCATTTATTGACAATTACGATTTGAAAAGAAGGAAACGACTACCTCGCATCATCAACTCCTCTCTCCCACACCAATCTATTCTCCCACACCACCTACTTACTTTCTCACACCACCATACTCTCTCACACCGCCTATATAAACCAAAACCCAACATTTTCAACCTTTTTTCTCCCTCCCTCCATTCAAACCGAGAATTCCTCCCTCTCCCACATTCAAATTCATTCAAAATCTCTCTCCCCACACTGAAATCCTTTGCAAATCTCCTCCATCTCCCTAAAAAATCTCTCAAAAACCCTTTTAAACTCTTGCAAAACGATTCTCTCCAAAACCTAAAAGCTGAAAAACGGTTTGTTTGGTTCGAAGATCTCTTGCAAAACGATTCTTTCTTGCACTCAAACTCTTCGGTAAGTGAGTTTTTCTTTGGGTTTAAGATTTTTGTTTGGATTGTATGTGAAACATCCATTGTTTGCTTTTGTGTATTTGTTTCCATGTTTAAAGTATAATTCTTTATGTTTTTTCTGCAATAATGTTGAGGTATATAATGTTGGTATTTTTCTAGGGTTCCAAATTTGTATTTTTCTTATTAGAATGTAGAGAAATGAGATGTTGTTTACATCCAAATTGGCTATAATATTACTTTAAAATTAATAGAATATTGTACAAAAAAATTGTCTTGAAGTATTTGTTTCCTTTTATTTGAAGGTTTATCATGTCTTCTGTTTGTGGGGATGACGGTGAGGTAGAAGACGACCCATGATAGTGTCTACTCGAAAACAGAGAGCATAAAATGGCAAAGAAGTGGTAGAAGAACGAAAAAATTAAGATATGAACAAAATATGGACAAAAAAGTAAGAAGAAGATGAGAGATGAGCAAATGGGGATTCAAATAGATCCTCATGAAGCATACATACGAGTAGTTGTCGCAAAGTCAAGCCCAATCACAAGGGCAAGGAGGTTTGAGTGGTGTGGGTGTTGGACATCAAGATAAGGAGCTAGAGGAGGAAACATGGGATGAGGAGGAAGCAGGTGATGAAGAGGAAACAGGATAAGAAAAGGAAGCAAAGGAGAAGGGTAACGAAAAATAAGAATCTAGACTAGATTTTTATCCCGGTGGTCCTGTGGATTGTTCCACATTAGTCGATTACCATGGCCATATTTGTCGTGCCATTTGGGATGGTGAGCCGGTAAGTCAATATTTTTAGTTGGTTAAATTATATAAACGCGTTATTTATATATATTTGGACATTGAATTACTTAATGTATATGTTTCTTATATTTAGGAACGAGGCGCATTGCGGTGTCAGCATCAATATAGGAACTTCATCGATTGGGATTTGAAAAAAGAGTCAAGGGATGTAAAGAGAATGGTCTACAATAGTGGTTTGTATCCCTTGGTTAAATATCATAGGGTACGTCCTGATAATGTGACAATCTGTGCTTTCGCGAAACGTTGGCAACCTAAGACCAACATTTTTCACCTACTTTTTGGAGATATGACCATCACCTTGAACGATGTCCACCGTATAACTCATTTGAAGATTCTTGGTAAGTCGGTTAGAACAACGACTGCAGTGATGGTAGATGAATGTGTTGCATTATTGGTGGATGGTTTGGGGATTGAAAGTAAATAAGCAAAAGCTCATGTCAAGAAGCATGGCAAATCTGTGGAAATGAGGTTTATTCAAGACCATTGTTGTAGGCAGGCCACGAACGCTGATTCTATTGAAATGAAACAAGTGTGTAGGGGTTACTTGCTGTTTCTTCTGGGTACGACTCTATTTGACGATAAAAGTGGAACAGGGGTTCATATTGAATATTTGAAGATGCTGATGGAGGTGGCTGATGTTAACAAGTGTGCATGGGGCGTAGCAGGTTTGACACTCTTGTTTCGTCAGTTGGGCGGCGCTAGCAGAGAGGGAAAGAGGCAAATTGCTGGATATTTGCCTCTTTTGGAGGTATGTTTCGAAAACAAAAAAATTCAGTTACCCTCATAATATATAATAATTTCATAATCTTTGTTTATGTTGTTTTCTTTTATAGGCATGGATATATGACCACTTTAGACTATGGGGTAATGCAAAACATTCGTGGGATGCTAGACTCCCCACCATAGCTAAGTGGGAACCCCCACAAATTATAGGGGTTTTGGACGAACAAATCATCACTCTTAGGGAACTTCTCGATGACTTGTCTCCTAAAGAGGTAAAAATGCATATTTAAATTAAATAATATTTTTGTACGTGTCATATATAATAACCCAATTATTATAATTCGCAGGTACTTTGGGACTCTTACGTGGAGTCCAAGAGAAACACTCCCTTTCATGCCTTCACGTGGTTCACGAGATGTCTGTTGTGCCTCGATATAGAAGAATCTTATCACCTCGATAGAGTTACGAGACAAATGGGAAAGGTACAAGTCATCTCAGTCTATCCAATCCAAGCCAAAAGGAAAAAATAGTTCAATCCGGCAAACACTATTTTCGTTTAGTATGAGGTGTTGGCTTCGCTCGCTCGAAGGTGGCAGTATCAGTGTCATGCCACCTAACCAACAAGGTGCCAATGCGAAGATGCCATGGGACAGTGTGGTGGATTACTTGAACTGGTTTCACCGCATTTCTCATCCCTTCGTACAACCACCGAACAAGAGGAGAAGTTTTCCCCTAAGACGACATTTGTTTATTTCAAATAAGAGGGTATGTACAAACATTTTACCTTTACGTATTTTAAAATATTTACCTGGTTTGCACTAACATCTAATGTTTCACCACAGAAAATTGATATTGCTCATGCCCGTGACTTGATCAACGCCTCCATTGAAGAAGGGGTGAACGTCGACAAGTTAATTTTGCTTAGCCGGCAAAATAGAATACGAGATTTGCTAGATGTAATGTTTACGCCCGTTACCGTGGAACAAGCGGAAGAAGAGCCTGACGTTCGCACTAGTGTTGACATAGTGAAATTGGCGGTGGAGGAAGTGAGGATCGAACCAAGTCGAGGTATGAACCAAGATTCTATGTTCGGAGGCGATAAACATTTTGTTTTGTTCGGTTAATTTTGTTCTATTCAAGGATTCTATGTATTCATGGTGGTGGAGGAATTTTGTAAACTAAATATTTAAATTTTTATTCAAAGCTTGTTACTTAATTTTTCTATTCAAAGCTTGTTACTTAATTATGTTTTATTTAAGGATTCTATGTATTCATGGTGGTGGATATGAGAATTTAGATATTGTTCATCTTGTTTGAATGATGGGCATAAATCAAGTTTAAGAACAAAATTTAATTGTTTCAAAGAAGAAAAAGCATAAGAAAATATAAATAAATAAAAACAACTTCAGAAAAAGAAAAAAGAAGAAGAAGAAGAAGCATAAAGAAAATATCAGAAAAAGAAATAAGAACAACTTCATAAATGGAATTGGCAGAAAACTTTGAACCTCCGTGGCTCTAACTCTAGCAAAATCCCCTAACTAATCTCATAAATTGCAAAAACTAACATGTAGAGAGCATAATCAGATCAACTAGAACCAACCTATGGACAACCTAAGTTTAAAACCAAGTTTAAGAACAAAATTTCAAACAAATTTGCAGGAATTTTGTACTGTTCGCAATGGACAATGCGAACAATCAGGGTTTAGTCGCATTTGTGACTGCAAACAGAACATTTTTTTTAAAAAAATTGTACTATTCGCATTTGCCACTGTGCAGAAGTCAAACTTTGTCGCCATATGAGCGGCGAAGGTTTCAGGTTTCTTTGCGGCGCCTGCAGTGAACAATAAAGGTTTGGTTGCAGGGACCACTGCGAACACAACTCTGGTTTACAAAATTTTTTACTGTTCGCATTTGGCACTGCGCATAACCAAAGTTTAGTCGCACTAGGGGTTGCGAAAATCTTGGCTACCTTGCAGTGACTACTGCGAAATATCTAGGATTGGTTGCAGTGCCAGCTGCGAAAATATTTTTTTTTTCAAATTTTTTTACTGTTCACAGTATAGAATGCGAAAGTTCATGCTTTATGCGCAGTCTGTGCTACGATGAATCCCTTATGCTGCGCAGCATGGGCCGCGGACTATACCAACTTTCACATTCCATGGTGCGAACAGTAAAAAAATTGTCCCTTCCGCCGTGGCCAATGCGAGATTAGTGTATTCGATTGCATTGCCTACTGCGAACATACCTGAAACCCTGCAATTTTTTATGATAATAGAAAATTTCAAAGTTTTTCAAAGTAATTCAAATTTCAACTTAGTTTTCTAATGTTTTTGACCTAAAACCTCGATGTGAAAGTTCCAGGGGCTTAGATTGAGCTTACTCGTGACATGTTTTACGGTCATTTCCACATTTTTTATATGATTTTTATCTGATTTTTTTTACTGATTTCACAAAGTCGCATTCTTGCATCATATATACACAAAAGATCAAAGTAATATGAGTGAAATTTCATATAATATATTAACAAATACTCAAAACATACAAGTCTTCCGTTGACAAAAAAATATACGGTGACTTGTCTAACAAAACAATGCTTCGAATTTCGTTTACATTTGTCATTTACAACTTTTCATAACAAGGGATAACAATATAAAATATGTGCATTAGTCTATGGTCACCACCTCGGTCGACTTCTTTGCGCTCTTCTTATTCTTCTGATTAAACTTGTTCAGCATCGTCGCACCAATACTGAGCTGGACCTCAAAAGTACTTTTCAACAAGCGAGCCGAAGGAAACATTTGACACGACCAGGTTGGTACTGTAGGGGGCAATGGTGGGTTTGATTGCATATGCAAGACGATATAGTGACTACTCTGAGCCAAGTGTGCTATGAAACATACGCGTCCTGAGTCAAAATGCGGTGCTGGGTAAACATAGGGAAAACAAGTTGTGTTTTGGTTCCCATAACAAACGAAGTGATAGGGGCATAATTAGGCTATTTTTAGTACCATATTTCGATATATATTTTTTGCTATTACTTGTTAATTATGGTACTAATTGCTATTTTCATGTTTGTGTAGGTTTCCAATTACGATATTTTAAAATAGAAGCAAATTGGCAATTTAGAAATACTAATTGCACAAGGAAATCACACAAACAAGGAAACAAGGAATCCACACCAATAAGGAAACCACAGAAATAAGAAAACAAGAATAAAAAGGGGACGATATCTGGCTTTGAAAAATCATCCATCCACGACTTCCATCGCCCATCCAACAATAACCCTCGCATTCACGATCCAACCATCTAGCCTTCATCCATCGCAGCAGAGAGCATCCACAACATCCATCCTCGCAACAGTCCATCAAGCCTTCATCTCTCTGTTTGTTGAAAATCAGGGAACCCTAGCCACCTCCATCATCTCCTTTTCCTTCCTAACACCCAACACATCCATAACCTTCATCATCCACCCTAAACCCAATCGATAAACCCCCATCTCTGTCTCAGTCATCATCCAACCATCGCCATACACCTCATCAGACCGTAACCCCTCTCTCTCGAAATAGCAACCTCGCCAAACCTTTCCACAACGCCACCGTCTCAGTCCCTCTCTTTCTCGCTGCCCCTCGTCATCCCCTTATCTCTATCATTCTGTTTCACAAGCAGAGATCAGGAGCTGAAGAAGCAGATTGCGTGAGGAGGGTGAAGGAAGAGTTTGCACTATTTGTACCCCAACACTCCACTCAGTACCACCACGCACATGCGACAACGTTCTTTCTAATCTCTTTATCTTATTTTTAGTTTGATATTAATTATGTATTGCTCTTCGAATATAATTAATATGTCTAGCTAAACTTCTCTTAGTTAGGGGTGGATTCGAAGCCCCGAACATGTGTTTTATAAATTAATTGAATTTAATATTCCTTGCTATTAGTGATTGTGTTTTGCTTAACTGTTTTATAGATAACTTTTCTTTGTATGTTTGTTAAGGTGGCCAACTTAGTAAGCATGCTAGGATCTGGAGCTAGAGTATAGGAGAGTTTCACCTAATTGTTATAATCCTGTATTCACAAGTAGTAAATACCAAGGAATGTTGGTAAGGTTAAGTAAAAACCTAGGCAATAACAAGATGTTGATCATACTTGTAATTGCCTAGTCAGTGTTCATATTTTCCACAAAACTTAATGATCTTAGATTGTTGTCTAACTTGCGATTCCTGTTTAGATAGCATGATAAGAATAGTTTGAAAGCGATGCTTAGTTTAATTCAACGAACTTGGAAAAATAATAAGATTAATGCAGTGCGGTCACGGTTAATCTCAAGCATTGTCTCTCACAAGTTAGCAAGTGATTATTGAAGATTGATTTATAAGCATATGTTTGGTGTGTGGAGATAAACCCTTAGCTAATTTCTCATCTTTGTCATCCCTTTAGTTTATTATCTTTACAGTAATTTTCATAGTTTAATTTAGAAAATTCAATCCCCTTTTATTTAATTAATTAGGTTGTTAGTTGTCTTTTAGTTATTATTAGTGTTAATTGACAAGCCCTCTAATCCGCCGTCTAGAACGATCCCTACTTATTCTATACTACAATCACAAAGCAGGGTATTAAGTTGTGTGCTACTAAAATAGCGCATCTTAATACTCTGCTTTGTGATTGTAGTATAGAATAAGTATGGATCGTTTTAGACCAGGGATTAGAGGGCTTGTCAAGCTGGGTTTATAATTACATCGCCACATTCACGAATAGGTGTTGTGCCAAGCAGTAACTAATACTTGTCAACGGTGCGTACTGGAATTCGTCCTGTGGGAGTTAGATAACTTGTAAGTTCATGAGTGCAAGGTAATCCATGCGTCGTTCGAAGCACACAACCACACTTTACAGGGTCAACCCCCACACTTTCACGCCTCAGAATTTCTGCATTTATCAAATCAATTGCCCTGCAAACCACCCACCCATGAAGTAAGGAAAATAGAGCGAAGTTATGTTCAGCCTTCACCTTCGTCAGACTATACTGGAATGATGACTCTATCTCAATCAGTTGGACTTCGATCATTTCATGTATCTTTTTCTAGACACTAAGAAATGTTCCTCGGGAGTTTTCCAACGAGTGCTTCAACTTCGAGTGTGCACCTTCAACTCGACCCGTTGTGCGTTGTCCAAAATGCATAAATTTATCTGTCCATGCATAGAGAAAGTACTCCTTATGGGGATACCAGACTGTCTTGAGATATTCCAAACACTTAGGGTATTATGCCAATCTTCTATCAAACTCAACTGTGGCCTTGGTCCATTTTTCTTCTGAACTTGATCTATACAATTCTGAAAATGAATCTATAAAGTCAGTCCACCGGTCATTGTTATCAAAATGCCTCTTACAAACTTTATCCACATTTGTATTGATGCGCCATGTGCACAATAATCTCCTTGCCTTGGGGAAAACTAGCTCAATAGCCTTGATCAAAGCCAGTTATCTATCGGTCACAAACACACTTGACAGGTTGTCTGGCTCGAAAATTCATGCAAGCTTATCCAATGCCCAAGCATAAGACTCTTCCTTCTCCGAACACATGAAACATAATGCAACATTGAAGGTCTTCCCAGTCGACGTCGCACCAACAATCTCAAACAACGACATCCTATAGCGGTTAGTTTTATACGTGCAATCCATAAACATTACTTGTGGAAAACACTTTGCCAACTGAATAGATTTAAAATGCGCCCAAAAAATATTTGTGACTCTATTCCCCTAATCAACGGAATGTCATTCTATGTATTTGTGCTATCTCAACAACTCTAGAGTATGTTGCAAAGCCGTCTCGCCTCTTTGTTCCAGTCCTTTAGCCGACATACTAGATTGTAAATATGCTTCCGAGTCGAGGTATTATTTAGCGACCTCTCTTTCAACCGAGACAAGATGTTCCGAGGGCTCACATCGGCCTTCGCCAAATTCTTCACATAAATATTCACCTCTACGTTCAATTTTCCAACAAACGAATGACCAACAAGTGATTCTGATCGATGATGATTGTGGGTTCCACATCTCACTTGCAATCTCCATTGGTCATTCTCCAGTGGGACCCCTCTCAACTCAAATTTGCACCCACACTTCTTTGTACTGCTAGATCGAATATGATTCTTTAACATTTTTATCAGGCTTCCCTCCCTTTTCACAACCAAAATGGACTATTCCCTTCATTCTTTGATTAGCCGATTCCGATTTAGTGATAGTAATGATCATGTTATTATCCCTACTGATCCCTTGGACCCAAACTATCAGTGCAGACCTTGATGCGAATACCTGAAAATTTTTTATAACTTGTTAATAACAACATATTTATAACAATGACAAATGGTGAAAACGAAAATAAGTAAAAACTTACACACCTCGTTCGTAACAAATAAATGACTATCATCGACTACGAGTAACAATGATCTTTCTTCATTGTTATTGTAAACATTATCATTAACTTTCTGCATAATGATTTAATTTATAATTAATTTCATAACAACATTATCATCAAATTTTAATAACAACATTATCATCAAATTTTAATTTACTTGACAATAAAATGGTGGTTACCTCTAAATGGTTCGTCTCTGGGCTTTCAAGATCGTTAAAAGGCATCTCCATGTCTTTTACATCCATTGTAAATTCCTATGCACCAATGCATCATAAAATAATCAATCACTTATTTTGAAAAAATACAAAATAAATAAAAATTACATGAAAATTAAATGAAATTCTTTTTTGGCAAATTACCTCCATTGAAAATGATTGTCCTTGCTCTTTAGATTGATGTTCTTTTTCACCCTCATGAAAGCCCTTAGAATCTTCATTTCTAACATCATCAACTTCACTAAACCCTTTCATTTTCATCTAATGATGTGAACTAAGTCTTCCAATGTGAACTTTAGTGAAATGCAAATAAAGAGAAGGACGAAGAAGACGAGAGAGGGAAGAGGAACACGATTTTAGGGCCAATACGAAAAGGAAGAGATAGGGAAGAGGATGAGAATGCAACTTTGCGAAGATGAGAAGTTGGTCGCGGAGTGTGGGACGAATTGCAACAGGGAGTGCGAATAACGAAGGAGGGAGGGAGCCGTTTGAGTGCATCTTTTGGGTTTCTCTGTTTGAGATTCTGAGATTTTTAAGGTATTTATTGGTGGTGTGAGAAAGTTTAAAAAAATAAATGGTTTGGTGGTATGAGAGAGAAGAAGTGGTGTTGTAAGGTAGTCGTTGCCTGAAAAGAAGGATGTGGTACACTTTCAGCTCCTAAACATTTGAAAAGGTTTTTTGTTTAGTCTGGCCCATTCATTTATACTATATCCAACCATTCATTTATACTATATCCAACCGAGTTTAGCCCTGATTTAAAATTTTAATTGATTATGACTTTCGTTTCCTGTTTGGTTCAATTGATTGTCAATGTTTAATAATGGGCCAAAATATTCCACCTTAATTGCACATGCAAATGAAAGCTTCAAAAAACCAACCAAAATGCATCCAATGACTTGAATTTTTTTCCCAATCCCAAGATAATCTTATGGTTGTATTCAAAACAAAAAACCTTCTTCCTTCATCTTCTCGGCCATCAAACAACATTATGAATCAATATACTAAAGTTAAAAGAAGTAGAACAACTCCACTTGAGATTTCCTCGAAGGGAAATTATTATCATGTCAGGAGAAATTGTTGATATGTTGAAGGTCTGTCAACATCTCTTACTAATTTTGCACTCTTATTTTAATTGGAATAACAAATGTATTTGCTCTTCCACTATAAGCATTCGAAGCCACGTGTCATTTTTCCCATTGAACAATGACACAAGGAGCAAGAAATTCCTCATTGAAGAACTATTCTCAGACACAGGATTTGGTTATCTCAACTTCCTTAAAATGACAACTTTATTGAACATTTTATTTTGTACAACCAAAAGTTAACATGGCATTTTCCTCATAACACAAGCAAAAGAAATAAAAAATGATACCCACAATGTTTTATTTGCACCCACACATTAATACACACCAGAGAGAAGAGTTGAGGAAAAAATATTGATGCTCTCAAATTGATCCATTACATCAGATTGGCATGGCCAAAACAGATTTCACAAAGCTGGCGAGGACGGCCGACTGTCTGTAAAAGAACCAAAAAAGGTCTTTTATAAATGCTAATTTAACATCACCCACTCATCAACAGTACATTGTAGATCAATCAACTTATTGATTTAAAGCTAACAGGACAGAATCTCAGACACCCTCTGCTCAGCATCAACTGGGACCTCTCTGCCTGGCACCTTCACTTTTAAAAGATTGGTATACCTGTTAACCACAAGGTACATTATCATGGGAACTACTTCTTAGAATCAAGCAAGGCAACACACAAACAACTGCACCACTTACTCTACAGCCGTGAATAAGTATTCGTGCTCTGTAATGAATGCGAGCAAGGCCTGTAAAATAGAGAGGAAAAAAATAGACGTTGTGAGCTATATGGTCTTATTGTTTCTCTTTTCCCTTCTGTGCATCTTCCATACCTCGAATGGTAAATTGAGAAGTTCAAAATAAGTCCGGACGCGGTCTAATCTTTGTTGAACAACTTCATTATTAATCGAGGGGATAGCTGCTAGGGCCTGAAAATTACAAACAGTTCATCACAGTCCTGATACATAAAACTCAAATGGGAGTTTGTCAAAATTTAGAGTTGGTGCTGTAGTTTGCAGAAAAAGCTCAAGTAAAATGATTTTATATTAAACAGCAGGATTCCACATGGCAACCAAATTATTCAACCAAATCATATGATTACCTTTTTGTCAGATATTATTCTCAAAATTTGTAGCATTAATCTTCGGAAAAGAGAGCAGTAATCAAACTAGTTAGATAGCACAATTAAAGATGGCATTGCAAACATATTTAGAGAAGATCAACCAACAAGTTTTTGTTAGTATTTTCAGTAAATCCACAGATATGATTTGTTGAAATATTGACATTAAGCATCATTACATATAAATTTTATTTATTTTAAATGAAAGCAAGCAAGGTTCAAGGGCCCTGAATATAAAAATGTGTTAGATAAATCTTTCATTTGCTCCTGCTACTAGTTACATAATTTGATGGATCAGCTGGCCCACGGGTAGTTCGTTTATTTTACTATGTTATTCTTTGGGAGAGGGTCATATAGCAAAGACTTAGGAGTTTAATCACTGTTTCGGAGAAACAATTTGGACTTATGCTGTGTAGGTCTATTACGGAAGCTATCTTCTTGCTTAGGCAAATTATAGAAAAATATCGAGAGGAACGTAAAAGTTTACATATGATTTTTATTGATTTAGAGAAAGCCTATGATAGAGTCTCCAGGGAGTTAATTTGGTGGGTGCTTAGAAGGAAGAAAGTGTCTCAATGTTATGTCAATATCATTAAGAATATGTATGAAGGGACTGTAACAAGTGTTCGCTCAGTAGGTGGGATGTCCACCGAATTCCGAGTATCAGTAGAACTACATCAAAGGTCGGCCTTGAGTCCATACTTTTTTGCTTTGGTCATGGATGAGTTGACGAGACGTCTTCAAGAAGATATACCTTAGTGCAATGTTGTTTGCAGATGATATTCTTAACTGATGAGACTAATAAAGGTTTAGGTCGGAAATTAGATAGTTAGCGGGAGACACTAGAGAGTAAGGATTTTAGAATTAGTCGATCGAAAACAGAATATCTAGCGTGCAACTTTGGTTGTGAATCACGAGGGATGAGTGATTCAATTGAGATGAAGGCGTGGAGGTTTTATAATGTGAGGCTTTTCGACATCTAGAATCTATAATTCAAAAGAATGAGGCTATTGGAGAAAATGTAGATCATAGAATTAAAGCTAGTTGGACAAAATCGAGAATGACGTCGGGAGTATTATGCGATAGAAAGATGTCTGCAAGGTTAAAAGGGAAATGTCACAAGACAATTATTCAACCAGCTATGCTGTATAGTTAAGAATGTTGGGCTACTATGGGACAACATACGCATAGGATCACAGTAGCAGAAATGCGTATGTTTAGATATATATGTGGTAAAACCCACAAGGATAAAATTAGGAATGAAAGAATTATGAAATAATTAGGTGTAGCGCCCATAGAGGACAAAATTCGAGAAAGGCATTTAATGTGGCTTGGTCACGTGCGGAGAAGACCAAACACAAGGTCAAGTAGAAAATGTCTACATTGGCAAGTTAATGGAGGGTGTCGACAAAGGGAACGACCATTGAAAACTTGGATGAAGGCGGTGAAGAAAAACATCATTGAGCTTGGATTAGACGAGGATATGTGGAAAGACTGCATTACTTGGAGACCCAAAATATGTGTAGACGACCTCGAGAGTATCGAGAATGGGCTTTGATGATGATGATGATTTATTGGGTTGAGCTTATAATATGTAGCGCATAAATAAGTAGGGTTAATTAAGGTTAGGGTTTTCTGTTTAGAAACTAGTGGCTTTGCCTGGCATGCTTAGAATAGTTATTAAAGGCTTTTAACCATCAACGTGGGGTGGAGTTGATGAAATTAAGCCTTGAGTTATTTATTTCCATCATAGGTAAGAGAAACAAGGGTTATCTTCAAGTCTACAGCAAAAAAAAAAAAATCGAATTAACTATAACAAATCCAACTTGGGAAGCAAAAATAAATCCAACTTGGGAAGCAACTCGTTGAATAAGTTATTATCATTGACTCAGATGTTCACTTCATTGATTTGACTTCACTTTACTTAAGATAAAAGATATGGACCATGTGGGCTTAGTAGACAATGAACGAACTCCAACCTAGGGAACAACTTGCATTGCCATGGTTCCTTGGTGCATGTATTAGTTTGAGTTCAAAACCATACTCTGAAGGCAAATATATGCTAGCATCCATGAATGAATTTAAGGGAAGAAAAAACAAACAAACCATGGAATTATTAATCATACATATAGAGTTTACACGATAACCACTTATATGCTTTGAGGCATATTTTGTTATTCTATCACATAATTAACATTAATCTCCTTGGTTCAAGTACATGATCCACAATGATTAATAGTTATGTGAATAGGGATCTTGAAATGCATAGATTCGCAGTTATTGTTAGTCTTTTTGTTCTAGGCATAGTAATTTGGCAGTCTTTCTGTTCTAGGCATAGTAATTTGGCCCACTGGATGTGTGCCTGCTCCGACTCGAACCAAATGGGGTGAGTTTGGAATTGACTAATCGGTTCTCGATCAGGGTAAGGGTGCTTTGATAGAACCTGATAAATACTCAAAACATTGATTTTTATGCCTCATTTAGCTATTTATTAGTCTCTAGTTGTGCTTAAAATTAATTAAATGCAATTTGATTACTGTTATAATTTTGCAAGAAATCGAGAACTGTGCAAACTTTGAGACAATTCTACCACAAATTTGCATGACCAGGAATAATTTGAGAAATTATGAAATCAATGAAAAGTACGAAATTCGAGACATTTAGGCCAATATTATGGAAGTCAAGATTTGATTCCAACTAGTGGTGATTTATGATGGAGACATGTGACAAGTTTCACGATAAATACTTCAAGTGTGGAGCATGCAATCATAAAGACAAATAAAATATCAACTCAAAGCATATTCCAATGATCAAATCAAAGAATATTTCATTGTCTTGATTTTGTCTCCCTTGATGTATCTATCCCTAATTATGGCTCACTTTATTTTATATGATATAAATTGGGAGTATAATCAAAAGATTTGTGAGATTTTTTTCCCATTTCTAGCTTTGAAGGATAACATTATAAATAGGTTCTCAAACTGTTGGATTGGAGGACATATCCAACTCATTTAATACATTATTCTCTTATGTCTATTATAGCTTAGATTAATTTTTTTGTTCGTTGAAGCTTTTCTTCAGGTCAAGTTTATTACATGTAAGTTTTTAGTTTTAAATGTAATAAAAGTTAATATTTTCTTTATGCATTAGTTTATCTTTCAATATAATTAGTTTATTAGTATTTTCTTTGCATTAATTTATCTTTCAATTTAATTAGTTTACTTTCTCATCCACCTTTTTGGTTCTACTCTT
The DNA here is from genome assembly GCA_963556465.1 of Berberis vulgaris. Lineage (NCBI taxonomy): Eukaryota > Viridiplantae > Streptophyta > Magnoliopsida > Ranunculales > Berberidaceae > Berberis > Berberis vulgaris. Next base: position 79,522,994 of record OY747136.1, on the reverse strand, counting down.
AGATTAATTCATCACAATAACATTAATAGGCTAAACCTCTCATCTTAGAGAGAGGAGATGAAACCTACTTGAGCGATATAGAAATTTTTTTTAACACAAAATAATAAAACATAATTTCTATTAATCCTAGATTCAACCAATGAATCAAAGTTGTCAAATCGAAAGATTGACAACGAATGAAGATAATGACTTCGAAACAATGATTATATTTGTTTTTCATAGTTCTTTAATTCTTCGTAAATTATAACCATTCACTGAAAATCGCCATCTAGAGAGGGGTGGATTAATGATGGTCAAAGAGTTTCTTTTATCATCAAAAGAGGTAAGTGAAATTCTTAGTTTTGAATTAAAAATTAAAGAATTTTTTGCAAGTATTCACAAAATTGTGTTAAATTAATCTCTATAAAGCTTAGAGGTGGATTCTCCAATCCTTGAGACATTTCTTTTAATTAATAAAATTTGTTTAGTAATATTCAATCAAATTTTGTTTTAAAAAAATAAAAAAAATCATCTTTTTCTTCCCAAATCTTATTTTTATCATTTCCGTACTTTCCATAAAATTTTGAGCTTGAATTTTTTCCATAAAATCTTATTTTTATCATTTCTAAAGTGTTTCTAAAATTTTGAGCTTGAATCCTTTTAACTTGATGAGTAGGACGATAACTCCTACAAACTACTTTACTTGTATTTTTCTTAAAATTTACAGGTAAAAATGATAAGGGAAAAAAAACAAAAAAGTGTTTATTTGCTTGAAGTTTTAGGTGACAAGAATCTCGAATGAATCAATCTCAGTTCAGGTTCTGATTCGAAGTGTTTAGACCTGACTTACATATATATATATATATATATATATACTTGAGCTCACAAGATCCAGATTGGCTATATATATCAACTTAAGTTCATTGGGCTATATATATCTACTTGAGTTCACAAGATGCAGATTGACTATATATATATATATATATATATATTTTTTTTTTTGTATTACATGTTTAGTAATTACTATTAAAAATTCCACACTTGATAGTTGTGTTCTAGTGGTAGTGTAGTGTCCATGTTTTCTATATGTACTATGGCGGTGATCACCATTACAAATTAATCGTGCAGGACAGGGCTAACCAGTCACGAGTTAGCATAACTGGTTCCTGGTTTGGCCCGTTTGGGTTTGGTGATAAACACCCAAAACATTGATTTTTACGCCTCGTTTACTATTTATTAGTCTTTAATTGTGCTTAAAATTAATTAAATGTCTCTATTTGTCTCGAATTTGATTATTGTCACAATTTTTTTAGGCAATCGAGAATGTGCAAAATTCAAGACAATTCAACCATAAATTTGCAAGACCAGGAGCAATTGGAAAAATTATGAAATCAATAAATGTAAAAAAATTCGAAACATTTGGGCATGTTCGTGGCACATGTGGATCAAAAGTTTCATTCCAAGACCAATATTATGAAAGTCAACATTTGATTCCAATTTGTGGTGATTTATGATGAAGACATGTGGCAAGTTTCAAGATAAGAACTTCAAGTGAGGAGCATGCAATTATAAAGACAAATAAAACATCAACCCAAAGCATATTCCAAGGATCAAACCAAAGAATTTTCCATTACCTTGATTTTTGTTTCGTATCTACCTCCAATTAGGATTATCTTGATGTATTTATCCTAATTATGACTCCCTTGATTTCATATGATATGATTTGGAGTATAATCAAGGGATTTGTAACATTTTTCCCATTTCTAGCTTGGAGGATAACAATATAGGCTCTCAAACTCTTGGAAAAATGACATCAATAGATTTATTTTTTTCATACGTCTTTCTCTCATCTCTAGCATAGCTTAGATTAGTTTTTTTTTTCCTTTCGTTAGAGCTTTCGTTCAAGTTACATATAAGTTTTTACTTTTGAATTTAATAAAAGTTAGTATTTTTTTTATGCATTAGTTGTCTTTTAATTTAATTAGTTTACTTCCTCATCTACCCTTCTAGTTCCACTCTTAGATTATTTCATCACAATGACAATGATAGGCTAAACCTTTCATCTCAAGGAGATGAGATGAAACCTACTTGAGTGATGTATAGATTTTTTTAACCCAAAAAAATATAAAACTTGTATTATTTCTATGAATCCTAGATTCAACTAATGAATCAAGGTTGTCAAATCGAAAGATAGACAACAAAGGATTATGCGAAATGAAGATATGGACTTGGAAACAAGAATTATATTTGCCTTTTGTAGTTCTTCAATTCTTCATAAGTTATAACCATTTATTGAAAAATTGCTATTGAAAGAAGGGTGGATTAATGATGGTTAAGGAGTTTCTTTTATCATAAAAAAAGTAATGAAATTTTATCATAGAAAAGAATTTTCTTTTGAACATTGGTCTTGAATTAAAAATTAAATAAATTAGTGCAAGTGTTCAAAAATATATTTACAAAAATGTGTTAAATTAATTTCTACAAAGCTATGAGGTGGATTCTCCAGTCCTTGAGACATTTCTTTTAATTGGTAAATTTTTTTAGTAATTTTCATCCTTGAATCAAAGTTAAAAAAAATAAAAATAAATCATTCTTTATTATCCAAATCTTATTTCCTTTCTTTTCACCAATTCTTAATTTTATTTGATCTTCTAAAGTGTTTCTAAAATGTTGAATTTGAATCCTTTTAACTTGGTGAGTAGGACGATAACCCCGACGAACCACTTGTATTTTTCTTAGAATTTTACAGATAATTGATAAGGGGAAAAAAAATGTTGATTTGCTTAGAATTTTAGGCGACAAGAATTTCGAACAAATCATTTGGCTCTCCCAATATTTAGTTGGTTTGGTTTGGGCGTGGCCCAAAACCAAACATGACCTATTGCAATCCCTATCTTGTTCAAGTGATATACATACATTGGCGTTGAAGAATAAGTAAATAAAAAATGTGAAGCACAGTTTGAATTTTATTATTTTTATTTTATTTTATTATTTTTCATGTTGTAAATCAAACGAACAAAATAGGAAAATCAATCTCCATATATAATTTTCATATGCCATACCAAAAAATAATTTTTTGATGAAAATAATTCTGTGTTTATTGGAGGCATTTTCCCTAGCAAAATGATTTCCTTGCAATCAAACTGATCCTTAATCTAGTCACTTTTCACTTTTGGGATTTACAGTTGGGTCGTTTTTATGCAAGTTATCTTTAGGTTATAAATAAGCCAAGAGCCTCCTTTTTCATATAAAATTCCCTCCTACCTCCTCTCCTCCTCTCTCAACTTTTAAGAGCTTGGTTGATTAGGGATTTGAAGAAGAACTAGGGCCCACTTGTCTGTCAAATATCTAGTTCAGGTCAGATTCATAACTAGTTCTGTTTGCAGATTGCTTTTCATAATGGTTTTTAGAGGAATAAAAAATGGTTTGTGCTTTATTTTCATGTGTAGGTTTTCGGAGGTTAATTATTTTCAAGTTCAGGCAAGTCTCCTTAGTAAATTATTTTTGTTAATTGCTCTTTAATGCAGTGAATTGTCCATTCATTTAGGTCGTAGGGATCAACCTATAAATTGTAAAGTTCACTTGAGATCTTCCTTGGATTCACTCCATATGCAACTTCATTAGAAATCAGCTCCTTGTGTTATTGGAAACGAGAGATCTACAAGAAAACTTGTAAGTAACCAAAAAGATTTCAATCCTTTGTTTCCCTCTTCTCTGCTTGAAAACCTAAGCCAAGATGTTCTCTAATTTAGTTTTATGGCTTGGATCCCGATTCATTTTACCTAAACCATCCTAGGTTTCATGCTAACCACAAATGTTAGTGGAATTTTCCAATAGACAATTTTTAATCCCAAATTCTAGCTAACTTATGTTACATCAGCTGCAAAACACATCTTAGGGTTGGAAAACAGTAAATATGTCTAGCGTGCTTAATTTGCTAAAAGGGGATCAATGTTATGAAAACATTCAGATATATCAACAAAAGATACTGTTTTTGCTTGCTATTAACAAACCTGTTCCAATGCAATGGAATTCCGGCATATCTGCTGAACCCCGAAAAGATTGATCGCTTTAATGTCAGCCAAAGCCTAGTGCAAGATTTCAAAGTTCCATAAGTAGCCAAAAAATAAAATAAAAAAATCTTAAAAGCTAGTTTCTCTAATTTAAAATTCTAAATATAAAATGCAAACCTTGATTGATGCATTCGCTGCGATGCTACAAATTCCACCAAATATATAATTCCTCTTAATGTCTGCGATGAAAGGCGCCATCTCCTCATCCATACGCGTTATCTATGATTACCAGGGGGGAGGGGAGAGAAAATAGATTATTAGGCTTGTAGAAGTTGGAAGGGGGGACCAGGACATAAATATAAAGACGGAAATCACAGTTACTTACATCTACGACAGACTAAGAGAAATAAGCAATGCCAAATGCAAACCAATTAACAAAGTTTAAAACATGTTATCTGATATATTCCAACTGTATTTTAGTCATTTCAAAACCTACCTAAAGTGCCTTTTTTTTAAAGGGTCAAACTTTACATTAATGGAATTCTCATGAAAATCCTAGAAGTCCCATTTGATTCATTTAATGTTTGGTTACTATTTCCACATCTATCTAATGTTCTCCTTCTTCCAGCACAAGTTGTGATCCTTCATGGTACAATACTAACTAGTGTAAAGCGACTATTGATTTTATCGCATGATGGATAATTCAACAAATCCCTAAAGCAAGGCCACTTCAAGAAATCCAAAGTTGGATACTTGAGCTCTTTGAAGTTTGACTAGATTAGGAGGGTCATTCGGTGTTTTCCTTTTTTTTTTTTTTTTTAAACTTATGATTGTAACAAAGTTAGGTATGTTACATCATGCATCTTTCTTTATGTTTCTTTTCAATTTTTTGGACATGATTAGTATAGTAGGCTAGGTACTGAAAGAATAAAGCATTTGGAAGGATGGAAAATTAAACATTACTGCCAATATAACAAGATTTTGACTTGGATGAATTATAAATTTGAGTTATGCAAATTATTTGAAAATTTGAATTTAACCTTTATCTTAATAGGGGTTTGGATCATTGTTCATTCTATTTATGGTTTTATGTGCAACTTGCAAATTTTTTCAAATTTTATTAATCTCGGGACTGTGTTGTACTTTTTTGACATCCCTCGTGTTGTCGTGTAGTGCTATGTCCATGTCCGCATCCGTGCTTCCTAGAACCAATGTAAAGGTTCACAAAACTTTTCTATCGAACTGATCATACTCAATGCCTACATTCCACCAATTGTACACCACAAAAAGAATGTTGAATAACAAAAAAATGTAGTGAGCAAGTCAAGATGCCTGGTGAGGGAAGCACAGGAATCAACATGCAGACTAAGCATGTATAATGGCTACGATCTACACACTTTACTGCTCATAGCATCAAGACAGTAAGTATGATCCATTGAGGTATCTAATGGTTAATATCCAAGCAATACCAGTTCTTCCTAAGAACATTATTCCTCAGCAAAATAAATATTCATGAAGTTCTAAAAAAATCCAAGCTCTTTGTATGAGATCGCACAAGGAAATGAGATTTCAGTAGAGCAATATCCCTAGTCACTCCAAAAGATAACTCTCAACCACAGACCACATAAATTGTGAAAATGATGACGTCCAACAGTGAATATTAATATAGATAAAACGATCAGACCAGGAGCATCTATGCTACAGGGTTTCAACTCTCCTAGAGCTATTTGATGGAAATTCATCACTCACAATGACACAAGACATGAATTCTATTATCCAATGGCATTTTAGAAATAGGAGATTAAGGCCGATTCTATAGAATTAGAAATGATCCAACAAGCATACTAAAAATTAGTATACTAATGCCAATAGCAACTCCCATAATATAAAGCATTGATGAATAAGATTCATTGCAACTGTTGGAAAACTGTAACAGAGAATCAGAGATGAAAAGTCCATCTGACTCGGCAATAATGATCTAAACTGTCAATAGAGGAAACAGGAGAGGAGAAAAGAGAGAATGAGCAGAACTTACTTGTGCTGTAAGAGAAATAATGAAATCATCTGGCTCTTCTGCATCTTGATCCTCCAAGTATTCCCTACTTGTCATTTCCTGTTTAGTAAAAATACTCTTTGTAACTTGTGTTCATCAAATCACAATAATCACATAAAAAAACCCTATTCCAAAGAGCATAGAATATTAAGAATTAGTTAAACTGTTAAAACCTGCATATGGAAAATTGTTTCCAATTGCATCTCCACACGGAGAACCTTGAGGCAATCAATAGCCAATTTCCTATATTCCTCCGCAAATGATGTCAAATCCCTGCTAACTGCACTACTGGTTCGTGTATGATGAGATTTGTTCTGCTCCTCTGTTTGAGGCGATGACCTTAGCGATGTTTGACCAAGTCTAAGTCATTGCATGAAAGATTACATGTAAGTAATTCTGCATTAATAATTGTCAGCTCTCAAGTTATAAGTATATTGGTACACACCGAGTTTCTTTGTTGAGAAAGAAAAGAAAAATACCAAATAACGGAAAATTTTAGGGAATAGCAAACCAAACAACAAGAGGACAACTAAAAAACAAATAGAAAAACACAGAGACAAAAAAATGAAACAGGACCCAAATGATGGTTGTTGAAGAAGACAGTAAAAAAAAAGAACAGAATTTAAGTTGTCCCATCTAAGCATGATGTACCTGAACTGATATCTCTAATCATTCTGTCCACGTAAGGACCCAACCCGATTGATCACTTGAACTGAGCATAATGTAGATCCTTTTTTTTCTTCAAATGTTGGTTGACATCCTAACAACCTGTTGTGATGATCTTATATTTCAGACCATTATACCCTTGACTTATCACATGGAAGGCACAGCCATACACCAGTGAGTTCATTTATTCAACAAACCTGTTATTTATTCGAACCTCGAGGTAATTTTGATCACCCTAACTTCCCCAATTAAAAGTCCCCTAAATAGATCTCCCAATTAAAACCTGTTCCTCAAAAAAAGAATATTCAACCATCGACATGGTTTTTTATTATTTATTTTATTTATTTATATCAATCAAACAAGGAGCAGAATATATTAATAAAGCCTAAGTGACTGAGTGGGTCACTGGCAAGAGAAAGATAAAATGAAGTGGATTACAATGGAATAGAGTACCCCAAGCAAAAATACAAACATGGAAGATTATGCCCAAGTACAACCCCAATGCCACACAAGAGCTTTAATATCAATACAAATGTCATCTACAGTGTCTATGTTCTTATGTCATCTACAGTTCTTAAATATTCTGGAGTTTCTCTCTTTCCATGAATCCACAATCCTGCCAAGAAGACTTTCTCCCATAGCCAGGTTCCCTTACAAGTGCTACCAGATCTGCTCCATTTGGATGCCATATCCACAAAACTAAAGGCTTGAGGGACAGTGGTTGAGGCTTCTCTACAAATGATTTGCCACACATTGGCAGAGAAAGTGTAGAAGTAAATGATCAATAGATTTTTCTTGGGCTTCACACAAACTGCACATAGTTGGAATATGAAATCCTCTTCTACTCAAATTGTCTACTGTGAGGAACTTGTTGTGGCCAATAGCCCCCAGGAGAAGAAGTTTACTCTAGGGGGGGATCTGTTTGGGCCAGAAAACGTGACCAAACAGAACTAGCAACCAAGAGCTTGGAGTGACACCTGGAAAACACACCCTGTTTATCATCCCACCTCCAACTATCCTCAAGATGACTTGGGCTGTGCAGTTGAAGAACAGTAAGAAGACTGATCAGAGCTCCCAACTCTGCATCCCTGATGGCTCTTCTTAATCGCAGGTTCCAGCTTGGAGAGTTGCCATCAGTTCCTACATAGAGGTCAGCTATAGTGGCAGATTTACCGAGGGAAAGCCTGAAGATGGAGTTGTACTGATCTTTAAGAGGAAGAGACGCAGTCAAGATATCATTCCCAAACCCAATTTTGTCCCCTTTCCCAATAATGAAGGAGATCTGCTTCTCAAAGAAAGGTTTGAAATGCATGATAGCTCTCCACCAAGCACACCCATGGGGGGTCGAAGGAACTCTGGTAAACCATCCCCTGCCACAAGCCATATTTATCTTGGATGATGGTTCTCCATAAAGATCCTTCTTCCTCGCCAAATCTCCATATCATTTGGAAAGCAAAGCTTGGTTGAAAGGATCGAGTCTCCTGATCCCTAATCCCGCTTCAGCTTTACGTCTGCACACTGTCTCTCAATTCACTAAGTGGTAAGTTGTGATGACACAATTCACTAAGTGGTAAGTTTATGATTGCCAATCAGTTCCCCAAAGGAAATTCCTATATCTGTTCAATCTCTGGCGCTACTGGGGAAGGAGTGGAGCAGGTTGACATCATGAAGACTGGAATTCCACCAAGAGCGCTTTTGATGAGGGTAACCCTACTGGCTTTTGAAATATATTTCCTCTTCATATTGGCTCCCAAATGTCTCTCCTTTTGTACTTAGCTCTCAAAGGAAGCCCTAGATATTTACAAGGTAGGGTCCCTTTTTGACAACACAGAACTTCTACCAAGTGCTCAAAGTTGGGAATAACACCCACTAGGAATAGGGTTGTCTTGTTGAAGTTAATACCTGGGCCAGATACAACCTCAAACCGGAGCAAAACAGATTTGATGGCTTTGACTTGTTCAAAGTCAAGATCAAGAAATAAGATAGTGCCATCAGTCTATTGTGCATATTGTAAGATGGGAGCAGAAGTAAATTTCCCAATGTTTCCAAATAATCAAACTTCGTATCTTTCTGGCATGAATCTGGCCTCAATTAGCACATTTGCAATCAGTGGACAATCAATGAGTCGTCTGCCCTCAACTGCTGCAGATTCAAAAGGAGAAACCAGCTTGTACATACGGGGTTTCACTCTCATTGCAAGGACTTTTGAGATAATCTTTGCAGTGGAGGAGATGAGACTAATAGGCTTGAAATCAGGAGATGAGACTATTAGGCTTGAAATCAGAGATGGGCATTGCTCCTTTAATTTTTCGAATGATAGCAATAAGAGTGGAGTTGAGTCTCCAGTCAAGGTAATATTCTGGCTGAATTCTTCTACCATTTCATGAAGTCTCCTCTTAACATTTCCCAGCATTTCCAAAATAAGTCAACTGGAAATCCATCAATACCAACTGAGACATCCTTAGCAAGGCATTAATGACAGCTTTCACTTCATCCTCAGTGATTGCTCTGTCCAAGTCATCAGTGACATGTAACCCTCGGCATGTTCATTATTGAAGGATCCCAATGCCACCATAAATCTCACTCTCTCCATTTTATTGGCCTTTCATTTCTTTTTCTCTCGAATGTGCCTTCTCTGCATCTCTCTCCCCCTCTTTATCTCTCATAATGTATCTACACCTCTGACCTCTCTGTATCCCTCACTTATATTCCTCACTAATTTTGGGCTTAGTTATTGGGATTCGTTTATGGAAGTAGGGAGATGATGTCAAGGAGAGAATTGTGCATTATCTCTCATCTTGGTATCCCTTCGTATCAAGTTGATACTGCTGACCAACACCTTTGAGGCATCAAGGTTGGGCTAGTTGGGGTGTGATCTGAAGGAGAGAGATTGAGTATTACTTGTCGTAGAATAGCTTGTTGTGAAAAATAGAGCAGCTTATGTAGATTCAAGGGATCGGTGGGAATAAGGGAAATCTTCAAGTGGGGAGGAGGTGGTTGAGAGGTGAGAGGAGCTGGTTATATTTTGGGTAAGCTTTGGGGTTGGGGTTTGTAATATGGAGGCATCGAGGTGGAAAAATGGAGGCAAAGGGGAAAAATGATTGCAAGGAGGTGTGAAGCAGATAAGGGAGATCGGACGGATCACCTCGAGATCATCATTTCAGCTGAAGCTTGTGTGAAGGGTTGGGCGTAAGCACATGACAAGCATTTGGTTTGAATGTTAGGGGTATCTTGTTTCTATAAAGTTGACCTGACAAGTCCAAAATGGGGGTTAAAGGATAATTACTGTAAACTTTGGCACACGAATAGAATTAACCCTAAACTTTTGGGGGATAAAGGGTAAATAACCCTTTGTTGCTGATTGGATTAGATGAGAAGTTATGTTCCAAATAAAACAAGTAAAGGAAGATATTTCGAATTTCTATTTGATTATTTATTTATTGTAGTAGTCTAGCTAAGAACTCTCACAAGCATGAAAAGGAAACTCTGGCAAGCATGAAGAAAGGAAGTATCAACTCTGGCAGTGAAAATTTTGACTTTGTGGTATCAATCTGGTTATTTTGTTTCTTAATGAACAGGGCCAAATGTGTGATCAAGTTCCTTCCACTAATTTGTCCAATAATAATTTATGTAAGCCTGCTTATAACAACGTAGCAAATAACATGAGATGTCAGTGGGGAGTTCCCATGAAAAGATACCACATCATCACCGAAGCCAGTAAAGGAACATGGGTGAAAGAACTCTGGCTCACATGAAAGAGGTAGATGATAAGCCAGTAAAAATAACATGGGCACCAGGTAAGACAAAAAATTTGTATTCCTTCAGATCCTTATTGCTTTATAGAAGAGACACCCCAAGAAACCTGAAACATTCCAACTCGTAGAACAAGTAGGACAATGAAAAGAAAAAAAAAAACTCTTCTTTATATACTTCACCAAGCAAGCAAAACATAAGGGCCCACTCTCCTAGACTGTCACATTTCTAGATAAAATTCACATAGCGCACCCATGTATAATCAAAAGATGTGATGTACAACCAAGTCTTAACCTTGGATATTCAATATGAGGTTTAGAAAAGATTTTGTTCTATGATAAAAGTTTTCGATGTACAACCAAGAGACAAATTTTTTCATGGAGAAGTGAAAACCTGAAACGGTGAAAACAGGGGGCTTTTTTCTTTCAGTGCTTCTTGCCTTATGGTAGAAGGAAGTGAGATAGCAGCAGACACACGAGTAGGAGAATAAGAGGATGATTATTTTTTCAATATTTTTATACTTAATTTCTTTAAATCCTTTGTCAGGAAGTACTTATTTCAGAGTGAGGTAAATAGAGACAAACAAACTAAGTAGTCATAATTGATAACTTGAAAACGAGAATCACACTGCTACTGTTTAAACCTGAGATTTTTACTGATTAAGCGGTCATATACCAGAAATTGAGAGGGGTACATATTGTGGTGAAAAACCAGCATTAGTACCATCGCTTCACTTGCACAGATTTGTACACATGTTCATTTAGTAGAATGAATAACATTATCTTACCAGGTTGCTCAGTCTTCTTCTCAGCTGCATGAAGTTTTATGGAAATAACAAAAAACTCGCGACTCATTTTATTAAAAACCTTTACCTTTCGATTGAGTGTGCCACATATTCCAATGAGTCACTAAGAGATGCAAGCAGAATGAGTTTATTATCATCCCGGATTAGATATTCCTGCAAGCAGATAAGGAGAAAGAAAAAAGAAATCATGTGTTCGCCTAACCAGGTTTCTATTAAAAACAAACTAATAACTATTTGTTATGAGAATTGGATTTTGTCAGAGGCAGCTAAGTAAATTAGATCAGCAGATCTAGTTAAGATTCAAATGTGTAACAGATGCAGTAACGAACAACTCAATATATCAGTTTCCAGAGATAAAGAACGAATACCTGCTTGATTGGACGCAATTTTAACAATAAATCACTAATTTCGGTCTCAACTTCTGCAGTCTCAGAATTGGTGGTATTGTTTTCTGGGATTTTCTGACCAGAGGAACTTGGTAAATACGCACTGGCAGGGTCAAGTCGCATTAAGCCTTCAATGTCATGCCTACCAGTGACCATATAGCTCTGCTTTTCAAGGACTGCCTGGAAATAAAATGGAGCATCAATAATACAGTACAGGTGTCTAGAAGAAAAAACTGTGACATCTGCTAGACATCAGTTTTCAATGGAGACATTTGCAATTCTTGAACCTTCAGAAGCACATGACAAGATAATAAATGTATCGTTTAATACTAGGCAAACAATATCCACAACTCAACAATCACGTCATATTCAAATTCAGACAGCACAAAATAAAACTTAATAAGTACAGAAATTGTTTTTTTTTTGGTTGAAAAATAATAAAGTTAAATATCCTACCTCCTATACTGATTAGAAATGAAATGAATCATAACTGGAATGAAGAAGAAACCACTTCAGCTGTCCAAGTTATGATGGTACTCTTGGAGAACACTATTTATTTATTTGATATGCAGTTGGAGATCACTTAGGGTTGATTTGGTTTCTATTTGAATTTTTATCTATCAATCTATTTATTTATTTGATATGCAGTTGGAGATCACTTAGGGTTGATTTGGTTTCTATTTGAATTTTTATCTATCAATCTATTTATTTATTTGATATGCAGACAGGTTTTTATATTAAATATCAAGAAACCCGCTCACGGACTACGCAAGAGAACTATCTAAATATAAAACCTCCACACCCAAACAGAAAGATGTGAAAAATTATATCTTTGAGTACATCATGAGCAACCCCTAATTCCAGAAAGCAGCTTTGATTTGATAATCATACGGTCTTTACGAGTTACTACTCTAAAAATCTATTGTTCTTCACTTTCCAAATATGCCAACCAACAAAATGAAGGATTCTTTTCCAAATGGAAGAACTTATAGGAGATTGTAAGTAAATAACCTACAGTTTTTTCGATCTCTAAATTTATATTTTTACAGGTTTGTGTTGAAAATAAATCAAGGAGATTGAAAGAACAGGAGTTTATTCAAAACTCTCCTGCAAGTATACTAGTTCGAATTTTGATTCTGGAGCAGTTAGCATATAACTCCTGAAAGGATCTGTTTCTGACAAGTCTTCAAACGCTTATGCGGTAAATGGTCATCCAGTTGCCTTTATGGCATCCGGAGTTTTCTCCGAGAATCCCTGCTGATACTGTTTTTCCTGAGTTTCAGGGTCTTTCCGGTTTTCATTCACCACGTGGCTCCAAATTTCTCAGTGCATACTGGCTTTGCTTTATTCTTCTCTCCATGCAAACATAACATTTGTTAATCTAAGTTGTCTTTGCTCGATCTGTACTATCTTTCTCATATCACAATTAGTGCTGTTTCTGCTAGTAAATTAAGTGAATGGGGCTTTTATGTTCTATTCACCTCTACAAAGTCTCTAGTTGGTGTTGGCACTAGGAAGGATGGACTGGGAAAAGTTTTCTATACTTACCTTTCGTCATAGTGAATCTATGTCTACAAAATTGTTTGACTTTGTCAATTCAGATGTAAAAGGACCTGCTCCTTTGCAAGTATTTCCAATTCGTATGATAGGCTAGCTAACAAGTATTTACACTTTGTTTAGTTCTTAGTTTTAATAGAGCTAAGTTTGTATGTTTTTAGTTCAAGTACTTGTTTGAAGCCATGGTACTGTAAGCATTATCAATTTTATATCTAAGAATTTTACAATGATGTCATTTTTATTTATTTATTTTTAATTTGTTCTTTTACCAAATAAAAATAAAATATAAAAAAATAAGCTGTATTGGTACATTATGTACTAAACATACACGAACTAAACAAAAAGCTAGAAATACAGAAAACCATGATAGATGATATTGCATGCAACAAGTGCAATAGCTTTCCAACTGTCATAGTGATAGAGATAAGGAAGCATGCCTCCATGTATGAAGTCCGACACCTTTCATATGTCCGCTCAAGGAATGTCTGAACATATTTCACAAGGTCACCAGCATATTTTGGCATTGCTTGTGCCCAGCAAAGTACCTAAGATTGATAATCAAGAATCAGATTTGCAGTTCCAAAAATATTACATCAAGGATGAGACTGCAGAAGAAACCATATGACTATGCATATATATTGTTATTATATATTACTACTATTTATGACTACTTTCAGGCTTTTAGGCATTAGACCTTGCAGCAGACTTGAAATAGGTTCAGTCGAGGCCCCAAAAAACAAACGCTTTTAATCCCATTACACCCATTATCACACGTGCTCATCAAACAAATCACTGTCATTGTCACAAACTATTACATGTCTCTCGATGATTTACAAAACGTTATTTTCCAAAAGTTCGGCCCAACTTTCCATACACGGCACACGCAGTATGATATTGGTCCAAAATATTTTCTGCTTTTTTATAAGTAAATGTGACTAGTCGCATCGACATGCCATACTTGACCTACTTTATCTAATTACTACCATAACCACAGTCACCAATATTGGCTCTCAGCTAAATACCACACAACCACCAGCAAGACACCACCAACCATTTTCACCACAACCTTTAAATGAAGGGTGTAAGGTTAACACACCATAGATCAGCTCAGAGTCTGAAAAGTCCTTTAACACACTTTTAATTAAAGGGTGTCAGTGGAACACCTATTAAATTAATAGGTGGCCATCAATAATGCCATCACGGGTGTCTGATATGAACATGCGCAAAAATGAGAATTACGTTACGGTAATTCCTTGCTCAAGCAGAAGGTTGGTAAGCAGGTTGCAATTTCAGTCCAATTACCTTTGGTGAATGAAGAAGATAAAACCCTACTTCCTACTCCACAAGCCATTTTAGATAATTGCATACGGCGACAGAAACGACAAATTCTAATCCATTGGGATGGGTTCTCACCCGCAGATGCAACATGGTAAGACGTTGATTTTATTCTTAACCAGTTTCCAGAGTTTTCCCTTGAGGACAAGGGCAATTTTTAAGGGGGGAAGAAATGTTACACGTGTTATGAAGAAAGTGGACTCTTGAGTCTGTTAGTTGAAGGAGTCTTAGAGAGTCCAGAGTAGTCTTTTGGTTGAGCAAGTCTTAGGTGGGTATGAATAAAATTAGGATTATCATTTTCAGTTGGTAGTTTTCATTTCTTCTTGGAGTCTTCCTGTTATCATGGAATTGAACATTGTTTGAAGTATCTATTTAACCCATGCAAATCAGTAGTAGAAGGCAGTCAGAAAACATTACTTCAACACATTCGTGCTATCCAAATCTATCCCATTAAATTGCTTGCTCTCGTTCTATTTCAAGATAGGAAAATCGAAGGACATACCACAAAGTTTATGGGTTCCGAGAGGAGTATGGTCTCGAGCTAAAATTTTTAAAAATTGACAGAAGGGCACCACCAAGAGTGGAGTGGGCCTATGACTTAATTTGATTCAACATAGGGAATCTTACCAAGTCCAAACATAGTAAGGATTGACAATTGATGAGCTCTTCTTTGATTCTATGCATCGGGGAGCATGGCCATTCTCAGTTGGTGGAGCGATTTAGTTAATTTTGTTAACGAGTGAGACCTCAGACTGTAACTACCTATCTAGAGGCGTTCCACATCCATCTTCTTAGAGGGAATATGGTTGTTTCAGCCCACACTGGCTTATTCAACAAGTCTATGGCATTAACCAATTGGCCCGGATAATTTTTGAAATGTCCATCATAAAGATATAAGATAACTGCAAGTATTGGTTATTAACAAGTCATTAGTTCATATTGACCATGTTCCTGCCCTATGTACCAAACTCCATCATTCCTACCAATTGAAGATTTTGGGTTCACCATCAGCGACAAAAGAAGTCCACTGAACATGCCATAATAAGATTCTCGTAGGTGAACCTACAAAGGAACATTGTCAAAACCTCCATGAATAACAACTTTTGAAGTTGTAAAAAAATTGGGGAATGACAAGGGGTCCAAGACTCCCTTGATCTTAGGCCGAGCATCCCCCAACTCATGGAAGATGGTATCGCAGATGTGATACTTGGTGTAAATTTAGAATCTTGAACAATTGAGACAATGAACGCAAGTTGCACCCAAAGCTACTATGTCGGGACTATGTCTAACTGAGCATGATTACCTACTGCGGGGGTGACATGGTGCGTTAGGGAGCCAATGTTAGTCTCACGTGCTACCTAAGTGTCTGATTGAAACAATATACAATACGATACAACAACTTCAAGCTTCGAAATACATTTTCACTAGTCACTAAAATCCATAAGACACAACTAGGTCATAAATTCGAAAGTGATAACTCATAACATAAGGCTTACGTATCACAACTTAATCTCACAAGTCTACAACTCAAAAACATGTTCATCATTACTTACTAATAACATCACTAATCACCTCATAGCTCATCCTCTTTTCTCTCATTTGTTATGTCGCCCACCAAACAAAAAAAATTAAAATATACCCAAGACGTGTCCAGACCGTGTCACGACGACCTAAAAACGGATGGTT
Source organism: Berberis vulgaris (assembly GCA_963556465.1). Classification (NCBI taxonomy): domain Eukaryota; kingdom Viridiplantae; phylum Streptophyta; class Magnoliopsida; order Ranunculales; family Berberidaceae; genus Berberis; species Berberis vulgaris. Next base: position 79,506,761 of record OY747136.1, on the reverse strand, counting down.
ATGGTCAAGACACAGTCAAGAGTATCAAACATGTATCGAAGGCATACTGAAGCAATATAGGTCTCCGACTTGTATTCAATACAGACATGTTGCCTGTTTCAAAGTATCGGTGCATCCCAGGTCAGACTTAAAAGTCTAACATGACACAAAGCTAAGAAAAATCAATATCTACTACCAATTCAAACTCTGAACAAATCAATAATAACTAAACAATTTGAACCACAAAACGTAAAATAAAATAAAAATAACAATAATAATAATGATAGTAAAAATTTTGTGCACACGTGAACAAACAAAATCTATCAACAAATTACAATACAGTGATGACACAACCCTTATGTTCTTTGATCCAATGGCCATAACTCATCCCCCGGGTTTTGCTCCTTCCTGCCTGCACTTTGAAATGGGTTTTCAATGGATCTTGACAAATTGGGAATTTGGCTTCAAAAGGTCGTTCCTATGGGTTGAGGTTGTTATTGACATTGAAATTAACAACTACTTTGTAATCTATAGCTCATCAGAAAGAACTAGATAAATGGTGATAACCCCTTTGCAAACTGTATAAAACACATTACAGACTAGACAAATTCTGATAATTCACAAGTTTTACCTCTTTTGCCAGGAAATCAATAGCCAGAAGGCCCTGTAAGACAGGGCGGCCCTTGTCAATGGATGGACTATATGCAGAGGCAGTATGTGCCCGTGGTCGAAATGCAGCAGGGCCTAAAGAATTAATATTGGAATTAACTTTTAGGAATTGATACTTTGAAAAATGAAGTAAGAGAAAAATATTAAAAGCCTAACTACCAGTTGATATCATGTTCAATCCTGATTTGAGAGAGCTACTAACATATGCTAATGTAAAAAGCTACAGAAAGGAAAGAGAATGGATACCTACAAGTGATAGTTGATATAAAATTCCTGATTACAAATGTTGTTAGTATGTGAATGGTACGATACATTATAGTATTAGAAAAAGGATAGGTATCAGACCCTTTCTTGTTTTTTTTAAAGCGTCAATCGATATGATGTATATCGAGTATCGACCAACTCAATACAATTCAATTCAGACCAATACATTGATACAGGCCTTCCAAAACCAATCCGACCAATAACGAAAACGAGTATCCATTTAAAACCTAATTTTAAGTGCTCTAAGGCGCTCTTAAGCTCATAGAGAGGCAAAGAGGATTTTTTTTTAATTCTAATCTTCTAGATCCAGATAATGAATGGTGATATCTTTGACTAGACATGGATAGTCATGGTAAAAAGTTGGGTTTTTTTCCAACAAAAAAAGTTGAACACATGTTTTTCTCAAAAAGAAATTGTGAGTTGGGAGTTCCTTTATAAACCCCCTATTAAAATTCATTACACCTAGTTCCTAATTCCAAGGCAATTGGTGAGATAATTTGTTTACCAACAATCAAAAATGAGAAAAAAAACTTGTATGTATGAATAAGAAAACAAAATATGGATAATTGAGAAAGAACTTGCTTGATATTGCCTGTTGAACACCCTTTCGATAATCTACAAACAATGTGGGCAAGAAGTGATCCTTCATAAAATTCTCCACGAAAGCTAGTAAACCATCATTCCTGAAAAACATTTTATACCTAGATATCAGATTCGATCAACATGAAACCAAGTAACTAACATGACATAAATGAAAAAGGCAATCTACCCATGATCTACAAATTCACTTAAATTGAAGAAACGAGATTCTAGTTTAGACAAACAATGATACTGAAATAAGAAGAAAAATTATTTAAAAATCATCGTTGTGAAGGTTTTTCACAATATTCACTAATCATGAGAATTAAATGAACCCAGATGGAGTTTTCTGGTTAACATGAAGGTACTAAAGTTCAATGCCATGAGTAATTATGAAGCTTAAGATCAATGTAATAGTTATAAAGAGTTCTCAGTAAGACTTTATTTGATGAAGCATGAATGAAACTTCCATGGATTAGATTGATATCATGTGATGCCAAAATTGGTGTTACAGAATCTGTGAGTTCCACTGTGGAGAGTTTTCTTCTTTGTGTAGTGTGGTGATAGATAAGAGTTAGTGGGCGTAAATAGCATTAGTCAATATTTTATATATATGAGAATAGAATGGGACATAGCTGTGTTAGAGTGTGTGTCTCTTCTAGCTTTATTACTTGGTTTCAATCTGTTTTTTTTTTTCTTTTTTTCTTTTTGTGGTGGAGGGGGTGGGCACCTTAGGTTTGATCATGTTAGTCTGAACCCTAGATGATGGTGTAGGGAGTTTTGTGGGGCTAATGTGCGGCTGAGACGTGTTTGACGCAGAGTTGCGCAATCATTGGTGGTCGTGAGTTAATTAGTTTTTTTTCCTAGAAGTGATGTATGAACAACTTAGCCGCACATAATCTGTTGGTGACTTGGTGTATCATCTTATTTCAAGACCTCAAGAATTAGTAGTTGTGATATAGAGCAGCAACAGTGGATTGGTTTTTAGTAGTTGTGATCTGGAACAACAGTAGTGGATTAAATTTTTAGTAGTTATGACCCCGACAAGCAGCAGTGGATTGATATTTTAGTAGTTGTGACTTTGAACAGTGTCAGTGGATTGCTTTTGTTCAATTAAAACGATAGTAGTAGAGATCCAACAAACAAGTGATTTAAATCACCTTTTATTTAAGGTTTTAAAACCCTTTGGTTTTTCCTAAGCCAATAACAATGGAGATAATTGTGCATGGGAATGATGAATTAAGGAAGCCTGTGAAATCTATTAATTGAATGGCTCGAATTATCTGTCATGGAGTCATGTCATTGAGCATGATTTACGTGCAAAGAGGAAATTGAAGTATTTGTTTGATTCCTCCAGATTCGAAGGCTACCTATGAAAATTGGATGTCACAAAATTCCATGGATATGACTTGACTATGGAATAGTATGGAACCATTTGTGTTGTTCGATAGTTCGAGTGATCAGAGATACCTGGGTTTAGGAAAACCCCACTCTATTTATCTGGGAAGAACAAAAGAAAAAACACGAGCAATTTCAAGTTGCTATATTATTGCATAGGCTTAATTCTGATTACAGTATGTTCAAGGATCAATTTTGGCTAGTAAACAAATTCTCATACCTGCTCAAGCCTATTCTTATCTCGCTTATTGAGAAAAAAACAAGGAACTCCAAGTCAGACCCTCATTGGTCTCTTCTACTAGCGGACGTGATTTTCGTTACTTATAATGGAAATGTAATAGATCTTGAGGCTGTAGTGGTCGTGGATGCGGTTGTGGCCCTAATGGTTGAAGAGGTCGTGGTGGTAGTGACTGCAAGTGTGCTTACTATGGAAAGTTAGAGCACACCGATATATCCACATGTCTAATTGGGTTCGGTAATTTCCGCTCTGCCCATAATTTCCTATTTAATCTTTTATTGTGAGTCAACTTACAAATCATTTCAGTGTTCCGTGACCTTCAATCCCACTGGCTGTGTTTTTCAGGATCTCCAGACGAAGACAGTGATTGATTTGGGGCATGAGTGTGATGGCCTTTCCATTTTGGACAAGTAGACAAAGCCTACCCCATCCACGTTGAGTACATCAATCACACGCCATTGCAATGGCATCTTCATATGGGACATCCTTCTTTATTGAAGTTGCGTCATTTAGTTCCTACTCTGAGTCCTACTTCAGTCTTAATGCACGAGACTTGTCAACTTGGCAAGCATTACCGTAGTTCTTTTCCTCGAAGAAATGAAATCATCAATTAATTCCTTTTGATTTAGTTCAATCAGATATAGGGGACCTCGTGTTTGTAGTTGTTCTTGTTACAATTTATTTGTTATTTTTGTGAATGATTGGTCAAGGATGACTTGGTTATTTTTAGTAAATGATCGTTCTAAGTTACCAAAAGTATTGGTAACCTTTTATAATTAAATTGTTGCTCAATTTGGCAAACTGATCAAAGTCTTGCAATGAGATAATGCTCTTGAATATCTCAAAACACTTATGAATTTTTTTTTGTTATGATCATGACATTTTACACTAACTTGCCCCCATACATCTCAACAACAGGTATTGTTGAAGTGAAAGCTCATCTTTCTAGCCAAATTCATATAAAAGATTTGGGTCTTTTTCACTACTTCCTTGGCTTTGAGGTTGCATGTTCTAAGAAGGCATTAGCTTGCCTCAATGCAAATATGTTATTGACTTGTGTACTAAAACGGGTTTGCTTGGTTGTCGCTCTAGTGACACACCCATGGATCATACAATGAAGTTGGATCCTACACAAGAAGAGTTATTTGATGATCCTAATTGGTATGTCGATTAGTTGGACGTTTGATTTACCTATCTTACACCACATGATATTACTTTTACCATCAGCGTTGTAAGTTCATGCATGCTTCGCGAAAAGCCCACTAGGATGTTATTATTCGCATCTTACGATATCTCAAGAGTGCCCATGGTCGAGGATTGATGTATCACCCTTCACAACAAATTGAGGTGGTTGGTTTTTCCGATGCCGATTGGGTTGGTTGCTCGTATGATGACGCTCTACTTCTGGCTATTGCACTTTTGTTCGTGGCAACACATGGCACAACAAGAAATAAAATGTAGTTGCTCGATTAAGCGCTGAGGCAGAGTATAGAGCCATGGTGCATGCAGCTACTGAAATGTTATGGATTAGTTCACTCTTATCTGAGATGGGTATAAATGTGTCATCTTCTATGCAACTATATGACGACAACCAGGCTGCTAACTTTATTGCTAGTAATTCGGTTTTTCATGAACGCACAAAACACATTGAGTAGATTGTTATTTTATTCACGATATGGTAATGTCTAAGCAAATAGTTACTCCCTATGTGCGATCCGCCAATCACTTACGGGGTATTCTGACTAAGTCATTAAAGCTTGGAGAATTTTCTAAATATGTTCCAGCTGGGCATCTTTGATCTATATGCTCCAGCTTGAGTGTAAGAGTGTTCTTCTTTGTGTAGTATGGTGATATATAAGACTTAGTGGGTGTAAATAGCATTAGTCAATATTTCTCTTTAGAGATATGATTTAATATTCTAACTTTTTTTTTGAAAGGCAAGCAGGGTTTTTATAGGATCCCAGAACCCACTAAAGATGGCACAAGCTGGGTTTGAACCCATGACCTAGTGGTACCATCCGCCAAGCTCTAACCGTTGAGTTGTCATGCCATTGGCATATTCTAACTTCCATAATGACACGCAGACGGTGTTCACTCATCACAAGGTGAAAATTTTTCACAAAAAAACAAAAAACAAAACAGGGTTTGTAAGACTAAGTGGACCGCATGCACCTTTGCAAAAATGGTTAAAAGTATTATTATTGTTATTATTGTTGTTGTTGTTGTTGTTGTTGTTGTTGTTATTATACAATTATAGAATTTACTGAAATTTAAATCAATTGAATAATTCTTAGAAAAGAGCTTGCAAGAATCTCTACATGTCTTGAGCAGTTAAATTTGGATAGATTGAGCAAACAGGTCCACATCTAAGCTTGACCATCAACACAAGTCGGCCACACTGACCTGTGTGGACGTGTTGCAGCACAGTTTTTTCTATTTCTCTATCCTATCCTTGGGCTGTTTTCTTGCTCTATAAATAGGAGATACTGCAATATTTGGGTGGTTTAGGAAACCTAAGAGAAATTTCCATCATGTAATAGAGAGCTTTTGGGAGACTTGTCAAGCCATAGATCAAAGACTTAATTTGTAAGAATGGTTTCTTAGTCTTAACATTGTGCCAGAAATGGAGAGAGGTCACTGAAGCAAGTACAACTCATTGTGGATATGGTATGGATTGGGACTCAAAGTGAACCACATTCTACTGTGCATTCTTTACTTTTTGCATGTGGTCATATTTACTTTTTGCATGTGGATATGCATGTGCATTCTTTACTTTTTGCATGTGGTCGTATTTATTCTCTGCATGTGGTCGTATTTACTTAAAGATGGCAATTTCATTAAGAATTAAATGAAGTATTGTTTTACTGTTTTCACAAGGCAAGCAAGGGTTGACGCACCCTACCATATTTATCATAAAAATAAAGCATATGTCAGTATCAAGTAGCCTCGTCAAACTCCCCATATTGCATCCAAAATAAGTTGGCAGGTTTGGGGATTAAGAAAAGGGGCCAAAAGATCCCAAACAACTGAAGAACACAACAAATAGGCCTATATCCAGAGTATCAAGTAGAGATGATTGTCCTCTTTTGATTTGAAGGGAATGCAAAGGTTTATCTACAGGAGGGCACTAACAGTAGAGATGATTTCTCATCAGCTTTAGAATGCCAAGCAACCAGCTGTCTTAACTCTCTCCATATAAAAATATTTCACCTCTTGGAGGACAGCAAGCTTCTCTACTACGCCACAGCCTAATTCTGTAATCCCAGCAGTAACAGGAAGCCACAAGGACATAGGTAAGTGATGTAGCCCATGGCTACATAAGAGCTTAAGGGTAAGAAGAAGGTGCCCGGGAGGAGAAAGCAAACATTTTAGAACCCTAGTAGTCAATGATTATCATGCAGCAACACGAGTAATTGTAGATAACGAAAGGTTGTACAAAAGCCATAAGCTTACCCAAGCTGAGAATATTTCTGGGGTAGCAGTGAGGCGACTTTATCAGTAAACTGCAAAATTTAATGGATCAACAGTGTAAGAAAAACTACATTAACATATATAGTTTAACTCGTCATTTAATTGTGATGACCATAAAAAAATCTATTAAAATAATGGACGGAAGTTAGTATCAACCTGCACCACAGGTCGATATATGGATGCTGCTAAATAGATTCCTTGCTCCGGAAGGACAGCTGCTGTCCCATAACCTTCCTGCATCACATTTGAACCCCGCCTATTCCATCCTTGGCGAACGAGATCAGATCCTGGATTAGAAGATAACTCAAAATGTCAAGCCTATAGTAGAGAGACAAATGACGTGGTATGGTGTCTAATCCCTTATACGATTATGTGGTTTATTTGGCAAGTGAGGAATGAGAGGATGTTATGGTTGTTTCTGGTACATGTGTTCAGGCCCTGTCTTGTTCAAGTGGTTCATTTCCAGAGTTCATTGTATCATGCGAAACGCCATATCTGGTCGATAATTTCATCTTATTGGTGTTGATGTTTTGGGGGCCTATTTGCCATGTATTGTTCTCTTTTTTCTTTCTTTGGAATAAAACTTGAGCTTCTCAAAAAGAGAGAGAGAGAAGAACCAGGAGAGAGATTCAGACCAACCAGACTATTCATGTGAAATGAGATGTTTGGGGGCCTATGGGCCGTGTATAGATTGTTCTCTCTCTTTCTTTGGAATAAACTTTGAGCTTATCTAAAAAAGAAAATTAGGGAAGAAGAAACAAGAAGAAAAGTTTCTGACCAACAAAACTACTCTGTTAAATGAGATGTTTTGGGGGCCTATCAGACATGTATAGATTGGTCTCCTTCTTTTTCTTTGGAATAAAATTTAAAATTCTCTAAAAAAACAATGACTCCTGTTTAAGCTCGTCACAAACCCCCACCATAATGTCTCCATGCTAACCCAATTCAACTATATGCTGGTGCACAAACCAATGTTATGAGAACCTCCCAAAACACCCCCAGCAAGCCACCACCCATTCTAAAAATTCAAATTCCAATTCCATACATGACTCTCAACCTAATTTTCAATGTGTATCAAACACATTCATCCTAATAATAGTACTTTCTATATACCACCCCTCCTAAAATTCAGCCCAACTACCGACCTCCTTGTTATAATGAAGCTCTAGGACCTTGGAGCACAGGACCTATCACTTAAACACCACTTGTCTTCTTCTTTTTTCCTACCAAATATGACCAGCGGCTTATCCCCATCATCTCTAGATTTGCCAACTTGTTCAGCCATTGTGGTTGGATGCGAAATTTTATGATGATTTATAGGTGTTATCGGAAGCTTTACAAATGCAAATTCCAAGGATGTTTGTTTCAGGTGCAATTGTTTGGGGTATTCAACATCTGAGTTCGAGATGGAACTCTCTCCAGCCCTAGGAGGGTGATAAGAACTGAAAAAAATGGACATACTGTTACAGTTCAGCATAATTGTAGTCCAGACCCATTAGTCAATTAACAGAAGGGTTGAGTTTGAATACAAAATTCAGGTAGGTTTGTGGTTTAAGGTTCTTGGATTACAAATCCTTGTGTTTTCCATTGATAAATCCTTGTTTCATGGATTTTCCAAACCAGATTTTAGCACATGTGAAGTGAAATAGATAGAAACATGTTTGGACTGGAATGACCCAACAGAGAATGGATTCAAAGCAAAATTTATCATATTTATCATATATTCTAATTTTTTCATTAGCCCATCCTATTTCACATCTAGCTTTAGATTACTCATTGTCTGGTGATGAACTTCGTGATCGACAAACAATGGCAATATGAAGTTTGGAATAAGTACGGTTCAAGCCTTCAAGCAATATGATATTTAATATACAAGAAACAAAACTGACATTCGAACAATGATTATTAAGTTGGAAGTTCAAAATTTTCAGTTCTCATATCTTAATGATTCACCTATAGCCTTATTCCAACCAATCCCTGATTGATAATAAAGCAGAGATAACCCTAATGTCCTACTGAAGCCTTATTCCAACCAATCCCTGCTTGGTAATAAAGCGGAGATAATCCTAATGTCATACTGAAGCCAAATCAAATTACTACTAGGGCCAGCAAGCCTGATCCAACAAATAGATAGAACTACATTAAATGATTAAATAAACTTGAAATTTAACAGTTTCTAGTGGCCTTCTATTTTTCAATTCCGTCATCATCACCCGTCGAAGGGTGAATGTTGTGCCTTCAGAAACTAAGGAAATCAGTTCTTCTTCTTGGATCACATCTCCAGCTAGTTTCATCAGTAAGTAGAACTGACTTCCCTTTTGGACAATTAGGTTAGATATAAACAAGTTGACCACACCCAAAACACTTATGAGAAGAATATAGAGGGTGTGAAGGTACCAGTGTGTGCAGCAGGCTTGGATGTCAACTTCTCTACCTGGCTTGCATTTTGAGCTTGGACTCTGCTTGCTTGGCCATGTTTTCGGCTGCCATGAGCATGTCAAATTCTTTGGTGCCAACGCCAACTTGATCTTCCAATCAATCCCACAATAAAACCTGTAAGCAGTCTATCGTGCCTTGACTCTGATCTTGAGCACCCGAAATTTTGCTAAATCTTCTTGTATTGTTCTTCCTCACTGAACTAACTATAAAACTCTACCAAACAGATCACATTCATAGTTGAAAGGAACAAAGACTGGTATCTGCCCTCATAGCATCCATGTAGAGATGATTGAAAGTTTTATAGAGACTGTCATGCTCATCCTTCCACCATAAACCTGCCCTTCCATTCAGCTACCAATCATACTGTCTTGATCCCTCCAATGTTCTCGACTTCTAAAATCCGATAAACCAATCAACAAAAGCATCTCCCAGCTTATCGCCATCGTAAATAGGAACTTCTAATTTTAAACCAGAGTCGCCCTTTCTTTCCACGACTTAGCCCTGCAACTACTATAAACGTCTGGAAGCTAAGATTCTTGTTGAGTTGCCGAGACTGATCCCGGACATACCAAGTCATGAAGAAAAAAGTTCGCTGGGGTGACTCCCTTGATGGAATCAGTTATGCCTATGAAGGTCTAGGTACATCCTCTACCTCTCTTTCTCTTCTCACCAACCTCTCTCTTCTTCCTATATTTTATTTTCCTATTCTTCTATGGGGATCTTCCATTCCTTGTCTTGTTCCGTCTTGGCTCTCTTCCAAGCTTCTCTCTACGCAACAACTTTGCGTGTATCGGACTCGAGCATAGTTATCAAAACGTATCGTATCATATAACGAAAATCTAAGTTTAAGATATATGCATCGTAACGTATGTTGAATCTTAGGGTTAAATACACAGCAGAATGAGAGGAAAAAAGTGGTTTGTCTCTGTGAGAGACCTCTTATTTATAATAAAGATTTAGGGTTTATAAATACACCCCAAACTACTACATGACACCGCACACATAACAATATAATAACTTAACTCCTAACACCACCCCCCCCTCAAGTTGGAGCATGGATGTCAAACATGCCCAGCTTAGAACTTAAATCTCGGAATGTGGAAGAGGCCAATGGTTTGGTAAGAATGTCGGCCAATTGGTCGCCAGAACGAACATGAGGAGAGCATTCTGTTTACTCATAACCAAGTCGCGAATAAAGTGACAATCAACTTCAATATGTTTTGTTCGCTTATGAAAAACAGGATTGTTGGCAATAAAATGGCAGCTTGATTGTCACAATACATCTGCATTGGAGTTGGAATAATAATATCCATATTAGAAAGTAAGTGACGAACCCATATCATCTCGGAAGTGATATGTGCCATGGCGCGATATTCGGCTTCAGCACTAGAGCGAGCAACCACATTTTGCTCCTTACTGCGCCAAGTAACAAGATTTGTACCAACAAAGGTACAATACCCTACCTGCCCAATCTGCATTCCTAAATCCAGAAATAGTTAAGGTAGTAGGACGACACAAAAGTCCCTTACCAGGATCCTTATTCAAATAGTGAACGATACGACATATAGCATGAAAGTGAGGCTTCCTAAGAGCATGCATAAAGCAACTAGCAATACCCACTGCATATGTTATATCTGGTCAAGTAACGGTAAGATATATCAACTTACCAACTAGATGACGATAGCGCCCAACATCCTCAAATAACTCCCCTTGTTCATCATCAACTTTAACATTAGAATCCATGGGCGTGTCAACAGGTTGAGAACCTAAGAGACCCGTCTCTGACTAAAGATCCAAAACATACTTTCGCTGGGAGACAGAAATACCTTGGCAAGAACGAGCAACCTCAATTCCAAGGAAATAACGAAGGTGACCAAGATCTTTGGTATGAAAGGTTCGTGATAAATAATTTTTCAAGGCAGTAATCCCTGTAGAGTTGTCACCAGAAATAATAATATCATCTACATAAACAATGAGAACAATAGTGCCTTGAGTTGAGCGTCTTACAAAAATTGAGTGATCACAAGAAGAGCAGTAAAACCCATAAGCAATCACAACTTAACTAAATCGATCAAACCAGGCACGAGGAGATTGCTTAAGACCATAAAGGGCCTTACGTAGTTGGCATACTAGGCGAGAGTCAGTAGCATAACCGGGGGAGTGATCTATATAAACTTCTTCATATAAGTCACCATGAAGAAATGCATTCTTATATCTAACTGGTATAAAGGCAAAAAAAGACTCACAACAATAGAAAGAAGAATGCGAATAGAGTTAAGTCGAGCAACAGGAGAAAATGTCTCAGCATAATCAATCCCATATGTCTGAGTATAGCCCTTGGCAACCAGCCTTGCCTTGAGCCATTCCACTAAACCATCTGGATGATACTTCATTGTATATACCCAACGACACCCAACAATTTTTTTCCATGAGGGAGAGAAGTAAGCTCCCATGTGTTATTCTGAGCTAATGCTTGCATTTCCTCATCCATTGCAAGTTTCCAACTAGGTGAAAACAGTGCCTCCTGGTAAGAAAATGAAATAGAAATAGTGGACAAGGAAAGGGAAAATGATTGCATATTTGATGAAAGGTTAGTGAACTCAACAAAATTAGCAATAGGATACTTACTCTGCGTGTGGGAAGCCACAGGTGCATCTATCTGGATTGGAGCATGAACCATCGGCGAAGAAGATGATGTAGTTGGCCCAGTAATAGGGGAGACAATTGTCTGCTAGCGAGAGCGTTGATAAACTTGTAATGGCCTTATTGATGGAGTTGAAGGGTTTGAGATGGGTATAGGTAATGGAAGGTGCTCCCCTTCACGTGAAGACACAAGATCTATGGAAATGGCTTGACCGGTTGTGGAAAAGAAGGTGGTTGATTCAAAAAAGGTGACATCCACACTTACAAAATAATGACGAGACTCGGGATGATAGCATCGGTACCCCTTTTGAGTGCGTGAATGGCCAAGGAAAACACACTTGCGAGCACGAGGAGATAATTTGTCAAGTCCCTAATCCAAAATGTTAACGAATGTGACACAACCAAACACTCTGGAAGAAAGAGAAAAAGGGGAAACCCCTGGATAAAGAAGAGACCAAGAAATTTTATTCCTAATAACAGAGGAAGGCATGCGATTGATAAGATAATTGGCAGTCAAAACTGCATCAGACCAATAAACTTTAGGAACATGCATATTAATAAGGAGAGTATGAGTAACATCCAACAAATGGCGATGTTTGCGCTCTGCAACACCATTTTGTTGAGAAGTATGAGCACAACTAGTTTGGTGAATAATACCATGGGCACCACAAAAAGAACTTTGATATTTTGAGCATACTCCAAAGCATTATCAGATCGAAGAATTTTGATGCGCTTCTCAAAATGGACAAGGATTTCATTATAGAATTTATGAATAATGTGAGGCAATTCTGAACGATTTTTCATTAAAAATAACCAAGTCATTCGAGAATAATCATCAACAAAAATAACAAAATACAAATATCCATTCAAGCTAGGAGTTCTTGATGTACCCCAAATATATGTGTGAACCAAGGCAAATGACTCAGAATGATGCACTGAATGACTAGAATAAGAACTTCGATGATGTTTTCCTAACTGGCATGCCTCACACTCCAAAGTTGAAACCGGACTCAAATTGGGAAGAGTCGTGCGCAACTTTTTTTATTGACGGATGTCCTAAGTGATAATGTCAATGAAGAGGAGAAATCGTAGCATTCAAGGTGGGAGAAATAGAACTAGGAGGTTTACCAGGGTCAAGATAATAAAGGTCATCTTGCTCATACCCTGAACTAATCATCTTCTTCATCTTCAGGTCCTGAAAAACACAAGTAGGAGAAAAATGTTACCGAGGATTGTAAAGATTTAGTTAATTGACTAACTGACATCAAGTTAAAAGGAAAATTTGGGACATATAGGCTGGATGAGAAGGAAATAGACTTGGTAGGCTGAATATCACCTTTACCAGTGACAGGCATAAAGGATCCATCGGCTAACACAACACTATGTTTAATTGAGACATGTTAGAAAAGATAGATGAAATACCAGACATGTGAGTGCTAGCGCCAGAATCAATGACTCGGGTAGAGGGAGACCTGACCACACATGCAACATTACCTGAGTTGGCCAGTGTAGCAGTGGAAGATGTAGAATTCACTGTCTTCAGAGCCTGTAGTATTTCTTGCAATTGAGCGGTAATATTTGAAGAAACCAAAGTATTATACTCGGATGAAACGGAGTTACGAATAGGCTAAGAAGATGTATCCTTCGAAACTTGATGTGCCATTGTCGGTTTTCCCATTTCTGCCAACAAAACTGTCCAATATGATTGGTGCAACACAATACTCACAAGGCTTGTTACTACAACCTCCACGAGGTCCACCAAACCGACCACCACGAGATCCACCATAATTATTTTTAAGTCCACCATCACTACCACTAGACACAAGTGCTGAGGATTCTGTAGATATATGAGCATTTTGACCAAGAAAAGACCTCATCAATCGAGGGTAGGCATTAGCGGCGGTAGGTAGTTTTTCACATGCTAAGATCACATCCTTATAGCCTCAAAGAGCAGGATCCAAACCAGATAATAAGGAAGCTACCATAAACTCCTCCCATTGTTTTTGTTGGGTTTTCAAATCTGCAGTGAGGGGTCAATATTGCAAGAGTTGTTCTCATAACCCCTTTAGAGAACTATAATACTTGGGAAGAGACTTTCCATTTTGCTTCATGCTGAAAATATGCTCATATAATTCATATACTCGAGAAACATTATTCTTATTGAAGAATGAATCAGCCAAAGAATCCCAAATGTTCTTGGAAGAGGTACAAAAAACAACTGTTTTGGCAACTTGTGCCACCATACTATGCCACAACCAACCCATACCTATTGAGTCTTTACACATCCAATCCTCATATCCTTAATCCTTTATCCTCAGGTGTGGGTGGATTTCCAGTCAAATATTTTAACTTTTTCCTGCCTCTTAGATGAACTTCCACTCCATGTTTTCATTTCAAGTAATTTGTATCATTTAATTTTGCAGCAGTAATTGAGCGAGGAATTCCATCATACATCTTGGGTTCAACCATAGTTATGATAAGTCAATCAACAAACAAGTGTGTGGGTATCAAACATGGACATAAGAGAATAATAATCAATACCAACCTGAAAGATTTTCCAATGAAAGGAGCACTAACCAATTCATTCAAGCAATGCTAAGAATGAGATCATATCAAGTCTGTCCAGGGTGATACGTGAACAAAAAGGGACTTTATTGTTGATCAATACATAAAACTAGAGAAGAGAACAAGAGGGACAAACAATCAACAACTTGTGCTGCTCATTGCTGCTGATTTAATGGTTAAAGGTACAGTAGGTGGAGGGCTAATGGCAGGGGAGGGAGGAGAAGAAGCAGCAGGTAGAGGGCTAACGGTAGGGGAGGGAGAAGAGGAAGAGATATGGTAGGGAAGGGCTAATGGCAGGGGAGGGAGGAGAGGAAGAGATATTGTGGGGAAGGAAAGGGAAGGGGAAGGAAATGGATCTGAAATCTAAGGCTCTGATACCATATTGAATCTTAGGGTTAGATACACAGAAGAATGAGAAGGAAAAAATGTTTTGTCTCTATGAGAGACCTCTTATTTATAATAAATATTTAAGGTTTATAAATACACCCCAAACTACTACATGATACCGCACACATAACAATATAATAATTTAACTCCTAACAACGTATATCGTGTATTGTAAGATATGGTGCAAAAATTAGTATTAGATGTGAAAATACATGTAATATAATTCATAAATAACAACGTATATCGTGTATTGTAAGATACTTGTGTCACACATATTAGCAAGCTATCAGTTATCATCCATTCATTTAACTCACTTGTACAAGGACGATACATTCGTGTCATCTTATATCAATATATCGTAATATATATATATATATATATATTTTATTTTTTCTCGTATTCAACCATTCTGTTAATTTTTATTTTTTTCAAGTTCTATGATTTTGTCTCCACAACCATAGAACAAACCTCGATTCACGTTGATACTAGATAATGAAATCTAGATGCTAAAGCAATTAATATAAAAAGAAGAAAGATCTAGAAATTAAATAAATAGTAATAACACCTAAAATAATCACTCTCTAAGGTGTTTCAATTTATCATAAGCCACTGGCAAGCAATCTATAGCCAATCTCCAAGCAAAGATAATCTTAATTACTACATGGCACAATGGGCTTACAAACCCCGCCCCCAACTAATAAATAGAAATAAATTAGATAAACTTAGATTATAACAAAGTGTGTAGTGGCCTTCTGTTTCTCAATTCCATCTGTCAGAGAAAGTCGTCATATTCATTGTCATCACAATCGATGTCCAAATGACTTATTTTTCCTTACCTTCATAACGGTTCCTATCTTCGCCACTTGTCTTGGAACGTCTTATATAGTAATGGCTTTAGCTTCCCCACCCTTAAATTCAATCTCCAACTTTTAGGCAATGCAAGAGAGTTCCTACTCATGAAGAAAATAACTTTTAAACAAGGAAAGCCCACCCAGAGTCTTTTTGTTTTTGAAGATAAATTCTAGTGAGCTATTCTATCAAAAAATGGTCTAAAAAGCATCAAGACAACAAAACTAGGACATCCCAATTAGCATATAGATTTTCAGAATAAAACCCTTTGAAAGAAGATAGTTGACACCAACACCACAAAGTAATTAGAATCTCCATAATTACTGCATCGATTCCTAGAGCCTTCTCGCAAAAAATCATGTTCCATTCCTTCCAAACCGTCAAAGTGAGGAACTTCCAAATCACCTTTGCCATTGAGGAGATATGGCGTTGAGTTTTTCCAAGATCCAAGAACATCTCCATAGAACCAGGCATAACCCAACTCATGCCACCCACAATGAAAAAGAAGATGACCGACACTTTCTTGGTCCACGTTGCACAAATTACATCCCACCTCAAACTTCGTCAAACTATTTGATCCATCAACCCACGAAAGCATGAAGATGAAGTAGTTAAAAAGGCCTTGTCCACAAGCTTGAAGTGGCAACCAAAGAAATTAATTCGTCTTCCTTCCCCGGACACACTCTTGTGTCTCCTCAACCATCAAAGTAGTCTTCCCCTTTAGATCTGTCTATACAGAGATCTCATAATCCAGAGGGACAAAAAAATTCCATCAATTGCTTCATAGCATCCCAAGTAGTCATAACAGGTTATCCCAAAGCTATCCATCTGTCACACTCATCTGTCACAAAATCTATATGATCGGTGACCCTTAAGTTTGGTCATCACCGGTGAGAATGCTTTACTCCAAATCCTATCTATTTCGAGTGCTCAATCCACAAACTCATCCCAAGAACCAGTTCCCTCATAAGTAGGAAACCTCCAACTTCAATAATCATCTCGCCTCTACATTTCCAAGAATTTACCAATCTGATATGATCGCCAAAACCTCCATCACGGTCAACCAGTTCTCACAAAGGATTCAATCTGTTATGTAATGGGAAGTCTTGATTTTGTGACTTCCATCTCCTTCTAGCACGTCCTTACCCTGCTATGGTAAAAAGGCATCTCTTAGGTGATGCTCTCTGTCATGGATGATTTTTTCCTTCCATCCACTGGTTAACTTGTTCAACTTTTCTACTGTACTAGGGTATTGATAATGGGTGGTGGTGGACACTCTGTTGAGGATGAGGGCCATACTGTGGCTGTTGGTACGGGGTAAGAAATTAGGAAACAACCACGTTCCTGAATATGAATCATAGACAAGTTGGATTGTTCATGGATAAGTTAACATGTGTTGAGAGAGTGGATTTGGGGTATGGGAGCAATGTAGGGGTTGATTGATAAAGTTCCCCTCCTGAAAGCAGTGTGTATGTTAGGATGTGGAGGGATGTGATTGACAAGGGAAAAGTACCCGTTAAAGTCACGGGTAAGGTAGAAGGTGTTCCCCAGGGTAGTGGGCCTAACCAGTGGGGGGGGGGGGGGGGGGGGAGGCGAAACTCAAGGTGGCCAGCTGGAGGCACCTGTAGTGCCAGCAGGTTGCAGTGACCTGCAACAGGGCTGTGAAAGCCATGGTGTAGCGAATTGAAAGCAGCAGCAGCCACGGTTGCAGTGGGTTGTTGTTGCTTTGTTTGGTCTCTCCTCTCTCAGGGTTCAGGAGTGAGGTGAGGTCAACTCCTCCAAATTTGCTTCGATCTCTACCTCTCTTTGTTTCACCTATCTTCTCTTCTGCCTGTTGTTGTTTTCTTTCCCACTTTTCTTCATCTCCTTCTTTCTTCTTCTCCCATGATTCTACATAGTTTCTCTACTTGCTTTTCTCACAGCCGTCAACCAACTTCACAACTTTCTTTTTCTTGACCTTTTGTGTTTTTGTTTCAACCATTGAACATCTTCCAAGATTTGCTACGACACCAGATAATGTTCGCAAAGAAATTAACTTGTCTAACAAAATTAAAGGTGCTGGAAATTAAGGGAAACAATAAATAAACATAAACACTCTCTTGAAGTTTTCAATTCATCAAAAGCCAATTGCAAACAATGCAAAGAATGGACTTAGGCTTTATTTATAACAATCCCTTGCTTGATAATCAAGCAAAGAAACCCTAATTGCTTAATCAAACCCTTAACCTTAACTTACTTTAATGATCTCTGCTCTACAACTAAACTATTGAAAACAATGAAGTGGTGGAGATTAACTGAAAATAAAATAAAATCTCTGTGGAGTTTCATTCAATTCAAGCCAACTTACAATGGTGGCTCTAGGCCTTATTTATAACATAATTCAGCTTGTTAAGCAAACAATCAACACCTAATCCTTACGGGAGCCTTGGTCCCAATTATTACCTATAGGCTTACTACAGCCCAGCCCATCTACTCAAGAAACAAAATTAAAATTTATACTGAATTTAAACTAATCTAATTTATTGTACTGGCTTGAATACTCCACTATCCATGATACTAACTATAGGCTTATTGATTAAGAAATAACAATCCTCGACTTTTACTGTTAAACTTTTTTAAGTGGATATAATTCCCTGAAATAGCCTATGGAATGTATATTGTGTTTCTCAATTATTTATTTTGTTAAATGCCTTTCTTCCATATATATTTTGTGAAACTGACGATTTCCAATTGCTCGCTAAACAGTGAAAGTTAATACTATAAAGAAAACTGATGAGCTCTGGACAGGAACCACTACTATTAAAAGCAATGCTTACAAATTATGTCTTTGTATGTATGGAATACTTCAATTACCAAAGAATAACAATAAATAATAGTGAATTAAAATCTAAAAGCAAATTAATCGATAAAATATAAAACTAAAAAGTCTCGTTCAACTGCTGGTTAGGTACCTTGGTTTGTGATGGAAATCGTTGCATCAGTAAAACGAAAAGAGAAAGTCAGACTGTCATCTGAGCCATCCCTGCAAACACAAGTATTGTATGACACGAATTTCGCCATGTTGAACACAAATGTTGCTTGCAAATAGAATATTTATTTTATAAACTGCTTTTCAGTAGAATGATGATAGAGTTGTTAGTGAACATATGCATATGAATATTGAATATAGACATGAAAATAGTGAACAAAAGAACATGTATCCATATATTATATTTATGTACGGCTTTTCATGTGTACCTTCCTCCTATCAATATCATGGCGCATCTTGCCTTTTGCCCAGGGTGCTAGGCAGCGAACTATGCATCCAGGATAGCTAATGATACTCTATTTTTTTCTGGATGATGGTGTCTCCCATAGAGAATTTGCAGTGTATCTTGCTCAGTTTTCAATCATGATCAGGGTTGATAATTAATTTCTCTAATAATGTGGTTTACAGATTGTTGATGGGCCAAATACTGGGACAGGAGCTGGTTTGCTGGGGTGTCAGGTGGGTGAATTAGCAGCTATCTGTTCGGGACATCTTTAGGGAGTTAAGAACATATGTAAGCGGGTGTGGGATCAAGTAGTGGAGGTGATTGGAAAGCGAACTTGCTTTAAGGAAAGCTAAGATGTTATCTAAACGCGGTAGGTTAGTACCTATGTAACAATGACACTTTATTTTTACAAAACAAAATTGTGTCTCTCATCGGACACTCTATTCTTCGATGATCAAAATTTTCAATATCTTTGAAAAGTTTCAATTCTATGCTAATGTTACATGAGTAGCAACATTAACCTACAAGTGAATGAATATGACTAAGTTCAAAACTTGTAGTTGAAAAGTAAATAATATTAAAATGTACAAGTGTATCCCCTAGTGTATATCTCTTATTGTGCTTTTCTAGCCAATGTGACCGACACTTCGTATTTGTGTTGGATACCGATACCCGTAACCGTGTTGTTGTTACATAGGTTAGTACTTATCTAAATGTATACGCATTGTCACTTTTCCATATACAGGCTTTAGAAGATGAACTTGTTTATGATTTACAGCTTGATAAAAATGTTCTGAAGATGAACTTGCCTTTTCTCCTTGGAAGGGACCTTGCTTGCAAACATAGCTGTCTGTACCACAGCATCTGCAGATGCAGCTTCTGGGGTTGCTCGGAGAATCTCGCATATGAGTTGTTGACATTCACTCTTTTGGAAAAATTAAATAAAAATATATAAATAAAAAATCCAAAAATAAACAGCATAAATGTCTTAAGAAAGTGAACTTCTTTCATCTTCAGCCAAAAAACCCAAACAATATAAATACTACGGAATGACGGCATTGAGCTAAAGATAATACCTGTAAAACAGTTAATGAGAAACTGACACTGTAGCCTCCTGTCAATTGAGATATATCTGTGTCAAGGTTCAAGTTTATGTCGCCATTCATAGATTTTGTTGCACTCAGATCATTCGCTTGTGTTGATTTAGATTCCAGAAGATCGCCAACAATAACATGGTTCTCTGACAATGTAAACACCAGTTATGATTATTCTAGACAGAAGATGGATGATAAACTAATGTTCTGCTAGAGACATTATACTATCTTACCCAGTATCTGAACTACAGTCTCTAATATGGAGTCCAGAAGTTCTTTGGTTGCAGCTTGTGCTGTTCCAGTGGGAGCCATTACTGGGGAGACTGGACTAACTGCCAATAAAGTTCCTGCAAGTAATATCCCATTCAGGCGCTTTTGTTTCGAAACCTGGTAACTTTCCAGTTGTCCAGTCAAATAATGCAAACCTGGACTAGCAGTTCTGGCAGCCTTGCCAACACCAGGTCTTGATGACTTCACTAGGGTTGCATGAGCTTTTATCTTGGCTGTGATAATGTCATGAATAGTAGGCCGTAATCTTTGGCTGGTGCACAACAAAAACGGGAAAGCTATAAAGTACCAAGAAAGACGAGGAGGTTATAGATCAATCGCCACACCAATGTATATGTCAATATAAAACATTAACATAAAAATTGCCAAGAACACATAAATTGTGACTATTCTACCACAACCAAAACATTATAAAATTTGGAAGCTTAGTAATCTATTGATTTGTATGTTCCAAGGACAGATGTAAGGAGGGGATCGAGGCAGTGCCCCGGAAAGGCCTATGACTTTTAGAACTTTCCAAAGCAGCAATCACTCTGGAAATAGAAATTGTTTCCTAATGGGATAAGACTTCCATGGTTGATTAGAACAAGAGTAATCCCCATAGTATAGCTTTGGATTGTATAGCATATTTAGGGTGTGTTAAGCGTTTTGCCTCAAAATAGTTGTTCTTGAGACATTGTAATCCTTGTTCTAACAATAAAGTAGTAGGATTAGAAAAAATGTAATTGTGTTTTCTTCTTCTATATTGTTTGCATACAATCTCAGAGTTGGTGTACTATAAAACTAGATAAACGAGGAGCTTATTTGTATTTTAATTTGTCGTAATCTCATTCCTATCTTTGTGTGAATGATGCCTTAGGACGCAGTCATAAAACATGTGGAATCAAATATCCTATAATAATAAAAAAGAATACTGTATGCCATATTTCGCTAGCATCTTGAACGCAATAAGTTGTGCTCAAGGGGATTACATGAGTATTTTACTTCATGTAGACGGTTGTGTGGAATAAGCTATTGTCCAAGGTAGAAATAGAACTAGCTCACAGTGGTATGACAAAGGGATGTATTTTTGGGTTGGTCTTGTGTTAGTTGGATGATAGTTGGGTGAAGCACTGTCATGGATAGAACGGAAGGGACATAATAGTAGGATTTTTTTAGTGATAAGATTTCGAGTATTAAGTCGGAAAAATCATGAAGATCCTTGGCACTCTTTAGGAACAGAAATTTGACATCCTAATTCCTGTGGAGGAGGAGGGCGGGGATGTTCATGTCCCACCATGCTTAGGTGGTCGTCCAAGGATTTGATCGGTATTGTGTTTGTGGGTTGATTTGGAAGGAGTTGGCAAGTGGTTTATAACTAATTGTCTACTCTTCAATTGTATTCGAGATAAGCCCCATACCAAAGGACCGAAAATGGGACCCATGTGGATTTAGATGTTTAAGTTGGGACAATATCGATATAGGGATGAAGATCAGATTTTGGGTCGATAATGGAAGGGGGGCAGAGCTTTGATGCAACATTTCAAACAAGAAGTAAGGGAACATCAGGGAATTGATGGTGCAATGGGGATCCCAATTTGGGTGGAACCTTCAATCAAGGAGAGGGGTAATTGAAAGAGAATTTGAAGAGCAGAGCAACTTGCTGCAGCTGATTCAAGATGACAACTTGACGGATGATGATGACAAATGGAATTGGAAGCAACACAGCCCGGGGTTTACTGCGAAACAATACTACAACTCCATATGGGGAAACGAGAATGGGGATAGGCAGAGAAGTAAAGCAAGGGTGTGAATTGACAAGGCCCCTCCTCGGATCAGCTTCTTAGTGTGGCTAGTGAAGTTGGTTAGGGTGCAAACCAGGGAGAACATGATAGCAAGAGGGGTGCAAGTGGATTTGATATGTGTGATATGCAATGAGAAGGATGAAAGCATGAACTGCTTATTTCTGAATTGTAGGTATGTGAAAAGGGCTTGGCAAGACTTGGTGAATTTAGGTTTATGAAACCAGTTAAAAGTAGCATTATGCAGTGGGTTAATTCATGGGATGCTGCACAAGTAAATCAGATTGGGCTTAGCTTTGGGATAGAATTCCTCACACCATCTTGTGGTTAATATGAACCAGCGCAATTTTCCAGAGTTTTCAAGGAAGTTTTGAAATTGGTTGGATAAGGCGGGCATAGCTAGAGTAACAGGGAACATGAGGTTGGATGATTTATGCCTTGGGACCACTTTATTTTTGTGTAGTGGTGCATGTTTAGTTGTATCTTTGCCCTTCATGAGTTGCTCTCTCACAAATGGTTTTTCCTTTTGAGTAAGATCTTTGTTTTACATGATCAAAAAGGAAAGTTGGGAGGAATTATTTTCGAAACTTTCATACCGCAAGGTGATAGCATTGTAACACCAAGAGTATTGCTCAACAAAATTTACCTTTAAAAAAAACAAAACAAAATCATACACCATACTATTGTTATAACCTTCATTTCCATAGTCACTTTTTCCATACTATTGATAGATTGATGTTGTCACGTGGATATTACCATGTTACCATTATGTACTCACATATATACATAATTGGAACCCTCATTCGAACCAATTTCTCAGTGTTAGAATGTCCAATACGTATGAACACAAACATTTTCTGAAATTAAGTATTTAGTCTGCGAATGGGAAAAACAGATAAGATACATATTTTCATGCATCAAGTGATATATAAAATGAATCTGAACTGGAAAACAAACCATATCATGGCACCAGCAGCTGCAACCTTCCCAAGCATGCTAAGGCATTCCACCATGGTCTGTAAATACTTCACATGAAGAGGACTATCACTCTTTTTCATTGCTTCCTGATTGAAAGAGATCCAAGATTTTGAATCATGAAAAAAATTAAAAAACACAAAAACCAAAGAAACTCACACCAAATGTGAAACCAGCATTCAGTGTGCACATGTCAATATGTGTCAAAGTAGTGGAGGCCATACAAGAAATTCATTTGGAGTGGAGTAAGCAAGCCAGGATGGAATTTGACGTGAAACAGTCTTGGTCTCCTTTCCATCACTTCCATTAATCCTCGAGGCCGGATAGCTATCTGAAGTAGCCTCTTCATTTGTTTCAACAGCAATATCATCATCATACGAAGAACTGAAATAATATCCAAAATTAACCTATAGTCAAGTAACATTCGAAAAGCGAAAAATCTAAAAAGTAGTGCATATGTGCTTGCAAATACAAATGCTTAATGGATGCTAGTAAGTTACATTTTGCTTCCCTGAATTATTTAGTCCTAGAGACAACCACAAGTCAAACATAAAACATGCTTATAGAGAATTCTAGAAAAAAAAAACTCCAAAATCTAGTATTAGCCATTTAGGTTAAAACAAATGCAAGTTTTGCAGCTTAAATGGCTGAAAATCAAATCTGCATGATAACAAGTACCAAGTATGTTTTAGTGAATTCCTTGCCAAACAAGTTGCATGCTAGCATAATACAATGAAATATTAGATACTGCAGAACCCAATGGTTGAAGAAAATATATGGTAATACAAAGTTCTTTGAAGAAGAATTAAGGATCTTTCTAAGCTCAAAATTGGGGTTAGCCGTTTTGATGAAGGTGACAAAGAACTATAATGACATAGTGAACTTACATGTTTTCCTTTACCAGGGAAAACAAGCAGCAAACTATATTCATAACAAAAAGAAAACCCTGTAAATGAGGGTTTCACGAGGGAACGGAGTACAGACCATCTAAGCTCACTTAACCCACTAGACATTCAACCAAACCGTCGGAATACTTTTAATCTAAAAAGTACCTCCCTTTCTAGCTTTTCTAGCTCCGAGTTTGTATAACCCCAATTCCCAATTGGAAAAATCTATCTATTTCAGTCAAATTAAATTGCACACCAAATTTTGGAGATTCCCTGTGTGTCCTAGTATCAATCCAAGGCAAGAAGATATTAATAAAAGAAAGATCAAAATTGGTTAAAATCTATTATAAAATTTTCTCTGATGCCTTGAGTTACGCATCAAACCCTGATATAATGTGTGTTTTCCACATAATCCATTCTCAGCCCCGCCTGAGGAATGGATTCTCAAGTAACTCATAGAATTCATAACTGATACACACCTCGAGGGCAGTGCTTTATCCAATTTTTCCGGCTATAATGAGTGATGAAAGGGCACCCAAAGGAGGAAACATCAGCAGAAGTGAGGAATTCAAACATACTCTTGACATAGAAACCATCCTTTTCACCTTCCCATATCAAATTTTCTTCTTCTTCAGTGACCTGCTTGTTTGTAAGAAAAGACAACAGATTCCAAAGCCGCCTAGCTCAAAATAATTGAAGTCCCGACTAAATTTGAAGTACCATCACGGCTGGTCAGAACTAGGGTCTCGAAAATCTGCAACTGAACCTTTCTAGATTCTACACATACCAAAGAGATTAGGAATTAAGGTCTTCAAACTGCCTCGTTCACACCATTTTTCATTCCAAAAACTTATGGAGTCTCCTATACCAAGCTGAGAGAAGCATGAGAGTAGAACTTAGTGTTAAGGTGATCCACTTCCACACTCCACAGACATAGGAAGAGCATTTAGAACTCTGCATCCAGCTTTCCACATTGCTCCCATACTTGTCTAAAACCTTCTGTAAGAAGAGCTTCATTAAAGGCCTTAACTTTCTAATACCCAGGCCCCCTTTATCCTTTGGGATACACGCCTTCTCCCAAGAAAGCAGGTGAATAGCTTTCTTATCAGTTGAGGAACCCTACAGAAGATTCCTCTTGATTCTCTCCATTCTGTTAGTAACAGAAATGGGACTAATGCACATGGAGAGGAGGTAGATGTGGATGCTTGCCAGATTGAATCAAAGTTATCCTCCCAGCTTTAGAAAGGTCCTGGTTTTCCAAGTGGACAATCTATTCTCCACTCTTTCAATCACACAGCCTCAGCTTTGTACTTAGCCCCCAAGGGAACACCCAAATATTTTGTAGGAAGGGATTTAGATTCACAACCAATAATTTCAGGGAAGGAGGCATCTCTTGGGTGTCACCAATCCAAAATAAGGAAAATTTGTGGAAGTTTATTTGGAGGCCAGAGAATTTTTCAAACCATAAGAGAATGGTTTTGGGGGCTCTCCAATTTTATTTTTTTTAGAATCAATCAAACAAAGCAATGATAAAAGGCCAAAGTGACTAAGGAGAACACTTGGTTAGGGAAATGCAAACAGAGGGAACTACAGACTAAAGAGACATCCCCAATCAAAAATACAGACATGAAATTCTGTATTAATGACTATACCCCCGTATACATGAGAATGGTTTAGGGGGCTCTCAATTCAACAGCCTTAGCATCACAAAATAATGTGGTGTCATCTGAATGTTGGAGTATATGGATATTTGAGAGCTACTGTCATTCACCTTCAAACCAAATAAGAGTCCCCATAGAGCAAGCTTGTTGTATCATCAAAGATGGGCCTTCAGAAGCTATGGTGAAGAGGAATGGGGACAAGGGATCCCCTTGTTTCAACCCTTTAGTACTTGAAATAGGTTGACAAATTAGAAAGATTCAAGTGCACACACATCTGCAGCGAAGCTCACAGTGCGGCTGATCATAGTGCCAAATTCGAAGCTGGTAAGCTCATTTACTTTATACCACCTTTGGGGAAGGAACTGAAATGTCATTGTCAACCAAGATGCCACGGGAACCATCTATGTAAGAATGTATCTGCCCTAGTCTCTTAGTAAGTTGGTTTGCGTCTGTTTTCCATTGCCTTTTGCTAGTCTTCCTTGCTGTAAGCAATGTAACTTGTGTTTGCATTTGTAGTTGTGTCAGGGAGTGGCTTATAGGGCCGCCCTATCCCCTCTCCCTTTGGTGGCTTTGTCCCTGTAGTGTTTCCCTATGTTTGATTCTTTTTAACTGGGCAAGTTAAAAGTTCAATTTACTATTGGACTAGATAAAAGAAAGAATTGGGCACTTTAGGTATCTAACAAATTAAGGTAAATCTTATTGAAACCCATCGTCTAATGAGAACTGAGTTTTCTTTACCCAGTTAACAAACTCCCAAGAACATATTAAACAAAACTTCTTGTATATTAACAAAAAATTTCCTGATTTTTTTATCTCTCTCCTCTGTTCATCTCCAGTTTGTTAGTTTTCAATGTGTAAGTTTACACTTTGACAAGTTTAATGTATTCCTGGATGCTTCAGAAGATGAAGCTATTGTTAAATCCCTAAAAATTTGCATCTTTTGAATCAAGAGAAAAAGTTAGGTTTAGAGAAATCAATTGAAGATGAAGTTACTCATTTTCTTCAACTTTCCTGATTCCAAATTCCTAATTGATTCAAGGAATCTTCCCTTGTCTTAATTTAATAAGGAAACCTATTTCAAATTAGAAACTTTCCAACAAGGAAACTTTTGTCCAACGAATAAACTTTCCTTGTCCTAATTAATTAAGGAATCCCTATCCAAATATGTAAAATCTAGTGTGATATTTGTGTCGTTAGCACGACCAAACAGCCAATAATCATATTTTTTAAAATGTCTTGTTAGAAAATATCAAATTAGGTATCCACAAAATTTCCCTTAACCAAACATGTAAAAATTGAAGATAATTAACGAATACCAATGTCAATTATACAAAAATTAAGAAATTAATATTCAAGCATAGCATCACAACGACCATTCCAACCACCCTTACAATGATAACCCGAGTAATGGTATAATATTTATTTTTAGATCGAGCTTACATATAATATCGGCTTACAAAAATAACATTTAAAGAGTTTGTATTATCCAAAATTCTCATGCCAATCACACTAATTAGCAATCAAAATTGGATTCATAAAATAGAGAAAATTCAATAAAAACCGTGCAAAAACACAAAACCAAGGAGAGTAAGGGGATGACTCCATCTGTTTCGCTTAGGGATGGCAGTGGGGCGATTTTTTTCGGGTATTCGCTCCGCCCCACACCATTTGGGGCGGATTGGGTTTTCTTAATTGCTTTATGGGGCGGATTCGGATATTAAAAATGGATCCGTTACTGTTTTGGGGCGGATACGGATTTGGGGATATCTGTGGGGCGGATATCCGTATATCCGTTTATATATGTTATTTACAAAATTACCCTTCTTCCATTAATACAAATAGTTTACAAAACCTAAACCTAATTCTAGATCTAGAAGCCTCCGGTCTCCTCTTCATTCTTCCATCCCACTTCTTCTTCATTTGTTTTATACAGTAAGCAAAGAAGGGGAAAAAAAAGCAAAGAAGAGATCCTAATCTCCACCACCAGCCTCTATAGCCATCGTCGCCAGCCACACATACAATCACATAGGACAGGTAAAAACTCCTAATCTCCTCCTCCTCCTTAACCTAATGAGTACGATGTTGACAAAGTTGAGGATGAACCGATTGAGGTGTACGAATGCAAGCAGGGACATCAATTTTATTTAATAATGATGGATGCAAGACTACTGGAACAACAACAACCTCCTTCAATCAAAGGAGAGATCCAATGTTCAAATTTCATTCAAGATGAGATTCAGTGTTCAGATCTAGTGTTCAAGAAGAGATTCAGTGTTTAGCAACCACCTCCTTCAATCATAGGAGAGATCCAGTGTTCATCAAGTGTTTGGACATCTTAATTGTGTTGTGATTCTGGGTTCTTTTCCTTCTTTAATCATCTATGATTTCGTTGCACATATAGACTTATTATACTGTTACCAATTTCATTTGTAATGGGACAAATTTGTTCTAAATTTGCATAACCAATTTTTTGTTAGCAATTTTTGTTAATTTGCATAACCAATTTTTGTTATCAAATTTGTTAATTTTTGTTACCAATTTCACTTGTAGTGTTACCATAACCAATTTTGTTTAAAATGCAAACAGAGAATGAAATGTTTTTTTTGTTAGCTTTCAAGAGGCCTTTTTTATTTTGTTAGTGGACGGTATTTTTTAACAGATATATGGGGCGGGGCGGATATCCGTCAATCCGGCCGGAGCGGATATGGTTTTTGAAAATTTGTATAAACGGATATTCGGGACGGATTTGGGGATCCGCGACCCCTAGCGGGGCAGGGATGGATTTGGCCAAATCCACCCCAATCTGCCCCGTTGCCATCCCTAGTTTCGCTGGAAATTTGGAAACCATGGAGAAGAGATGTTTGAGTGGTGAAGCCATAACCTAAAAGAGATAAGAGAGATTGGTGTTTAGATGTTATAATCTTGGTCATTAAAGGGATAAGAGAAATATTGGTGTTTAGATGTTATACTCTTGGTCATTGAAGAGATAAGATAGTGAATGGTGTTTAGATGTTATAATCTTGGTCACTGAATTCTTGTTGCTTGAAGATCGATGAAATCTCAATCAGTATCTATGTTTATACAAGCTTATAAAGTAAGTCCATGTTGATTAGTTATATAGATTAAATATTGAAGAGATAAATAAGGAATCAGGAAGTTACAACAAACATGAGAGAAAAAGGAGGAAAATCAATGTGGAGATAAATTCAGTTTAAGATAACGAAAATGACAAAAACGCCCTTAATTAAGTTTTGTTACTCTCATTGTTTTGAAATAACAACGAACCAATTTCGTGAAGTTGGGTTCTCTCATTAAACGTCAGGTGTGAATAAGATTCCCCTAAATTAATTACATCTTAGGGTAGATTTTGTAAATGAGTTTAGAATTAGAGTATGAATGGAGTTGTTTAAACTCTGGCATATGATTTGTAACTACCTTCCACTTTCGAGTATGTTGAATAACATATATCAACTTTTCGTAAGAACAAGATATAACTAGTCAAATTTCAAGATTTCTTAGATAAAATTGCAAAAAGTACAAAGGATGGAAACATAAAAAAATGTTATCCAATCTTACCCTCCGTCAACAGAACCCGGCGGATAAAATCCATTACCAAGTCCCATAGCACCAAAATCACTATCACCTTTCAGCAATCTAGTTCTTTTAGATAAAGGTTGTGAATTATTTACAGAGGACGCAAGAACTGCCATAGTCGGAACTTCATCATCTCCTTCATCTATGCTCGTTGTAGCTAAGCTGTCAAACATGAAGAGTAAACAATAATTAACAATATAAAGAAAAATCCAATTTAAAAACAAAGAACATAAACTTAAAAAAAAAAAAAAAAAAAAAAAAAAAAAAAAAAAAACTGGGTATTTGGACATATGGAAAACATTGCTATTGGTGGTAAGTTGTCAAACATAAAGTAAAAAATGAGAAACGAAGATGATTACAGGAGTTTCCAACTAACTACCTTGACCAAAGTGAAGATTGTCAAATAAACATAAAGATGTAGAGAACTTTGGTGCATCGGTAACTAGATGTATTTTGATGTAAGTTGAGCCACCATTTAGCGACCCTTCTAACACGGTATCTTATAAGGACATATACACGACTCTTAATTGTAATCAAAATCACCATTCTCATTTTCAAATTTTTACATATATTTTCATATTCTTCCACCTAGTCACGGCAAATAAAGAACTAGATTTGGCATTAACTGAGGAAACAAATAAAGTTTTAATCTAATAAAAAGCCAATGGCATTTACAACTCAAAAAATCTCCAAGTGCCTAGTAAATAGATTAGATGTATATATAGCCATGTTAGGCACCAAGCTAAGGTAGGCTAATACCAAAAAGATTAATCTAATAAAAAGTAATGGTAATATAATAAAATGAAAATTTTGGAGTCATGGTTAACATTACTAAGAGCTTCAATCATATCAAAAGAGGTCCCATGGCCAACCATATGGATCCTCATCAAGGCCTGGAAGAAACTAGGAACCTCGGTAATAGATTCATCTTGATGGATATTAATGAAAGCCAATTCTCGGAAGAATAAAGGGGTGCTCCCAGATCAATGAGAGACGAACAAGGGAACAAAGCAGGTGGCTGACTTAGTCAAGATGAATCTGGCCACAAATCTTCACAACCCATTCCTACAATCTTAACAATTTGGCAAATATCATAGAAAACATTACAGAATTATTCTAGCAAAATAAACTTTTCACCAACTTCACTAGTAAATTCACTCTACCGCATTGCTTATATGAACTCAAAACCATAAGAATGCCCCAAGCAACATTTAGATTTCAGAAAATTAAAAGAATTTAAAATATGACCTAAACACGCAAAACGGAGTTTTCAGAAAATTAAATTTTAGCCCTATAAATGAGTGAATTTTGACTCGCCACTCGGGAGCAATCATTAACCAAAATAAAGGAATCTTCTGAGGGGTCGTTTTGATTAATCATATGTGCGATTCAGACTTATGATTGTGAAGATATGCATATTTTAAGTTCTTTGCAAGTTTACATTCCTAATTAGCTTTTTGTTATTTAAAAAAAAATGTTTTGCCTCTAGGAAAACAATCACAGTACTATTCTTCTCTGGATAGGGAGAACTTGACCCCCAATTTGGCACCTCATCATCAGAAGAATCACCTAGATAAGGAATCGTGTCCTTGACATTAAGCGCATCAGAGTTCAAATATTGCTAGGCCAATCTTCCTGGCAGCAAGCCTGTTGTTTCCAGACAGAAAGACAAAATGAATCTTCATAACAAGCTACTACAAACATGTTGCAAGTCCAAAATTGGTGATAAATTAACATTGACCGACCTGACATACCAACAGTTGATCGAGGAATAAACCATACAAAATCTGAAATGGGGAGAACTCTATACTCCTATTTAAAATCAATTATAAGGAAACCCCAGCACTTCAGATAACCATCAACCACGCTGTTTGGCAACAAATTACCAAATGAGCGGTTAATAGCCTCAGTCTGTCCATTCATTGTGAAGAATCTGCGCTGCTATAATCCAAGTCACATTCAGACGTTTCAACAAAGTACGCCAACAGTGACTGAGGACGGTCGAAAACATTTGAGAGAGGTGACCTAGGATGCACCGACTCTCCGAAAAACCCCCGAACCACGCGTCAAATACGTGTCAGACACGGATTCGCGTTCGACACGCGCTGGACACGGGGTCAACGGTCAAAATTCGTTGACTGGGTTGGACACGGTCCGGACACGGTCCAGACATAATCAAAATTCGTTGACTATGAAATTTTTAATAAACTCGCCGACTCGCCCGATCCTTCCTCCCACACAGCGACAGTCACAGAGCAAAAAAAAACGCACAAACCCTAACCGATCGATCGATCGAGAGATCAAGAGACGGAGAAGAGAAGAGAGAAGAGAAGTCAGAACTCATAACAGAGAAGCATTGCTGCATCGATCGATTTCGACTAACAAGAATCGATCGATTTCGAGTTTCGACAGAGAGGACTGTAGAGAGATCGACAGACGGAGGAGAAGAGAATTCGGAGCAAATAATCATGGCGTCCTCATCGACACCAGGTACTTTCGATCGATCGATCGAAAATTTCATTTTTTTTCCTGCTTATCTGAGTAATTTCATGGCGTCCTCTGTTAGTTTCCTACTTTCCTGTGATTTCATCGACCCTCAATTGATTGATTTCATCGATCGATTGATCGATTCGATTTCTGTTTTTTTTTTCTCTGCTATTCTCTGCTATTTTGGTTCCTTCCTCATTCAGTCATTTGACATTTCTTAGATTTCTATGATTTCATCGATCGATCAATTCGATTTGGTTTTTTTTTTCCTGCGATTATTTTTTCCTGCAAGTATAATTGTTTTCCTGCGATTCCTTTTTTGTTTTGCAATTAGAATTCCAATTAAATATAGTCTTGCATGTAGAATTGTTTTCCTGTTTTTTTTTTTTTTTTCTTCCTGTGATTCCTTTTTTGCTGTGTTTTTTCTTTTCTTTCTCTTCATATATATGAAAGCATGCATGAAATACTTCAAATATGAAATACCCCATATTGAACTTGCACCTTTTGGCTGAAAACTAAATAAGAAATTAAAACTGGTTTTAGGCCAAGTAATTGGAGATGATCTTTGGAAGCATGTGACAATATTAGGAAGACCAAGTGAAGGTGGGGGAAACCTTGGATCCGCTAGTTAATGAAGAAGAGATGTAGCCGCCTCGCTGGTGACTAGTGAGTTTTAAATTATCAATTTACATTTTATTTACATTATCAAGTTAATGAAATTATATTGCTTATGCTTTATGAGTATGACTTGAGCAGTTGAGCTTGACTTTATGATGCATTTGTAAATTTGAATGAATGAATTTAAATGTATTATTGATATGTTTGAATTTGATGAGTTACAAAAAATATATATTAAAAAATTAAGTTTGACCGTGTCGCCGAGTCCTATTTTTTGAAAATTGTCGAGTCGCCGTATCGTATCCGTGTCCGAGTCCGAGTCCGTGCATCCTTGGAGGTGACCCATGCAAATGACACATCTCATTGAAGAACAAAAAGAGCAACCTCATTAGGATCTGTAATATTCTTGCAAGCTAAAAGAGAAAAATCTAAGTAAAATGGCCAACAACCTCAAAACATATAACTCGTTCCATATTGAGTTACATGAACCCCAAGACATAGCCCATGTCAACATTTGAAACGGTACTAGTAGAGACAGCCATTCTCACCTGCCTCAACTGAGATACAGCCATACAACTAAGAGTTCTGCAGACTTGGTTGTGAGGAGTGTAATCAGCTCATGAATACTCTTGTGGTATAGCTAATGGCATGGTGAACCATGCTCACATTTGGAGGGTTGTTGGGCAAGAAGGAAGGATCTTCAAGATTATGTGGCAGACAAATCACAGATGCGGCCGAGTGGCTGATTTTGGTCTAGTGTCTGCTTTTGGTATGCAGATCCTTGCAGTGTGATTTTCATTTGCTGTGGAGTGCTCTTCAGTGGGCAAGGTAGAGGAGGTTGCAATTCTATTGGGTACATTAGAGGGTTTCTCAGTTGATTCATTAGAGGTTGCAATTCTATTGGGTACATTAGAGGAGGTTGCAATTCTATTGGGTACATTAGTGGGTGTGGAAGGAGGATAGGGAGAGGGTTTCTCAGTTGATTCATATTTCTCAAAATTGGGTATGGATAATTTGCGTGTTGGAGCATTTCCAAACTTTCCAACCAAGTTGGTTTTGAAAAAATGTTTGCTTCGATTTTTATACGGACAATTATATGGAAGTGGAACAAGCTATTATCTAATGTCAAGCTAGTTCACATAAGCATGGTGATTGAAGTGAGATGTAACTTTTGTGGTGTTGAGTCGGAGAATTTAGTTCATGTTTGTGCATTGCTAATGAGTTTACAAGGAATGGATGCATTTCTACAAAATATTTGGTATTAGTAGGGTGATGCTCGGAACCATGGAGATATTAAAAAGTTGGAAATGTCAGGCCACCTGTCTATAGAATTTGGAGGTTACTTCCTTTTGCAATGCCATGGACAATATGGAAGGAATGCAATAGTAGGATAGTTTTTGACAAGATGGTGAATCGGTAATTAGGGAGGTTTTCATCGCGCTATGGGAATGGGTGTCCCATTTGTCGTCTTTCAAGGCAATTTTCTTTGAGAAACTTGGTTGGTAATTTGGTTAGGTGATTGGGTTGATTTAGTCTCGGGATCTTAACACTTTAAAGTCATTGTATATATATATATATTGGAAGGCGAGCTGGGTTTTTAAGGATCCCACAACCTATCAACAAGGTGCGACATACAGGTCAACAACCATAAGAAAGAAACCATGCCGCAGGTGGGTCTCGAACCTAGGACGTGGGGGACAAACCCACATGTCCTAACCACTAGACCATAACACCATTGGCAAGTCATTGTATCTTAATAACATGTGTTGCGGAATAAAATTTTTACCTTCAAAAAAGAAAATCAAGAGTGCAGTCCTCAACTCCTCATATCCAACAAACTTCTCGATCCAAAACTGCGAGTTAATTCTAACAACCTTGTAAATTGGATTCGCCAAAACTTTCGCTTGTTTGAATTGGGAATTTTCTAGATTTTATCTTGGGTCATATGGATTTTCCAAGCAAATGGAGAAGATTGATCAGCACATGCATGTCAACTGCTAGGATCTGTCTATTAATAAACAACCAATCTCATGGGTTTTTAAAAGCTCAAGAGGCACCCAATAAAGCGACCCCTTGTCCCCATGCTTATCTACGTAGCAGCAGAGAGTAAGCTGAAGGAGATGAGTATATCAAAGGGTTCAGAACAGCGCCTCACAACCCATCCATTTCTATTCAGATGGCCCTCTATGCTTAATCCAAGCTAAAGAAAATCAACTGAGAGCTTTTCAAAACATCCTGATTTCATTCGAGGCTGTCTCAGATCTAAGAAGTGTCAATTATATCCTGTGGGACAAGTCGATAGCATACTTGGTTTTGCCAATAACTTGGGATGCAAAACTAGTAATTCCCTTGCAAATACTTAGGCTTTCCACTTCCCACTGAGAGCTTCATTCATATGTAGAGGATGGCGTAGTTGAGCGCATAGATAAGAAATTTGCAACGTGGAAATGCAAATTCATATCCAAAGCACATTGTCTAGTTCTGAACTTCTGATTAAGTCAACACCGTCTCTGACCTCCCATAATGCATTTTGAGTGTCAACTTCAATACTTTCTCCTATTGCCTTGAGAAATGAGCGAAGAATGCAAGATTTCTTTTGCTGAGGGGGAGGGAACCAATCTAAGTGTCAAGCCAGTATCACCCCGCCCAAAGATTAGCATATATGCTTTTCAAACTTAGGTTCAGATTCATGATGGTTGTCCACAAAGCACAGCCATATGGGTCAATAGGAGTTCTAGTGTACCAGCCTCTTCCAATAAGACCATATTTCTCTTGAATAATTGTTCTCCAGACAGCGCTTTCTTCCCGGCCAAATCTCCACTTCCACTAGGACAAGATAGCTTGGTTGAAGTGTTTGATTCTTTTAATACCAAGGCCTCCTTCCAAACTAGGTGCACAAATATCTCTCCTATTCACCACGTGCATGGCCATGTTGGTGTTATCAGTTTCTCAAAGTAAATTTCGGCAAATCTTTTCAATATCATGAACCACAGAAGAAGGCATAGTACAGGATGACATCATTGACACTAGAATACAGAGAAGGTGTTCATTATCAAGGTGACTCTACCTGCCTTATATATGTATTTCCTCTTCAAAATTGTTGCCTTAGATATGTATTTCCTCTTCCAAATTGTTATTCTGCTTCTGATTCTTTCAAATTGTTATTTTGCTTCTGATTCTTCTGATTCTTCCCAGACATCCCTTTCTATTTAGCACCCATTAACCTCCAGGGCGCCTAAAGGCAATCCAATACATCAAGTTCATAGGAGTCAGGGTAAGAATGCATTTTTCCTTTTAACTTAACAGAGGACGGCAACTCACGATTTGGGACCTAACCTAAATAGTGTGATTTATTTGGACCAAAGTTTGAAGTGTCCTATTATTGTGGAACCAACCTCTAAAAGTTCCTAAAATATATAAACCCTATATCACTTTTACTTGTAAAATTTATGAATTATAATTATTTTTCTTATTTCTAATAATATTTGTATTTTTTTACTTAAATATACAACTAACAAAGACTTACGCCTAAGGCATTGAGGCTTGCCCCTTCCACCTCATGCGATGTCCATTGGAAAACCACACATTCTCTTTTCACTCTTTTTTCTCTATATCTCACTTTTGCAAGACACTCCATCTTTAAAAAATTCTTGTTTTGCCTGATATGGAGAAAATAACAACAACAACAACAACAACAACAACAACAACAACAATAATAATAATAATAATAATAATAATAATAGTTTTTGGGAATCTCGATATAAAAGTGAGTAGTTTAGGAACTTTCACAAATGGACTAGAAAAGATTAACGGACTTCACGAATCGACCTCGGGAATAGAGGAGTTCATATGGACCTAGGATTCCATGAGCCAACATGTGGGACATAAACACGTTAGCTAAAATGATGTAAAAAAGCTAGAACAAATTCATCAGAAAAGATGAGACCATGGCTAAGGTCTCATGTGGGGCTCATAACACTAAAGTGGATATAAGTGGCTTATTTTATAGAGAAGAGATCCAACTGGAGGAGCTCTCTAGATATAAAGAGGAGGCATACATATACAATCAAAGATATGGGAAATGCCAAAGGCCAAGGGGAGAGTGCGAGAAAGATGGCATATGGTAATAGCCTTTCTATGTAATAGCCCTTTTCTGTTAAGTGGGATTTTCTTGCAAGTGTTAGGTTTCGATTGTAATTAAAAAATCTTGCCATGGTGGAAGCGGGGGTGAAAATTCTCACATTGGAGTCCTTGAGTCCTTGTATGGGAGTAGGGAAATTTATCCTTATCTTTTGAATTATGATATGCACGGTAAGTTTGGATTGTATTTAAGACTAAGCCACATCAATACGTACACATGATACACACGCTACAAGGATGATATAGAGATGTATCGCCCTTGTACAAAGTGACATGGATAATAAGCAATAGCTTACTTGTATATCATACGCAAGTCATATATCAATGGAAGTGTTTTCTGGATCCTCTCAAATAAGTCATTTATGTATTTGATATGCTTAAATGCACACTTATATATTCTATACATTTGTTTTTGTACTATATCTTATGATACATGATACATTTCGATGCAGGCATACTAAACTTAGGTTTCTAACATGACACGATATTCGTTTAGATATAACTATGATCTAGTACTTAAGTATCTTTTTTTTATCACAGACACCTTGTACTTTTTTGTAATGTTTACAAATCATGAATGAAATTTTACAATATATTTCATGCCATGCTTGAATGAGGTAAGATGCTTCTCATGTCACTTTGAGTAGCAACAAGTACTCTAATACAAGTATCTTTAATCTTCACCATTTTCTAATTTAGAATAATAAAGCTTATATATAAGAAATTAAAAAAGAGGGATTTTACCTATAATCACCCATATTGTAAAGATGACTATGTAAATCTTCCAAAACTTTATAAAATAATACTCCACGCAACTTTGTCAACTCGGATCGGACATCTTGCAAAGCACCAACCTAAAACATGATACAGTTATTGAGAGAGAGAAATATGATGTGGATTGCATAAATCATATGAACAGAGAACGTCAAGAAATTTTTTATTTTGCTATGTTATTTCTATTTTAAAGTACAAGTCATTTTTAGCCCAGAAAGAAAACCTGTGAACATAGAAAAGTAGTTTATTTGTTTTTCTTCTTCAGGAAATTACTTCTATAGAGAAAACTGAGTTTTCTTTAAGAATTACTCATCATGCGAAATTTTTGAGGTATATTTGCTTGTTAGGGATTGAACAGTCCCAATTTTGGCATGGTGCATGTGGTAAAATCGCACAGGGCCCTCAAAATCTTGAATGCCCACAATTTTTCTCTTTTTTTTTGTTTAATAAGGATCTTTGATATTATAACTATTATAAGTAAACTTGTATTTATAGATTTTATTGCTCCAATGGTCAAGAACTTAGTCTATTAATTTCGTGAGAGGTTTTGGGTTCAAATCTTGCTCCCCAAGCTCTTAATGTGTTTTTTAAAAGTATTTTAAAAATAATACATGTATTCAATATTCATGTATATAAAATGTGGGTATGTATAACATTATGACATAAAAACATTACTTAGTTTTCCATATATGCACAAAAAGCTCCCTATATCATGTTTTTTCAAGAATCCTAAAAAAAATACACGTATTCAACTGTCATAGATATAAAAATAAGGTGACACAAAAACATTATTTAGTTTTACGTGTATGTAAAAAGACGCTCCTATATTTAGTCGTTGCACAAGGCCCCTTAAATCTTAGACGAGCCCAGGATTGAAGATAACTTTTGTTAAGTGTTGTATACAGTTTTGTTGAAAGAGTTAATAGTAGAATGGGAACTAGAGAGTAAGATTTCAAGTAGGTGTTTTGTCTGCCATCTACTTGAGACTTCCTTTAGGTGTCAAAAATCAAATCAGGAGTGCAATAGTAGGATTTTCTATGATGAGATGTTGGAGATTGGTGCAGTGACTACAAATTTTACTTTCTTAGCATTTGTTTGTATACCCGTATAGTCGAATACTTAAAGCACTTCAGAGCTATCTAGTCCCAACCGTTAGGTGAGGCAAGGAGATGAAGTAAAAGGCTATACAAGCAATGTTAAAAGGCTCTACAATCCAATGTTAAAAAAGTAAAATTTATAGTTAAAGGCTCTCACGTAGCAAGTTTAAATACAAAATTTTTTATAACATTAAATTGATGCCTAGGCTAGGCGAGGCAGTGCGGTCGTCTGAGACATAGCTTAAGACTTGAACAAAATGCTCAACACCTTTTGATAAAAATATTTTTTAAAATAAATAAATAAATAATGGATACCTAAAGGCGCATACTAAAGGAGCATGAAGTCAAAGGGTGTTATAGCATGTAGGGTATCTCTGGAATTTGGCACATAGTTACCTAGTACGAAGAATATGAGGGTACATGGAATGAGAACAGATTCGTGTACATTGGTTTCCATGGTACAAAATTCGAACGGGCAGGTAGAGTTAGTATGCTACTTGGGGTTGCAATTAGTGTATTGTTTTAATTCGGTATGGTATTTAAATACAATATTTATTTTACGAGTATCGTGGACTCAATACATGATGTTTTATGATATTATATGGTCGGGGCACTAACCAAGAACTAGAATTAGGGTTAGGGTTATTGTTAGTGACTTGCTAGGCAAGGAAGTTGGTAATATAAACAAGGCTATACACTTTTTAGTTGGTTGATGAATATGAATTTATTTCTTTTATTTATCTTTTAGTCTTTTCCTTTGAGTTTTAGTTTAGTAGTTGTTCCATTTATTCTATTTAGATCAAGATTCATAAAAATGCATCTTATTTTAACCAACAATAAAAATGTATTGCATGCACACAATACATGGAAAGAAAAACTGACCGCTTGAAGGCCTTCTCTCTCAAGCATTAAAGTTGACTGGACATGCAACTGAACAGCAGCATACAACTGCTTCTCAGCAATGAGCTTCTCAATACGAGCTGGAACCTGGTCCACATTTAAGAAGAGATGTAGAATCATTAAATTAAGGAGCATCAGGTAAATCAGTTTTGATCAATAACATAAGAAACTATGGTCACTGAATATAGGTTTAGCCAGTGAAATACAGGATTTCTTTCAGTTACATTAACGTTTCAACGTAAGAAACTGCTTTATTTCTACTTCAGTCAGAAACATGTTGCATAAAGCCATAAAGAAGGGAAATATAGGAGCATATATTGTACCATAGTAGTACGAGACATGGAAAACACATCTAAACCTGATCTGCCTGTCATACTAAGTAATTCAGTGCGAATCCACACACACGAAGGAAAATATAATTGCAAAAAGGTTATTGTGCAAGATTAATAAAAAAATATGGGAAAATTCAACAAATAGCAAGGTCATCTATCTATGCCCGTTTCCAATAAATAACAAAAGTCTTGTTAGGAGATGGTGGAGAACAAACTATGAAGTATCAACTACACATTGTGTATCATCCTTGCAAAAATCAACCTGAAATGGAGAGTGATTAGGAACTATTACATGTGGCAGTGTAGTTTACAGATTCATTGCCAAGGTGTTAACTCAGAGATTGGAGGTCATGAGGAATCTTGATTTTGCACATTAATCACTAAGAAACTGCAAGATGGAACATTAGCCCCACATGTTTAGTAAAAGCTAAAGATCGACTTGCAGAACTAAGGTTGTTCACAGATCAGTCCATTCAAGGGTTGTTCACAGATAGGTTGATTCAGTTTAAAAGAGAAACCAAACCAACAACCTTGATTTTTGTTTTTTCTTCTTGTTTCTTTTTTTTTTTTTTTACTGAAACCGAACTGCCGACCGAAGAAACCAATATTTTTGGTTTTGAATCATTTTTTTTATTCGGTTTTCTCTCAGTCTCCACACTGACTTCATCATTTCGCAAAATTTAATAACCCCACTTAACTGATTCTACACTCATAAACCAACCAAAATCAGACAGTTATGGTCAGGTTTTTTTATTGTCAATTATTTGAAGAGCCCAGGCAGGAAACTTATCATATTTTGTTTATTCCATAGCAAGGCAGTCTTAAAGGCGTTAAATTCACAATATCAACATATTTCAATTGGCAAACAACGACTCGAAGCACATTCCATTCAAAGATGGCTAACGAGATACCCAACTAAATAATTAGGGTTGCATCTGTACAGATGCATTGCCAAGGTGCTAGATCAGAGATTGGAGGTCATGAGGAATCTTGATAGTATAACAACCCAACTGAACTGATTCTACACTCATAAACAGACTGAAATCAAACACTTATGGTCGGGATTTTTTTATTGTCAATTATTTGAAGAGCTCAAGCAAGAAACTTATGATAATCGTTTTTTGTTTATTACATAGCAAGGCAGTCTTAACTTAAAAGGCATTAAATTCACAATATCAACATATTCCAATTGGCAAACAACGACTTCAAGTACATTCCCTTCAAGGATGGCTAATGAGATACCCAACTACATAATTAGGGTTGCAAGTTTTTCAAAAATATCGATTTTCAGTAATTCCGAAAATTTTCGAAACGAAAATAGAATGTCTCTGAAATATTCGATGTGGATCCAAATAGTTCCGAAACTTGCTCGTAGTGTTCTGATCCGAAATATTGCCGAAAATATACTGCCTGCACTCCAATAGAAGCACACCCCTTGCGGGGTCAGCAAAGCACAAAGCTAGCTGGTGCGAGCGAACTAAATACAAATAACAGAATAATATACAAGGAAAATTCATGCCACACAACAATGGATAAGTAACAAGTTCTAAAGTCTAAATCACACCGTGTCTCTAAGAATAATATTTCTAAGTTCAAGCACCAACACAAGCATTTCAAATTCAACAATAACTACAAGTTTACGAAATATGCCGATCATTACAAGTGATTCAAACATGGAAAATATCACGCGATGAAAACAACGACAATATAGAAATCATGCCTAGTCTCCTAGGTATAGCAATCAAGTCGAAACCAAAACTCCTGTAAAATTCTGTATAAGTGTCTCATATCCTAGGTATCCGCATACCCTACGAATGTGTCTCACCCAGACACATCCCACAACGTGCACCAGTACCACTTCAGGCTTGTTTGTATTCTAATGGGGTGTCATCTGCCAGGATACAAACTCAAACATCCCGAACGACTGGCCTAACACGGCCAACCTAACACAATCAAACTCAAGCGCACTGGGAGGG
The DNA here is from genome assembly GCA_963556465.1 of Berberis vulgaris. Classification (NCBI taxonomy): domain Eukaryota; kingdom Viridiplantae; phylum Streptophyta; class Magnoliopsida; order Ranunculales; family Berberidaceae; genus Berberis; species Berberis vulgaris. The sequence continues at coordinate 79,465,422 of OY747136.1, read as the reverse complement.
AAAGCGAGTAATCTCCAAAGCACGTCCTCCGGGACCCGTCCTACTGCACTCTATAGTGGCAAGTGCGTGCGGGAGCTCACCGCACCTCAGCAAGCTTGCCACATGCAATAGCGTCCTCAATGTCAGGTGCGAGTCATCTCAAGTACCATCCAACTCACGATGCGAGCAAGTTCCTAAGCATCGGCACAAAAGACATTATAGCGGGGTAAAGACACTTACACTAACATCCACATGCACAAATGACGAGTATTTCTGATTTACTCCGCAATCTTCTTAAATAAATTATATTTAATACATTATATTGTTAAGTTATAAATATTTGCATTAATCAGATCAATAAAATAAGATTGCATATTCAATTTACTAGTTATAACTATATGTTTGCATTCATCATACCAATAAATAATATCACATTGTAAGTTTAATTGAACAAAATAAACTTTTATTTTAAACTTTAATCGAGTCTAACCCATTTTCCAAAAATTCACTTCCAATTTTTTTCCAAAAAACAACACTCAAAATTCCAAAAAGTGAAATTCCGAACTTTCCACAAATTATCCAAAATTATAATCGGAAACAAAAATAAGGACAAATATCGAGACAAATATAATGAATCGCAAACTACAAAAATAAAAGCAGAAGGATAAAATAAATGCATTGCTCCGCATCAACCACAAATCTCGAGATGATTGTCAGCGATTCATCTTTCCTAGTGACAAATGTCAAATATTGAGATTTTATGTTATTATTTTACCAACATTTATGGTATTGTTGTTCGCCAAAATTTGCACTTATACATAAATTCATATTTCTCTTCATAAAGTTGCATATTTTATTTTCAAAGATTAAAATATAATTTTGCATGTTTTTCAAACAAAATCATTATATATGAGCAACGATTGAGAAACGCAATTTTGCGAATTATGGAAACCCCAAATTTATAATTGTGGTGTTGTGTGTCCTAATGAAATTATAGTCCTAGTTGTGTGTCCTCACTAAACGATATTTTGTTAGTTAGGTGTTCAAACCTGAAGTATAGTATTTTTATTATGTACCCTAAACTAAAGAAAGGTAATGTTGTTAGATGTATAACTAGAATTAAGTACATGAATATTGTAGAGGGTGTTACCAGAGCCACGGTGTGAAAGTACTATGGAACATTAGTAGATCTACAATATTAATTTATTTATGTTGGTATAACCGGTGATGGTTTGTATTATAAACTATTTGAATTTATTAAGTTATGGCACATGTACTTGAAATACAGGTTGAATTATTCTTATTTGCATATGCAGAGAGATAGTCCAAGTGACGACCTATCTCAAAGTATATCTCATGCAAGGGTAAATAGTCCATACTAATTACTAAGTATGGTTGTTTTGCTTCACTAATCTCCTCATAGTATTGATGATGTTGTTGGCAATAGAACTTGGAATTTAATAACTATAGACAGACTTTAGCATCATGATCCATAGTAACACCTAAATGTTTGAGAGCTTAGAAACTTTATGTAGGGAAACTTGTTATTACATGTATTAGTTATGTGTAGGTATATACAATTGAGTAATATATAGCATATTTAATATACTCATGTCGTCTATAGTTATGTACTACTATTGTGGATTTATTGTCTGCTCATACCAGCATTAGGTAACCCACATTATTTTTTTTGTAGCATGTGGGTGTACTCTTACTAGAGTCTTATTAGAGTGCAAGCGCATTCCAAGTAGCCCAGTCATGCCATAGAATGTATTCTTCTTGTTATCACAGTTTTTATTTGTAATGTTTGGATGAGTTTTATGTATGCAACTATGTTCTAGCCTTTTGGTTGTAAATGAATTTGTATACATTTTTAGCTATGTAATGGGTTTTCGAGGCTAGTATATTTTGGTACTTTAAGATAAGTAGATAGTTCTCTCTTTATTTTTCGATTTTGTTTTCGTCCCAAGGTGTTTGTGTAGCTTTTGAGGTTTGTTATTATCAAGGATGCACGGATACGGACCCGCGCGTCGTGTCGGACACGACACGCCAATTCGACAATTTTCTAAAAACTAGGACTCAGGGGCACGTCGACATGTCATACTATTTTTTAATGTCATAAATATAAACAATAATCTAATAAAGTGCATTCTTAGAGTGTCTTGAAGAAGATAACATTGTTGCAAGAAAAAATTAAAGTAGAGAAAAAGTATAGTAAAGAAAAAGTAGAGGAGAGAAGAAGCAAATGAAAGAAAAATAAGAAGCAAATATTAAGAAGCATTGACTACCTCTATGCTGTAGTGGTTTTTTTCCTTATTTATCTTAAATCTTAATTGAAATAGTCATTTACTTCAGATAGATCAACAAGCATTATTATGTGGTTATTTGCAAACATCTAAAAGTAAAAAATAAAACAAAGTTGGTTTTCGAGTCTTGACTGTGTCCAGGTGTATCGGAGGCGTGTCCAACACATTGGCCATGTGTCTGACACCTGCCAACACGTTGACCAAATGTCTGACGTGTGTCGGAGGTGTGTCGAGCGAGTGTCGTGTGTCAGACACGGACATGGCAAGTTTTTAAAGAATATGTGCTTCCTTGGTTATTATGTAGCATGCCAATTCCTTGGGGATTTTTGTTGATGGTGAAGTAAATTTCCTCGGGGTCGGGACGTGACATAATTTTTTGTCTAGATCATTTACACTTAGTACTAGTACGAATACTGAAATACGTGCGATGTCCATTGTTGCTAGGTTTAAAAGAGAAATATTGAAAGTTCCAAGCACGATATTTTTGTGTGGGGTACAAATGTATTCTAGAGATGTGGTTAGAGCAAAAGTGTGAACCTATACAAGCATTCCTAACAAATCAATACCCAATTCATTTGACCCACAATTCAAATCTCCCGTAAAATCAAATGTTAGTTCAATTCCCAAATCTAGATCATCCCTTATCAACTCAAATGCTTGATGAAGATTTTTCCAGAGATTTTTATTTTATTCTTCTTGTATCACTCTTATAAATTTGTATAAATAGGGGCATTGTTTCACCCATTAAGACGTCATTTGGAGAGGGGAATAATTGTAAAAACTTGGGAGAAAAAAGAACTATCAACATTCCATAAGTCCAGTTATTTAGTGGAATTTAGTCATCTCAACTTTATCATGTGTAATTAATTATTCATTCTAGAACTGCTTATTATGATTTTCTTATAGTAAAAGTGATTCCTCACTTCCTTCTATTCTTGCCTAGCCTCAAGCAGTTAATTGATAAATCAATTTCAACAAGTGCATTACATTTAATTATAATCGATATTATTTGATATCTAGTGCTTTGAACAACCTTATTTACTAGTTATACATATAAATCAAATCTTATGTATGCAAAGAAGACTATTTTTGGCTAATAATTGAATATGGATTTTAACGATTAAGTGTCCAAAATTCTTAGATTTTAATCTAGTTATTTGATGAATATATGAAAGGATTAGGGAATGATTTATTGCTAAGGAATTGAATAATAATAGTGGATTCAAATAATCCTAATGTCTTTGTGTTGTATTTAATTACATTTTCTTTAGTTATTTTCTCTACTTATATTCATTTGTTCGTCTAGATAAAGACTTAGTTTAATTTCCTTATATTCAAATTCAGTCGAATCTTCGTGGGTTCAACCTTTCCTTGCCTCTACTTTTACACTTTCAACCTTATGCACTTGCAAGAGGGAATTTGAAACAAATCACGTAGTGGCCCTAAATAACCTAGTATCTCATATCTACAAAGGAAACAAACTACTCAAACACAATATTTCACCAATCAAAAAGAAAACTATCATGAGTAATATCACCAATTTCATGTGATGAGCCCTAACACCATAAGGAGACTTACGTGATGTTTCTTTCCTTTCAAGTTATCATTTCCTTCCATGACAACCAGCATGTCACCTAATGAAGCCTATTTCAAAACCCTCTATACTATACTATTAAAGTAGACACCAAACCATCTATCTCCTACATGACACTCTCTTTATAAAGAAAAGTGTCATGTGAGCAACTCAAGCCATATCACCCTTTGTAAATATCGTAAGCGCCATTTTATCCTATAGAAAAGAGGACAATTTCATCAATTTTCTCCTACAATCTCTAAATCTCCACATTTCAAAAAAAAAAAAAAAAAACCTCACGGTTTCCCACATTTTTCCTTTGTAATTGCTCAAGAGAACTTGTTCCTAATAAATCTCGACAAAAATTCCCACTAAAAACATATTCAATGTATGTAGACCTAAATTTGTTTTTATTCATTCTCAAAGTTCTTATAAATTGTAGTAACAATTTATAAGAACGAGGGGAATATTCAAAACTGCTTGAACTATAAAGGGATAAAGCTTATGAGTCATACGATGAAACTTTGGGAGAGAGTCATAGAACAAAGATTTGGGAGTTTAACCACTGTTTGGAATAATCAATTTAGATTTATGTCGGGTAGGTCTACTACGGAGGCCATCTGCTTGTTTAGGCAAATTATAGAAAAATATCGAGAGAAACGTAAGAGTTCGCATGTGGTTTTTATTGATCTGGAGAAGGCCTACGATAGGGTTCCCAGGGAGCTAATTTGGTGGGTGCTTGGAAAAAGGAAAGTATCTCAATGTTATGTCGATATCATTAAGGATATGTATGAAGGGGGTGTAACTAGTGTTCGCTCAGTAGGTGGGATGTCCAGTGAATTCCCATTGTCAGGACTACATCAAGGATCGACCTTAAATCCATACCTCTATGTTTTGGTCATGAATGAGTTGACAAGACATTTGTAAGAAGATGTACCTTGGTGCATATTATTCACAAATGATATCGTCTTAAGATGTACCTAGGTCGAAAATTAGATAGGTGGCAGGAGGCTTTAAAGAGTAAGGGTTTTAGAATTAGTTGTTCGAAGACAGAATTTCTAGTGTGCAACTTTGATTGCGAATCACGAGGAAGGAGTAATGCAATTGAGATCGAAGACGTGGAGGTCCCAGAGTGTGAGGTTTTTCAGTATCTAGGATCTATAATTCAAAAGAATGAGACTATTGGAGAAGATGTTGACCATAAAATTAAAGCCGGTTGGACGAAATGGAAAATGACGTCGAGTTTTATGCAATAGAAGGATGTCTCGAAGGTTAAAAGGGAAATGTTATAAGACAATTGTTCGACCGGCTATGCTATACGGTTCAGAATGTTGGGTTACTATGGGCCAACTTATGCATAGAATGGCGGTAGCAGAAATGCGTATGTTAAGATGGAGTGTGGTAAAACTCATAAAGATAAAATTATGAATGAAAGAATTAGCAGATACTTAGGTGTAGCGCCCATAGATAACAAAATTAGATAAAGGTGTTTAACTTGGTTTGGTCACGTGCGGAGGAGACCAAGCACGGAGTCAATTAGAAAATGTCTAGATTGAAAAGTTAATAGATGGTGTAGACAGAGGGGACGACCGTTAAAAACTTGGATGAAAGAGGTGAAAAAATAAATCTTTGAGATTGGATTAAGCGAGGATATGTGGGAAGACTGCATTGCTTGAAAAACCAAAATCTATATAGCCGACCCCGAGAATGGGCTTTGATGATGATGATGAAGGTAAAAATTTTATTAGAACTTGATTGCAAAGAGGTTACAATCCTGACCTTAAATTATTAAGGTCCTAAAATAATGATACCTCAGTTCGCATACAACGACTCAAAGTACATCCCTTTGAATAATGAATTATGAGAAACCCAATCCCAAAGAGTACTGAGCACTTCCATCACGATAGCTCCATCATCCTGGACATTATCCCGAAAGATTATATTGTTCCTTTCGTTCCAGATTGTCCAACAAAAAACAAATGGAAGCACGTCCCATAATATCTTTCCTCTCATACTAAGGTGACTCGGTTTCTTCCAACTCCTCAAGAGTTCTTCTATCAAAGCCGGCATCACCAAAGATAAGCCAAACATGCTTATAAAAAACATTCATAACTTGTTGACCACACTATAATTATAATGAATAAGAAGATGGCTTGATAACTTGTTGAACACACCACAATGAATAAGAAGATGACTTGTGGAGTCCTCTTTCGAATTGCACAACGAACACATCAAATCTATATCCATCCCTCTATGAGCCAATTCCAGCTTATAAGGGATTTGTTCCAAATTGATATCCACATAAAGATTACTCTCAGAAGCACACCTTTCTTCCACACTAGCTTTACAAAAAATTTGTTGAAAGCACCAACAGGCATATGATCCCTCGCCAAACCAGAGAAAAAAAAAAAAAAAAAAAAAAAAAAAGCAAACCAAGAAACCTTTTCCTTTATCCTCTTACTCCTACGAGTATATTACTATTTTTTAGATATGTTGTTATCATCAATACCCCCATCTCATATATATATCCATTTAATGGTTTCGGAGTTTTCTTTATTTTTCTATAGTTGTTTTATAATTCTTTTGTTCTTAAATGAATTGTGTCATGATGTGTACTAAACAAGCTTACTCGTATGAGTAGCATGCAAACATGATTATACATGCCCATACAAATGATTTTTGAGTTTATTCAATGAAGTTGTCGCAGTTTGAATGATGATTAATGGTGGAAGTTTTAAATATGACACATTTACTAATTTAATTTGTCTTTGTCTATGGAATGTTGACTGATTTCGCTATTGTTAGGGGGAAAAAACTAGGCCTTTCATATTTAAATTTTAAAACACAAAATATGGACATCGTATGTTGTATTTAAGAAAAATTATGTTTGCATTAGATTTTCTATACGCCTCCTCTCATTTTCAAAACCAAATAATAATTTATATAAGATAATATTAAATTTTAAGCAAAAATATTCTATTATAATCTAAATTTCAAAACCAAATAATAATTTATTTGTGATAAAATTAACTGTTTAAATAAATATATTACAAATAATCTCATATACAACGAAATGCCCGTGCTTAGCACAGGCTAAGCTACTAGTTAATCAATCTAAGGCAGGATTTAATCTTCCATTCTCTTTTACTTATCGAGAAATCCCACTTGAATCTGCTATCACGTTGAACTAAGCCATAAGCAAACTCGAGACTCTGCAAGAAAAGGAACATTGCTGCAGGAGGTGATCAACATTTTTGCAGGAGGTGATCAACATCTTTGTCGACCTGCTTACACAAAGAACATCTCCCCAGATCTCCACATCTTCCACAGGTCAATTGAATAATACAGTCAGAACTCCTCTCCAGTATACCCCGACTGCATTTATCTTTATGACACTAAATCTTATAACCCTAAGACACCTATTTGCCCATCCTCCAATAACGCCCCCTGGGTTGCTCTTATGAGTGAGTGAACACCATTGAAAGATGCATATCTCCTGGGTTCATTAACAACCCAAAGTGCCGCTAGTACTGTATGTACATGAAGGTTATGATTCAAAACATCATATTTTGACGTCAATTATGGATTTGTGCTTATATCTAGGCTCTTTTTTTTAACAGATTCATAATTTTTCCATACATATCTATTTCTCCTTATTTTTTCCACAACTTTTGCTAAAAATGTATCTTAATCCCTGGATTAGGGAAGGATTACTTCAGCAATACTAATACAAGTGGAGACATAAAAAATAAATAACCAAAACTGAAAGCATAACATAGACTTGTCTCTAGAGGATCAGTAAAGGACATGCAAACCTTGGCAACATCCTCAATTTGATCCAGGAGCGAGATTATGTGACGCAATGTAACTGAGCGGTACCATAACTGATGCAATTGTTTATTACGAGAACCAACAAGCTTTTTTGCCTCTGCCAAATCAACCTTTAAGACTGCAATACTCTCAGCAGATTCACTGAACAGCCGCAGGATCTGGATGAAAAAAATAATAAACATAATAATAAAAATAAACAAAGAAATTTGAACTTGCATGTTGAAAGAGTCAGGTGTGTGACATCCACTGAGAAAACGTCAAAGTATATCTTTCTATTGTGTTTGGTATAAAAAGAAAAGTCAATGGAAAGGGGTGAAGAGAGATGATAGAGGAAAGAAAGAAAACAATAACCAAAAAATGAGCACATGATTTAAGAAGACCATATTTTATAGTTTCCAGTTATGATATATTCCTTTGCTCCAGCAAAAATTTATTTCAACAAAGATCAGGTTTGAGGTCATTTTCAACTTCTGCATCTCTTTCCCCTCTCATATTTTCACTGCCCTCTATTTTTCAGGGATTTCCACAATTTGTTTCTTCCCCATCAAGCACAGAAGAAGCATACATGATAATAAATAATTCACCGGATGTGTTACTTAGCAAGAAAGGTTACATGATGAACACCATAAGCAAATATTATTATATGAATGTTTTTGCCAGCGGTTAGGCCGGCCGTAGAGTTGTCATTAATGATTCAAACCCTGCCGGAGGCGTTTAGTCGTTTTGAGATACAATAAAATTAAAATTTTTAAAAAAAATGTTTTACCTTGATCTTATGGTTTGTCCCAAACAGTTAACAAAGCACATTTACAATGTCAAGGAAATCCATTAGTATTGGTTGACACATTATGTAATAAGATGAACTGTATTGATAATTAAAAAATGGGGAAATACAAAGCCTAAGATTTGCATCAAAGAGGTTTATGCTACACTAAATGTTTCTGAATTGACTAAAAATCCTCAAAACCTACTTCATGAAGTGTGAATAATGTTGAATGCCAAAAGACATCCATCAAAATCAGTCTTATATAGTGTTTCTTTCCAACAAAAGATATAAGGGATTAGCGACCATAATCATTTCCTCACGTCCTTTAATTGGAATTCCAAATCTTATTGACTTCAACCACCAAACAGAACCACCCACCGTGCACCAAATATGGATTGGAAGTGTTACGACACTTAGGTGAGGAAGGTTGCACCACATAAAAACATGTAATCACGACTATACACAAACAAATCTTGTCCCACCACCTCAATCCAATGTGGATTTTCTTCCTTGAAACACGCCTAACAAAAAGCTTGTATTGATCTTCCCAGAGTTTCTTCTTCCAGCTCCAGACTGGATAGGTTCTTTGCACTGCAGACTGGGTTGACAGTATTTGCTCCCCTCAAGAAACTCTACTATAAAGGGCTGGATTACATCACCATGGTGTGCTTCTTGAGGAAGTCCAAATTAGCTCCAACCCTAAATCCTTTAGATTGGAACTAATGTGATTTGAGGATACCAGCTTTTGCAAGTTTGTAGACGGCTCTTGGAAGTTCATTTCTTGTAATAGGGCAATATGAACCTGTTTTGTGGCATAACCACATAAGTTGAAGAGCCTTGAACATTCCTGACAGAGTGGAATAGAGAACATTTTGGTAAGCTTGAGACCCTAGTCGAAAAGTAGCAAATCGAGTTTTTTCTTCTTTTGGAGATTGTAGAGATCTCTCCTTTGAGTGGGATCAAAGGAAAATAAAAAAAATAAAATAAAATTATCTTGCTTGCTTGAAGGAGACTACATTATTCAGAAAAGGAAAGCACAAGTTCAGTGGGGAACAAAGGTAGATTTTTGTTAAGCTCTTTCATAAGCTTACTGTAACTGATCACTTCTCCCATTGTTCAAAATTTCCAAGACATGGCGCAAGAGCGTTGGAGCCCAAAGTTCATGGGATTGTCTTCAACACTTTTGATCAACAAGTGTAAGATGATTTGGAGAAGGAAATTACTGAAGAAGAATAAGATCACTGAAAAAGAGGTTGAACATGCTATAAATGCTCTCTGGTCAAGATGTCTCAGCTGGTATTGATAGCTTTCCAGTGATGTCTCCAAAGCATTTGACAAGAAATGGAGAAGATGGGTTGATGCCTCTTGAGCACAGCTTTTTTTTTCTCAAATAAATTTGGGTTATTTACCTTTTGGTATCCAAATCAGTTTTCAAATTATAGGATGGTACTCAAAAAAATTATAATGCCCGTTTAGCACCCAAAATGTATCTTGACTATTAGATCAAACAAACTGACCCGGCCAAACCCATCTTCCTTTCTCACTTTGCTCCCCTCAAACACACTCAATCCGTTCTAGTGTGGTTAGGATTGATGAGTTTAGGGTATGTGGTGGTCCCCATTGAAACTAAAACTGAAGTAACTGTTTATAGCATGATCTAGGAAAAGAAAACAATAGAGAATCAGAAGTGGTAACCGCAGCAGAGGAAGAAGAAGCGGAGAACAAAGACGAGGAGGATGGCTGCAATAACATGGAGGAATTGAAACAAAACATCGTCAACGAATGAATGCTGAAAATCAAGATGTTTCTATAGATGTGGTGAAAGATGAGAACCTCAATACCAAGAAGAAGAAGAAGGGGAAGGAGGAGGAGGAAGAGTTATTTTTGGATACCAAAAGGTATATAACCGAAAGAAAAAATTTCTATTGAGCAGTATTTGTGAGAGGAGGAGGAGGAGTTGTTATTTTTGGATACCAAAAGGTATATAACCCAAAGAAAAAATTTCTATTAAGCAGTATTTGTGAGAAACGTCTAATTTTTCAGTCAAAAATCAATGGAAGCCTGGAGGGTTTCTTCAAAGCATCAAGAGGTACTAGACAAGAAGACCCTCCTCCCCTAATCTTCTCTTATTGTTGAAGCTTTAATTCAAATGGCCATTAAGGCAGAATATTTTCAGTTTATTCAAAAGTTTAATGTGAATGACCATGGAACCTCAATTCCTATTCTCCAATATGCTGATGACACCATCAGCTTTGGAGCAGATCAATGCACTGAAGTCTGTCATTCTTTGGTTTGAAGTGGGTTTCAGGCCTAGGCATTAATTTCAACAAGACCACTTTGTTCCCTGTGGAAGAGGTGCTTAATTTCGATCAATTGTTAGACATTATGAGCTACAGAGAAGGGAAGGTGACTTGCAAGTACTTGGATCTGCTTTTGGGAGAAAAATATAAGGAGAGATAATGGGAACCAACATTTGACAGAATCAAGAGCAAGGTAGTAGTTTGTAAGAGAGTGTACATACAAAAGCAAGCGACGTCACACTATCACGAGTATACTCATAGGCATTCCAACCATTCCAGTGTTCATGATGTCTACCTACACAATGCCATCTACAGTGGCTCACGAGAATGAAAAGATTGTAGAAACTTTCTTTTGATGAACTGATGATTTTCACAAGTCCTATCATCTACTCAATTGGAAGGAGATTTATTGACCTAAATCAGAGGAGGGTCGGGGATTAGAAAACTCAAGCAGTTCACTCTCTAAATGGCTTTGGAGATTTGGTCAGGAAGAGGGTGCTTTGTAGAAAACCATCAATCAAGAAAAGTATGGCTTGCATGGTAGAAGTTGTTACACCAAAATTACTTCTACCCATATGCTTGTGCTTGGTGGAGAGCTGTTATGAATCTCAAACCTCAGTTTGGGAGTCACATATTCTTCATTCTCGAGAATGACAATGGGACTAACTTTTGGAATGACACGGATCGGAACTTCCCTCTCAAGGATCAGTTCAACTCCTGTACAGATTGTCTCTGAAAAAGTAAGCACAGTGGAAAAAATATTTAATAGTTTGAAGGAAACACGTCTACCTGGAACCTAGACCTTAGAAAAGCCATAAGAGACTCAGAGTTGCCAGCCTTGATTCTCATGTTGGAAGAGATTCAACTCTCAAAGGGTAATGACCAGGAGGATAGTCGGGGATGGAATGATAAACATAGGTAGTTTCTCTGTGGCCAGCTCCCAATCAAAGATAGATGGGGATGGAATGATAAATAAGGTAGCTTCTCTGTGGGCAGCATTCTAAACTTGTTGAGCTTTTCAATGCCTGTTGCAACAATTTTCCTCTTCCCTCTCCCTTTAGCCACAACATTTTTTCAACATTTTCTGGTTGAAAGGGTTTCTCCTTTACTTTGGGCTCTTGGTCATGAGAATGGGAAGATTCAAACTGCAGATAACCTATCAAGAAAAGGCCTTCTTATCCCAAACAGGAACTGCTTATGTGAGGCTCATGAAGATCAATCACCACCTCTTTTTCTCTTGCCTTTTCTTAACAAGTTTAGCATTCCCTCTGTCATGAGGCCTCAAAGACACTTTCATTCAGATAGCAACTAAGTGGTGCAAAAATGGTTGTTCTCTCAAAGGAGAATGGCTTTGGAAGATAGCTTTTTAGTTGGTAATTGGGTACTTTCGAGAGAGAGAGAAACTCTAGGATATGTATAATGAAATTAAAGCTCTTGCTTGGCATTGGGGTTGTAGTTGGGTAATATTTTCTTTTGAAAGGTTAAAATTTATTCAACAACACTCGTGATAAACCTCAAATTGTTAAGGTCCCGATACCAAATCGACCCAATTAACAATCAAGTTCTCGGCTTAAGATATGGCAAATGGAACACCCGTCCCCCTTTGGAGACGAGAACCTCCATAAGTATTAACTCAATATCCGAAATCTTGACATTAATAAGTACACTCCAAATTTGTTCCCCTTTTGTAAATAAATGGCTCGGGCATTTCCACCTTTTTCATAACATCTTCATGGTTTCGAGCATCATCCAACTAACACTAAACAACCCACAAAATGCATCCACGCCTTGTATTTGGGGAATAATCACAAATGTAGATTTCCATGTCCGCAATTTTGGTTAGGAAATTCTATTCAATTTGTAAAAGTGACTTCTTCGGTCCCTCCAGCCTTTTTCAAATCAATACCTTTCTCTATGTGTTTGATTGATCAATAAAAGAAATTTATCCTTCCAAAGCATCATTCTATGTAAAATTTCATTATTTTTCCTTTAATCTTTCAATCAATGTGCTTTACAAAACTGTACACTTTAGTGCCAAGGTTGTCTCAAAAAGAAAGAAAAATATTTATACATGATTTAAGGGGCATGTGCAGCCTTAATTACATACAAAAGAAATGAGATATTTTGATTGTGTTGATATTATATATTCCAATTTTCATAACTATGAAAGTCAAATAAAAATGTGTACTTTTTAAGTTACTTTAATATATATAAATAAATAACGCATTAGGTTAGGAAATAAGACTTGAACAAATAACCTTGTCACAAAAATGGGTGATCATTGGAGTAATAGATATATTTTAATAATTAAAATGCCAGCCAACCTTACTAAAAAAAAATTGGGGACCCTTATATTGAGGGCTTGTGTGGTTGCATCACCTCATCGTCCGCCTCAAGGCAGGGCTTGCTCAAGCACACTCCCCCGATTTATTTCCTAAATAATTTTAGTGGAACAAGTTTATGTGGAAATTTCCAAATCAGAGATCAGTTTTTTGGAAAGAGTCACATTAAAAGAATTGAAGCTTTGAAAAGAGAAGACCAAGGATGTGAATCTGTCTGTAGCAGTAGGTGGATTAGTTCAATACTCGGCTTAAAATCTGTTTGAACTTGGATGTGCGAATCTGTTTGAACTTGGATGTGAGATAATCGACTGTCTTTGCATAGAGACAAACCCACCAAAAGTGCTCTAGTTTTAGAAATGAAACCCAGCAAAAAAAAACACCATTAGAGTCCCTAACAACAGCAACCCCCAGCTGATAATTTTATTTTGTATTAACGGGAAAATCAGAATGGCTAGACATAAACATAAAATTAGAAGTAGCAATGAGTAGTGGGAATGTTGTAGCACTGACTTGGGAATAATTTTGAATGGCTTTGTTGAAGCCACTGTGATAAGCATGAACAACTTCATCGACAACTTCTTCAACTATATCACTTTGATCCTTCAAGAATTGTACTTCTGCTTCACGATCCCTTGATGTTAAAATATGTACGACGTGAGGTAATGAATCAAACCTGGCAGCTGCCCAGCTTTCATCGACTCTTAGAAGCTCTTGTCGCAGATACTACAGAATTCGAATAATACAATTACAAGTACTAATCAAACACAAAACGGAGAGACAGACAGGTTTCCTTCTCACAACACAATTCAATTCAATTAACGTAATGTAAAAGTGCCAGTGATACACTCACAGATTTCTCGGCAGAAACAGGTAATCCATCGAAAAGTACCATTGATTCCGATCTCAAAATCAATTAGGTCTAGGTTGAGTTGCTTTTTTCTTTTCTTTTCAGAGATCACTTCTTCTCTTCCCTGGAATCAATTGTTTGAATCGTCCTTTTCTCGTCTTTGACGTGGTGAGGTGTGGTGTCGCTCTGAATCTGACGAGGGAATTGAAACTGTCTTGTGCTGCTGCCAAAAAAAAAAAAGATAGATCTCGTCAATACCACCGTGTAATGCTGAAGACGACTGAGATTTACAGGACAAGAATAAGAACAAAGAAATCAAAGTTACCATGCATCACCACCATCAACACTATCTAACAACGTCACCAATAAAATGCTGCTGAGTAACACCACCATTAAATACTCGAAAATTCACCATTTCTCTCAATTTTGAGCAAAACGCCAAGGAATAAAAAGACTTCTCTTGATTGACATAGTGCATTCCACGTCTCTTTCGAATTCTCTATCAAGGATTGTGATTTCATTTTTCAAGTTAATCTCGGTCCCCGATTTTAAGAAATATTTCGTAAAATATGTTGTTCTGTGTAGAAAAAACATAAAAATTTTGGTTGTGATTTTGAATTTAACAATATAAGCTATGAATTTTAAACTATTAAATACTACATAAAAACTCTCACACAAACTCGTAGTGTCATACATACTACATATTACATAAGAATCACTCACGTAATAAACTTTTGATACTAAAATAACATTATAACATGTTAAAAATACACAGAGATGATAAATTAAATATTTATTTTCTTAGAAAAATTTTGACATATTTCAGATTTTGAATAAGATTTTGGTAACTTCAAAATAGGAAATATTTCATGAAATTCAACATATTTCGAGAAATCACATTCCTTGTTCTCTATTAATTAATTTGGCTCCCCTCAGTGAGTAGGGTATTCAAAAAGTGGTGTTGGATGAAGATATCACATTGTTAACACGTACCTAGAAGAGTGAAGTCAAGCGAGCTCAAATGACATAGTTTTCACTTGGGCTCCATTTGTTTCATGGAAACTTCTTTTTTTGAAATGTTTATTTTCCAGATTTTTCAATGGGCCATTGATAGTTTGGCACAAAAGATCATTCTGACTATCCATTTAGGATCCACTAAGTTATTTTTTGCATTTAAAAGACACTATTAAAGTAAAAAATAATAAAGTATTTTTTAATTTGTTTGAGCTGAAATTTTCAAGAAAATTAAACATTAACACTGTATGTTATGTGCCAAAGTTTTAGCCCATTTTGATACCCTTTCTCGATATACGTGTTTAGGCCCATGTAATTGTCTTGATATTCGTCTTTGTAGGTGTTTAAAGACTACCCTTCGGGGGGTTAGACAGTGGGTGTTGGCCAGTCTCCAGCCGGCTTGTGTCCGTCCAAGGTGTGACCTCACTCGCTTGGTTATTATAAATTTATAATAGATAAATCAATTTGGAAAAATGACTTTAATTTTTATAACCAAATGTCACGGGATTTCTTTTCTCAAGTACTTCCCATGCGACACTAGCAAATTTTGCCTTAACTTATCAAATAAAGCTAGTCAGTCTTGCCCACGAAAGACTTACTTAGACTATGGAAAGCTAAGCACGCTAAGAACACACAAGAGAGTTCGTTCTCCTTCAAAGTTTGGAACACTTGCCTCAAGTGATCCACGCATTCCTCCAATGTCTTACTATAGCTCACAATGTCATCAAGGTACACAACTACAAACTGATCAAGATAAAGAGCTAGTACTTTATTCATTAGAGTGCAAAATGTGGCCGGCGCATTAGTTAAACCAAATGGCATGACTAAGAATTCGTAAGACCCTACCTTGTAACACATGTCGTCTTTGGTTCATCTCCTTCGGCTTGTAAACCACGTAAGATCCTAACAATTGAAAATGCCTCAAAAGACATACTTTTTGTAATTCAAGACTATTAATTCAATACTCGACTTAGAATCTGTTTGAACTTGGATGTGAGATAACCCACCAAAAGTGTTATAGTTTTAGGAATGAATAAAAAAAAAACAACTAAACTGTATATTATGTGCCAAGGTTTCAACCTTTAAAAGATACTACTAAACTTTATAAATATATATATATATAATATTGTTTGACCTGAAATTTTCAAGAAAATTAAAGATTAACATGTATATTATGTGCCAAACTTTCAACCATTTTTATACCATTTTTCGAGATACATGTGTTAGGCCCATGTAATTGTCTTGATAATCGTCTTTGTAGTTGTTTAAGGACTAATACCATTCGGGAGGTTAGACAATGAGCGTTGGCAAGTCTCCAGCCGGCTTGTGTCCGTCCAAGGTGGTTGAGGCCTTACTTTCTTGGCTATTATAATAGATCAATCTAATTTATCACATTTTAATGTGTATCTCGAGACAGACATTGAAACGGAGTGAAACTTTAACACGTTGTTTTTAATGTGAATATTCAATTTTCTAATAATTTAGCTCAAATGATATAATTTTCATTTAGTCGTGTGTATCTAGTGTCCCTAAGAGGAAATGAATCTAATTGGGTCCTAAATGGGCACTCACAATGTTTTTTTTTCTCCCTAATGTGTCAATCTTTAATTTTCAATTTTTTTAGTGTTTGTTTTACGGAAAATTATGAATCTTAGGAAAGTTTTTTTTTTCATCCAAGAGAGCCTAATAGGAGGAAAATCAACATTCTACGTTAACTTTCAAAGATTTTCCTCGACTTTTATTGTCATCGTTACAAGTTTTCAATATCGACCACCACTAACCACCCTACCCTTATAACTACTACCTCAACTCCACAACCACACAATTGTAGTCGCAATGCCACCACTACCAACCATACACCACACCTTGTCGTCACCAACATAGCACAACCATCATTACCACCACAACCAATGGCATAATTGTCGCCCCATCACTTCCACTATAATCGCCCTACCACCATCTATTTTTCTGTTCTTACTGGCGACTTGGGCTTCTCATTGGTGTTAATCGTCATCTCTCGTCAAAGGTAGACAACAATTTATCTTATATCTCCTTCTCCATATTCAATATGTATTTGTGAAGTGTGTGAATATTGAAAAAAAATTATTTGATACTAAATCAATGGGGCTATTTCCTATTTGGTTGATCACTTGATTGAAAAAATAAAAATAAAAATATATATTACTAATTACACATTATTGCATCATAAATCAAACTGATTGTTTTATTTATGAAATATTTCAGCAAATTAGACTTGGAAGAATTTGCAATTGACCATTGGGTTTGACTATTTGGGCAATTAGGTGACAATGTTTATTAATTATATTTAATTATTCGTTGAGTTTGCGATCATGCCTAATAACATAATTAGAAATTATGATTTTGACCCTAGAAAAAATTGAAGCTAGAATTTAATAATTTTCAAGTTGGATGTAGCAAGTTTAGTCTCACATCGAATACGTAATAGGTGATTATTGGGTTGTATATGAGGACCTCCACCCAACTAGCTAGTCTTTTGGCTTGGATGACAATGATAAAGATGATGTTGACAATAAACAAATGACATAACCAAATTGTGGATAATAATGATCAGTTTATAGATAATAATGAAAATTGACACATGGATGACACTGAGAACAATAACGATCAACTTATAGATGATAATTGTTGTTAATTTTTAGTAAGGCTGAACAAAAAATCGATCAAATCGATTAAACCGAACCAATCCGTTCGGTTTAAATTCGGTTCGGATCAGTTTCGGTTTTAAAAAATTCAAAACCGAAGTGGTCGGTTCGGTTTTCGGTTTCTATGTGATTTTAACCGACCAAACCGAACCGACTGAATATATATAATAAATAATATATATTTTATATATAAATAATACAATATGTTTAAAATAGTCGGTCGGTTCGGTTTTATTTCGGTTTTGGTTTGATTTTAGTCGGTTTGGTTCGGTTACGGTTTGCATAAATTAGAATCGGTTTGGTTTCGGATCGGTTTTGTTAATGGTCAGTTCGATTTCGGTTTGAAAATTTTAAAACCAACCTAAGTCGGTTTGGTTTTCAGCCCTAATTTTTAGATGTATACCCGAAATGCGCGGTGTCTACTGAAGTTAGACATATACTGGTAGATTCCACAAAGACTTGTGGTTTTTTATTGTCAAAATCTTAAAATAAAGCTTTTTCAAGCTAAAACAAAATTAGGTGTGAAAAACACTAGGTTTTTTATTTTCCTTCAATTTATTAAATGCGTGTAACTTACATTTCCTATCATTCACATAAATCATGAATTTCTCATCTCTCACTGATGGGTTAGGACTCAACATGATTTTTTTGTATGAACAGTTTTTCACGTAAACAATGTTTTGCGACGAATAACGTTTTTTTTGTGACAGTGTTCGATGAACAATGTTTCATGAATAGTACTCGATATAGAATATTTGTTGAACAATGCTTTGAGATGAGAAATACCGATTGAAAATTGTTTTTTAACATTTGCAAAGTGTTTGCATATCATCTAATCATGGGCGAATCCGGGATTGCAGATAAAGGAGGGCAAATAAATAAATAAATCATGGATAACTTAATTCCTAAAATAAATAGATAAATATGATTAAAACATAGTTTCAAAAATAGTACAAGAGAAACATACTTAATGAGTCAATGTAGGTGCACAATAGATTTATGTAGAAGCTCTATACGGGTTCTCATGTTCTGGTAATGCTGCATAATCATCTCATCATCGATGTCATTAAATATATCTTTCTCAACATATGTAATCAAATTATCTGTCATCCATTAATCTCCCATTCGATTACGTAATCGATTATTGACAATCTTCATAGCAGAAAAAAACTCTTTTGACACTGGCAGTTGCAACTGATAATATTAAGGCTAAAGCAATAAGCCTATAGATCAAAGGATACAAAATGTCATTTTTTGTCCTTACCATCTTCTCAGCAAGATTGTTAATTCCTGTCAAATTCAACAACTAGCTATTCGACCTCACATCAATAATAAATGTCTCAAACAGATTATAAAGAGCATCAAGTTGTACTTATGAGAAATCAGTTGGATAAAATTGAGCAAAACGAATCATTTTTCCCTTATCAAAATCTGATAAGGTATCATTTGGACTCAAACATGAAAGACATAAAATCAACTCAGTATTCATTTCATTGAAACGGTTGTTGAGCTCTTGAAGTTGCAAAACAATAACAACATTAAATAACTGAACTCGATAACGATGCATGTTTGTCACATTTTCAACATTACGTCGTGACCGTCCCCAAGCAACATAAAATTCATCCAGGTTAGGTATTTCTATAACATGTTTGTTACAAAATAAGGAAACTTCATCGAGCAAATTGTTTCATCCATTATCTCGCATCAACTATAAGCGTTTCTTAGCTACTATGACCAAACTCATGGCATTCACAATATCTTGATCATTTCTTTGCAATGCTCGTGACAATTCGTAAGTGATTTCTAATGTATTTTTCATCAAATGAAATCCAAATGCAATATCAAAAGATTGTAGTGAATCTAATAAAGTGCCCACTTCAACCATTTGCTCAGCATATTTTGAGGTCTCCTTGATGCACTCAAGCACATCGATGATAAAACTGAACAACTTAATCAAACTTATCAAAGTATTGTAATGTGAGTCCCAACGTGTATCTCCGGCTCTTTTAAGAGTTGGTTGTTGATTTTGGCCACTTCCACTTGCAAGCTCACCATTTTCAAGTACTTTTAGAGTGTTATAGATTGTATCTCTAAAAGAATATCACGATGCTTAAATGAGCCACCAACCACATTCACAACACTCGTGACCAAAGAGAATAATAAGACAATGAAATCTTCATTATTTGCAACGACAATAAGTGCTAATTGATGTTGATGTGCAAAACAGTGAATATAAAATGCACTTACATTCTCTTTTAAGATTAATGTTTTAAGGTCGTTGAACTCACATTGCATATTGTTTGCCCCATCATACCCTTGGCCACGTAGTCTTGAAATGTTTAACTTGTGCTTGGAAAATAAAGCGTCAATTGATGCCTTTAGTGATAGAGCAGAAGTGTCAGAAACGTGTACAATACCTAAAAGTCTTTCAATCATATGTCCATGTTTGTCTACATAACGGATCATAAAAGTCATTTGCTCTTTAATTGATGCATCACGAGCTTCTTCAACTAATATGGAAAACAAAGAATCTCCAAGTTCTTGAATGATAACATTTGTGGTTTCGGTTGCACATGCATTCACAATATCTTTTTGAATTTTCGGTGCTATTAATTTGAGATTCCTATGACATTTATCCAAAGTTACCATTTTGACGTCTGTATTGTGGTCACCAAGAAAATGTAACATTTCAAATAAATTCCCTCGGTTGTTTGAATCTTGTCATCACGACCACGAAAAACTAATCCTTGTTGGAGTAAGAATCGAACACAAACGATAGAAGCATTGAACACAAACGACATAAGCATTTAGACGAACCTTGTAATCACTTCGAGCTTCATTTATTTGTTTATTCACAACGATTCAGAGATGTTGTTGATTCATTAAAGTTTCACAATTACTCCAAGCTTGATTGTGATCACTATTAGGCCCTCCAACACGTGTTTGTAACTTATCATTTTAATTACAATTGATAAATCCTTAAACGACAAAAGCATTACAAAGACCCACATGCTCTTTACTCTCAAATCTGAAAAGGTAGCAACACAAGCAATATGCAGTCTCTTTCTCTATGCTATACTCTAACCACGTAGAAAATTCATCAAACCAAGAATGATTGAAACACTGTAAGACTTTTCTTTACAAAATTTGCTTAAAATTATGTGTCCGAGGTTGGCAAAGACCTTTTTTGCAAGTGTATTCTTCGAATTTCATCCCTTATGTTAGGATGATACTTCTTGATTGACTTACGTAATCCAAGATCTGCTAGAAGAGTTTCTGGATCAAACTCAGTCTCAATACAACTCCTTTTAGAACTAGGAAACTCTTTATCAGACTTATCAGTGACAGCCCGAGCAGTAAAACTAGAACTCACACCATATATTCTTTTAAAGTATCTATCCATCACTCGTCAGCACAAGTGTACAACTATTCAACTACACAAGTACAATAGTCAATCCCAACATTCAAATTAAAAAATGTTACCCCAGACTCTCAATTTATCAAATTTGTAATGTAAACACATAAAAGAGAAGAAACCTCACCAAATATCAAGAACTTGAGATAATGATATTTCCAACAGATGAAATTAATTACCCACTGAAGCTTCAATGATCAAATACCCACTTTATCAAAGCATGAACAAATAAACAAATGAATTTTCACAAAATGACATTAAAATATCTTTGATTTCTAAAACATTGCATCATAATTTTGAAAAGTGAAACGTGACTTGTTTTTTAATATTTATCTATATGAAAAACTCCATGATAATGTAAGAATCTATAGGTTACTAAACTACAATAGAAAATTGAATGAATCCAATAACTTATATTCCATTACAGTTCCTGGTATTTGAGCCACTAATTTGTCAAACTTGTTTTTGAGCCACTAATTTGTCACATCCTCCTCTCAAAGTATTAGAGCCAAGTTTTTTTTCTTCGGTTACTAAACTCCCAATCTTTTTCATCAAAACTCTCAATTTTTTTCATCAAACAGAGATGAGAGACCCACGTCCTCCTCTCAAAGTATTTGAGCCACTAATTTTATATTGTTCTTAATTTTTCTTTCCCATATTTCCGATCACAGTTCCTCAATCTTAGTCCAATGGGTATTATGTTGTTCGATTTTGGATCGCCAAAGAGAGAAACAGACCCAAGGTAAGAAGAGATGTTGAGCTTGATAAGGTGATTTTGCTGTGATCCTGTTGATTTAATTTATAAACCCTAATCAAACAAACTAACCTTGTTTCGTGGGGATGGAAAAAAAGATATTGCAAGCCGCCGAAGGAGACACTGAACGTGTGGTGGACTGAAGGCGTGGAGGTGGAGGCCAGAGACTAGAGACAGAGTGAAGACTGGAGGTGCCGAAGCGAAGACTCGTTTTCTTCTTCGATTGTGAATTTGTGATCTGTGTGTTCTTCGATTGTGATCTGTCTTAGATATGTGATTGTTGTTTTTATAAGGGGGACAAAATAAAATTTAAAGGGGGGGGGGGCAACATAAAATTTAAAAGGGGGCAATATTCAAATTTTATATTCTTTGATGGAATTTTAAAAAAATCAAAGGGGGTCAACCAAGCTGTAGATCCACCCCTGCATCTAATTATATAGTATGCATTACATTCAATTATGCCATATGACAAAAACATTTTTTAATTGGTTTTCAGACTCTACAAATGTTTTAAACGTTTGCAAAGTATTTGCATTGATTTTTCAGACCCTGCAAAGTGTTTGCATACCATACCATACAAATTATGGTATGCATGTCATCTATCCTTATGATTGTATGATAAGCATTCATTAAAAATATTTTCAATTGATTTTCAGACTTTGTAAATGTTTTAAATATTTGTAAATTGTTTGCATACCATGTATACAACTCAGTTGTATGGTATGCATACCATCAAATTATATTGTATGCATTACCAATAACTTTTTCAATTGATTTTTAGACCAAACAAGTGTTTTAAGCCTTTGCAAGGTATTTGCATTGATTTTTCAGACCTTACAAAGTGTTTGCATACCATCAAATTATATGATATGCATTATTTTTCCAGACATTGTAAATTATTTGCATACCATGCAATCATTCAATTATGTATATTCATTTATTTTATTTCCTTGTAAGTGAATACTATTTGGAGCTCTAAAATAATACTCCACAACATGTGTAGAGTGAATGATTGACAACAACTCTAGGGTTTGAGAGAGTTTTCCTAGGGAATTTTCGGTGTTGCAACAGTTTTTTGGTTGTCAGAATTTCATCTATCAGCAAACTCGAACCAAACTCTATCTTTCTATCACGTTTCTACCAATCCACTTGACTTTTTACTAAATCCCTCATTTCCCCTATACTTGCTTCTTATTTATAACCTTTATCTTACCCGTTTTTATCAAATTTAAAATCACAAAATTAAAAATCCCATAATTCTCTCCCTCACCTCCTCTCCCTCCCCCCCCCCCCCCCCCAAAAGCAATTTCCCTATGTTCTTTTCTTTTTTCTATTATTGCTACCCTGATACCTCATCTCCTTTTCCATTTTTGAGCTTTTTTCCTCTGCGATTTTCCTATTTTGTTCTTGTAACTAGTTCACTGTTTTCTCTATGTTTTGTGTTGTAGGTATCCGACGTGGTGTAGTATCCATCTTCACAGTATTATCCACATCCTAACGTATCTACTTATCACTATGAAACAAAAAAAATCTTTCTCAACTACAAAAAATAAATCCAATAATTGATCACACAATTTTCTTTTCCTCCATCCACAACTCAAATCCAAAAGCACCTTCAATCAACTCATGCACGATATCCCTTTCTAGTCTCTAACATCCACCAAACCCATTTCTACTTTCGATCGATCCTCATGGATGTTTCGGGAAATTCTTTAACACCTGTCCCTGTACTCCTTCATCCATCAATACCATCTCCCGAACGGCCACACAATCAGACATCCCTAGCCCCAATCGACAATAATCCTCACGGGGACAAGATTTACCCTTTGTTTCATGATTATAGGTAGGAACATCGACTGACAAATGAATGCAACAACCTGAACCACTCGGGCCGGATACCAAATATTTTCACAGTGGAAGCAAATATGTGGTCAAGTTTGTCGGATTTACTGACCGGTTACTCCTTCTCTCTAAGCTATAAGAAGTTTGCTGGCTGGTTCGATGCAACACCATGGGATACCGTACAAGGGTAAAACAAAAAGTAGAAAGAAGAGAGGAAGAAAAATGAAGGGAAAAGAAAATAACAAAAAGAAAGACAAGAAAACATATCCTTTTGGCCCCATTTGTTGGACGGAGTGGTGGTCGGAGCTCCACCCTTCAACTGTCTATGGCAAGAACAGATCCTGATACATCGGCCTTGATCACTGTGACAAAAATACGGCAACCCCAATCCTCCGGATTCACTACTTCAGGCCGAATCTACAGGGCCTCGCAACCCTATTTACAGGATGAAATGTAATTGTTCCCCGACTGATTTCATGGCCTTTGCAATCGGACTACTGGTCGAGTACTCAGAAAATTGCTACCGGTGACAGAGAAGACCGATACACGAGCATCATCGTGACCTTCACGTCTGCTTCCTTTTCCATCAAAGATCATGTCTTCATCAAAGGCCTGTGGGTCACGTCAATCTAACAGAGATTGTTGATAACACTAGAAAACCATTGCCTAGCCATAGCTGCTTCGTCAGATTCAATGGCTCTCACAGGCCATATATACCCGGGCTTGATATTGTCCCAATCGTCATCATTCATTGAGTCACCGGAGAACGAACAAATGGATACAAAATAAGGTTTTCGAACTGTATGCCATGTTCAATCTTCAATGAGCTTAAAGTCAACGCTAATCTAGCTGGGGCACACCGTTATAACGAAACTTATCAAACCCATTTTCACTTACAATCCACAGCTGTGAAGTCAGATTTGTTGTCTATTCAGACTTTTCCAGGGCAGTCAATTTTAATGGCCGCATGCTACTATGTTTTAACGGAATTCAAGTTGGTATGTCAGAGGAAATATTCTTTAACAAACTCAGACTCAGTCATGGTATCGGCGACCGCTGCTCAAGGGTCGCCAAACTCACCATGATTCTCGCATGGAACGCATGTGGTATAGGGTTCACCCGTGCGATCCGAAATCTAATAGCCCTCTCCAAACAGTTCAATCCAGTGGCTAAAATGGATCACCTCCACCAGAGAATAAGATACAAACATGGAGCTACAGTACCGACTATTGGACAATCAGGTGGAATCGCATTATTCTGGAACCTCTCTCACAATTATCTCTTTGTGTAAATATTATTTTAATTGCATTATTGAATATTACTTTATTTCTACGCCTTGGTCCATTTTATTTTTTTATGGTGAACCAAACCTTACTCTCAGAGCTCCGTTTTGGGCTTTTATGTCGGATGTGTACAAACACCAAACTCTCCATGGTGTTGTTATGGGTGATCTCAATGCTATCTCAAGCCCAAGAGAAAAGATGGGAGGAAGATCTCCTCCCTTTTCAGCCTTGTCCCTTGTTCGTACCTTTATTAACATTCACCACTTGATAGGCCTCTCCTTAAATGACTCTCAGTTTACCTAGAACAATAAAAGAAAAGACAAGAATGGGATCAAAGCCAAACTTTACCGGATCTTAGCCACCATTGATTTGGGTAGACCTATTTCCTTCGGCTACCACTCGTACTATCCACACAGCTGCCTCCGACCACAGAGCCTTGTCTATTCAACTCGTCTCCCAAGCCCATGGTGGTCCCAAACTTTTTTTCCTTTTCACATGTGGACGAGAGATCCCACCTGCCGTCATTTGGTTAATTCTTCCTGGAACCAAAGACAACACATCTCTCCGGCTCCCAACTTCACCCGTAAGATTAATAAACTTAGTCATGGCCTTCCCGGTGGAACAAAAATGTTTTTCGAAATATTCATCTTTGTATCTCAGAAACCCAAAATGCACTAGATGAGCTTCAAAACAAACTCCCCTCTAAGGAAAATGTGTCAGCCACAACTTCCCTTGAGGATCGCCTTTCAGAATTGTTTGCTAGGGACGAGTTGTTTTGGATGAACAAATCAGGGAGAACCTGACTCTCAGAAGGTGACTGGAATACCAAATTCTTTCATATTGCATCCTTGCTCCGCCGAAAAAGAAATCTTATTCTTTGCCTTAAGGATGTAGATAATTCTTGGCACTCAAACCCGAGCTCACTTGGCAAGTTCCTAAACAATTACTTCCAAAACATCTTATATGCTTTTCATCCTGTACCAAATCCGGAGATCATCTCTCTGTTCAACCCGATTATCTCGGTAAAATATAACGAAGCCCTTACTTTTGTTCCATCATATTCTAAAATCCAAGCAGTAGTTTTTGCCACGGGTAGTCATTAGGCCTCTGGACCTAATGGTTTTCATGCATTATTTTTCAGTACTATTGGGATATTGTGAAATCTGATGTCCTCAAAGTAGTTCAATTTTATTTTCATCACTCGTCAACTAAACCCCAAGCTCAATGAGACATTTGTTGCTCTTATACCTAAAATCAACAATCCTGTCACTCTAGAAAAATTACGACCAGTGGGGTTGTGTAATATGATCTACAAAGTCATCTCTAAAATCTTGGCTAATCGCCTCAAACCCCTTTTTGAACAGATTATCTCTCCCAACCAAGGGGTTTTTTATGCGGTCGCTCCATAACTGATAATGTAAGTCATGCCCATGAGGATATTTTTTTCACATGAAGCACCACCATAGGAAAAAAAAAGTCTGGATGACGATCAAAATTGACATGGCTAAAGCCTACGATATAGTGGAATGGACCTTTTTACTTCAAATCCTAACAAAATTAGGTTTCTCGGACAACTGGATTCAATTGATCAATCAATGTATCTCCACTCCCACCCTTCAGGTTTTACTTAATGGGTCTCCTCTCTCTTCGATCAAACCCTCGCAAGGTATCCGACACGGAGATCAATTATCACCATATCTTTCATTCTGGTCTCATAAGACCTTTTCCGGCTTCGAGCCAGGGCCGAGTCCGAGGATCTCATTAGAGGTATTAAAATCAAACGTCATTTCCCATCCATCAGCCACCCGCTATATGCAGACGATCTTATGTTTTTTTGTCGCACTTCCTTAACTGAGGCCCATGCTGTTAAAGATATTCTTCATCAATACTATTAGGCTTCTGGCCAAGGGGTTAATTTTGATAAATTTTCGGTCTTTTATGGTTCGAATGTTCATCCTAGACACTCTAGGATGATAAATAGGATTTTGGGCTCAAACTTTTACAATCTGAATGACAAATATCTCGGCACCTCCTCCTCATCTCTGCGATTTCTAGTTCCTGCTTGACAGAGTGAACACGAAACTTTCAAGTTGAAAAATCTAAAGCTTTCTCCCAAGCAGGAAAAACTACTATGATCGAGATTGTTCTGAATTCAATTCCTATTTACACTATGCAAACTTTTCTTTTAATTACTACTAAACTTGATAATATGGCTAGAAATCTTGGTGGAACGATACGACTGATAGCCACACTAAGCATATGTGGACCTGGGATCGAATCTCGAAGCCCAAAGTCCTTGGTGGTCTTAATATTTCACCAACCAAGAACAAGAACCTTGCCTTGATGGCGAAGAATATATGGCTTGCTCTTTCTGACCCGAACAATACTCATGTGCTTCAACTAATAACACTTTATTTCAATATCCTTCTTCAACTTTCTAAAGCCCTTTCTCTAGCTTCCTTTAGCTGGAGAGGCAATATCTCGGCCTTGGCTGCAATGAGACACCATGTCCTGTGGCAAATTTGATCCGGTACTACTGCAAATCTTTGGTACAATTGCTGGGTGAAAACCATGATTCATTGCCAATTGCTTTCCGGATATGGAAATCCCCACTTGACCCATTTACATTTCCGACGTTTGGATTTCTCATCCAGGCTAGCAGCCCATCTGGAATTATTGACTTGCTTAATGCCCTTTTTTTGGAGCCCATGGCTTTAGATATCCAACATATCCTGATTCGACCGTCGGATCATCTAGACCAACTGACCTGGACATTTGATAAAAGGGCACCTTTCCAGTCAAAAGTGCGACAAAGGCCTTCTTAGCTGACCTCTCAGAAGGTTCGACCTCTCTCCCTTATTCTTCTCCCCTGAAAAAAAAATCCTTCGAGAGATGTGGCTTATCAAGGCATCTTCTTCAGCCTTGTTCCTTCTCTGGAAAATTGATCAAGACATTCTCCCCACCATGATCAACCTTTTCCGACTTCACACCCCCATGGAAGAGGAGGACACCTGCATTTTCTGCAATAATCACACCAAGGATGTTGTTCATGTATTTTTTAGATGTCCAATTATCAATCTTCTATGACGAGTTTCCCCTATTCCCATAGATTGACTCAATGAAAACTTTGGGAGTCTCACCATCATCACTCTCCTCACCTTTATATGGGATACTGCCAAGGCCCACCCCATTATCAAAGAAGCTATGTTTTCGCAGTTTACGGCGGTTCTCAAAACCATTTGGCAACTCCGAATTGCATTTTCAGAAAAGTCAAATTTAAAACCCACATATTCCTCACCCACCCCTCTGTAAAACCCTGTTACGGAGACCATGATGAGCTACAATCAATTGATCCAGGCCCAACTCTTCAAGGTCAGAAATCAGAGCCTTAATACTAGATTTCTACGTGCTAATCCCCTTTCAGACACCCTTGACCCTAACACTATCTTTGCCACCTATGATGCCAAATTTTTGCCTCTTCTCAGCAAGGGGCATTGTGAGTTTTTGCAACTACTTTATAGGGACAAGTGCTTGCTCGAGTGGCGGATCCTATTGCTGGCAAAGTTCTTGACAGTATAATGGTTGAATGTCATGCGGCGGAGGCAACTTTGATTCTAATTCAGACTCGACAATGGTGGACAAGTCTTCTTCTAGGAGATTCAAGGATACTACCCTCTATCTTACAATAATCACACATGGACACGAGAACATGGATGAACTGGGCATGGAGGTCGATTATTAGCAATATTAGACAATTGTTAGCTTTAAATAAATTATGGTTTTGTAATTTTATTACTCGAGAACTCAATCATGAGGCTCATCATCTAGCTATTACTGCCGGACCCAACATTGCGGACAACAATATTAACATATATATAAGTGTTGCTCTATGCTTTCATCAAATTTTTTTTTTTTGCGTGATAGTCATTCTTAAAAAATGTTTTCAAATTTTTTTAGACATTGTAAGTGTTTAAACCATTGCAAAGTGTTTGCATATAATACATACCACAATTGTATGGTATACATATCATCCAATTGTATCGTATGCATTAAAAAAATTCAACTGGTTTGAGACATCACAAGTGTTTTAAACTTTAGCAAAGTGTTCTTTTTGATTTTTCGGACCCTGCAAAGTGTTTGCATATCATGCATATAATCCAACAATATGGTATATGTAATTTAAAAATATTTTAATTGATTTTCAGACCCTGCAAGTATTTTTAACATTCGCGAAGTGTTTGCATACCATGTAATAATGTTTCATGAATAGTGCACGTGTGAACCGTGTTGCATGAATAGTGTTGCATGACAATGTATTGGCATATGCAGGATCCTGTTAACAAAAACCAAATTTAAGGGGTCGTAAACTAGCACCTAAACCCCCAAAAATCCTTTTAGCCCAATTCCCTTTAAAAATATTTGATTTTAATAATTAAATACCAAGTTAAGTGTAAGATATCAAAATTGTATTCTAAGCATAAAATGTATTCAAACCAATCACTATTAATAAAAAGTCTGATTAAGAAATTAAAACCAATTTGTAGACATGAGAAAGGTACGTAGAAGTAAAAACTTTGATTGAAGGTAAAAAGGTAGATTACATTCTTGTAAACTAAAGATTCGTCTTTACCCTAATAAGAAACTTACACTGTCATGCTAAAACAAAATCCATTATTTAATGAAGGCTTGCAAAAAATGTGAACAAAAAGTCCAATTTGAGTCTCGAAGGCTTTACCTTGTTAAGTCTACAAACAAATTCCTCAACCTCCAAAATATTGTCCAACCCTAAATTTTAACTTTGCCATTATTTAGGATTATAAGAGTCCTACAAAATTAGGAAAAAATATCCCTAAAATCTAGTATAATTTGCTCCAACTTGCTACAGTCCCTTTGTCAGTATCCAAAATTGTTACATATGATAAGTCTTGATCTTTTTTTCTCATTGGAGTCATTACGTGGTGGATTTAGAAATTACTTGGTTGTTTTGACAAACATGGAAATGTGGAGACATGAGAAGTTTAATTGGTTATTTTAAATTTATTATCATTACTATTTTTATTTGGGAGTGAGTTTGAATTGGGTTTTGGTTAGACAGAGGATATTCATATGTAGTAAGGCTCAATGGGTTTAGATTTTGAAATTGTATGGGTTGCATGGTACTAGTAAGATTTTGTTTGGAAAAGTAGATATTAGGGGCCAAATGTGGACGATTTTGCAACTTGATTGGTGTACGAAGTAGATTTTAAGTGGCTAAGGTCTTGAGAGATGGAGTGGAAATTAATCATGTGACGTAGACTCATTTTTTGAGCAAGGATAAGCCTTTACCCGTGAAGGGAGAAGATAAAGGTTTGGAGTTGGAGATAGAACGATCGCGAAGTCAGAATGCATGACGCCCTAAGAGAAAAGTGATCTGTGAAAGTTATTTCACCTCAATTTGGGGTTTGATATATATAGGCAAGTCAAAATCATAAAAAGTCACGCTTCCGTTACAAATTCCTCAGACCATGCCACACGTCACATGTCTAATAGAGTTTGTTAGATTTGCTAATGTGATTAAAACACGAATCTCTAAAATTTGTGCTCATAACTCCATGCTCATGAATGAACGCCATAAGCATTGAGCAAGGCACCTAGGGCATTTGGTGTCGTTAGCGTTGACTAGAGCCAGTGCTCTGAGCTTCGTGCAGGGCACCTGGTGCCTTAACAACATAATTTTAACTTTTAATTACCTGCTGCCCTCAAACCTAAATCCTTATGTATTCCCCAGTTTGGTAACAACTCAGTCCTTACATTGGCTAGCAACTGAGCGTTTCTTAATTTCGTCATCTACAATAGGTTATTGTCAAAGTCCTACTTTAGAAAAAGAATAAACTTGGTCGGGGGACAACCTTGGCGATGGGCTTCGGGTTTAATTTTTGGCAATGGGTCCAATATGTCCCTTTAATGGTCAAGTTACAATTTTATATACCACCATAGCTAAAGTGCATATGTGACATTTTGGTTGACTCTTCGATTTGCAGCTCTTCAAATCTCGTTAACACCATTTTCATCCTCAAAACATCTTTTGACCTGCGTAATAGAAATACATCACAATTAGACTTGACAAGGCCACCCAAAATTGATCAACTTATATAAATTTAGAGGTAATTATTTTTATATATTTCGTGTGTATCAATAATGTGAATCAACATATGGATGACATATAATCATTTTAACAACTATAACCACTAGTTCCTTCACACTCATCGTAACCACCATAGGATAATGATGCAGATTTTATTAACCTAAATTAATAAGCTAATAAACCATAATTGTAATACCGCAAGTGAACGGTTGTCTAACTAGTAGACAGTGGCAAATACGGGTCGATCCCATGAGGATTGACGAGATAGTCAAAATCTTAGACTTATTTAAACTAATTTAGAGTTGGGGGTTACAACATATGTAAATTACTAAATTAAGATAATGAAATTGAACACTTAAATATTAAAATGATAAGATGATATGAGAGTGGACTGAGACATTGAATCCACCACAGTTTCTTCGAGATTTGTGTAATCCAAATTATTGTTATCAAGAATTAACACAACTAACCTAAAGATTAATCTAAGTTCGCAATTGATTTCAGCAAAGGCCTAAACCCCTAGCATTGCATGTCTTTCTACGACACACACAATCATAAGTTCATTTTAACTAGTTCTAAACCCCTAGCATTATATGTATTCTTACGGCACACACAATCACAAATTCAGATTAATTGATTAAGCAGATTTTGAATATCAATAAAGGGAACTTCTAATTACCGATTAGTCTAGATAATTATTTCTGATATAATCGGTGAAAGCAAATTATTGAAATTCAGAAATCAACTGTGTTGAACATTCAAGCATATAGAAAACAATAAATTTAGATACGACAAACTTTAGGAAACTCTGTGGTTTCATCTTCGCCTTGACACGGGGTCTAGAAGATCACGGTAAATGACGTCACAACACTGGTGTAGGTGGAATCCATCTCAGCGTGAACGCACATCCTGAGAAACTGTTACAACGCTCTGTGGTGGCTCTGACAAAATCTAGGGTGCGAACAGCCTGATTTGGAATAGTTACTTTGCAGTGGTACAGAGCAGAAACGCATGGTGCAAATAACCAAATCAGTTTTTCTCCCACCAAAATCCTCCGCTATTCGTCTCCAGCAAGTCGCGCCCTGCGTCTCATGAGTTGCTCGTCATTCTTCTTCTTCGTTTGGCTCCGATACCTGAAAGAGAGGGAGACAAAGTGAGGGAGATACGCGAGAGAAGAAGAAAATAGGAAGAGTGCTCGGAGAAAAGCAGGGGCGGTGCTCCTTGTTTGCTGTTTCGCGAGAGACGATGCTCTGATGGTGGCTCGTGGAATGAAGACAAATACAAGACGAAAAAGAGAAACAGGAGAGGGACGAGAGAATGAGGAGAGGAACAGGGGCGGTGCTCCCTGTTGCGAGGTGGTGCAGCGGGTTGGTTGTGTTGCGCTGCTTGTGACGGTGGTCGTGAGAGAGTGAAATAGTGAGAAAGAGAGACGAAAATAGGAAGGATTCGAGTAGTGGCTGTTTGTGACGGTAGTTGCGACAGGGACGTGGGGTGAGATGGTGGTTGGTTAGTGGCGAGAGACGAATGTTTCTATGTCTCTGCCAAGGAGTAGATAAGAGGAGGACGAAACGTGGAAAGGAGCGACGTGGTGGCTGGAAAAATATAGAAGGAAAAATGATAACCCTAGCAAAAGAGAAATCCAGATTCTAAATAGGTTTTCTCTATTCTCCTAGGTTGGGTTTGGGCTTTAGGTTAACTTTCGGACTTGGGCGTAGGTAATAGGTGAGTTTGGCTTATTTGGGTAAGGTTTAGATATGTGATCCATTACTTTGTACCACTACCACCACTAGAATCAACCAATTGATCATTCCTCAAATTGTCGCCTCAATGCGATTTCATCGTTTACGCTCAAATTCCTACAAATACATGAAAACGAAATAATTAGGATAAAATATAATAATTGAAACACTAACATATATAAATTAAGGGATAAATTATGTAATAATTACGTGAATATCAAATAACTGTCACCAACACCTTTGTAACCGTAGTGACCACCTCCACCACCGACAACACTTCCACACCACAACCGCTACCCCTATAGTCAATAGTATTTTTCACCAAGATACCAATACCACAACCACCTTCTCTGCCACCCACAACCACAAATACCGTCACAACCATCACTATCATTACTGCCACCAACAATCACTGTCATCATCACCACCACCACCAACAACCACAACCATTGTCATCATCTCCATCACCCACAACCATATCCACAATCACCACCACTACCACTATGATACCAAAACCACAACTGCTCCCATCACCATCACTACGACCAATAAGATAGAGTAAGGTTAAATAAGGAATTTTCAAACCAAATACTAAATACACAACCACAACCATCGTTGTCATCACGCCACCACCAACCACAATCATTGACATCACCACTACCACCAACAACCACCACCATACGAATGATACCACAAGGTCCACAACCATAACCATTGCCATCATCTCCACCACCCACAACTATATCCACAATCACCACCACCAGCACCAGCGCCAACGCCATCACCACCACAATACCAAAACCATAACCACTGCCATCATCATCATGAACAAGATAAAATAAGGTTCAACAAGGAATCCCCAAACAAAATACTTAATATACAACCACTACTAGGGATTTTTTTTCTTGGCGGGTTAGGGATGAATATGGCAAAATCCGCCTCGTTGCCACTCTTTAATGATCTATGTTTTCCGGTACTAAATTATTAATAGGTTTTTTTTTAAGTATTTTTTGGTTATTTAAGTTTCGTGCAAAACCTACATTGTCGAAGACTGAAAAAATTATTATTTTCACACAACTATCTTACATGCAAAACAAATAAAATAAAATAAAATAAAGAAAAAATGACTTAATAGTACCTAGAAATTTTTTTGTTCTCTTTCCTGTTTAATCTCTGAAAAAAATCATTTACTATTTAGTAGCGTTTTCACAACCTTAGCACGTGACTTCTTTCCCCCTTTTCGCATATCATCTTTTGACTCCTTACGAAGTTAGGTTTGCGCCAACTAGCCACATTTGGCCACCACCTTTATATTTGGGTGCAAACCCTAGATTTGTAGAGTTTTATGGTGACACGTGAAAATTAAATTGGCGATAAAATTTTGTCATGGTTTTATTTGGATATTTAATTTTCGCACTGGCATGGTTACTGGTCATTATATATTCTCTATTCAAGAAAAAAGGAAAAATAGGAAAAAAAAAAAAAAAAAAAGAGAAAAAGAAGAATTTCGGAAGAAAATATAAAATACATTACTCATTTTATTGTGATTATTATCTTGTATGCCGCTTTGCTCTCTCTGCGTCTCTCTCCAGCTTTCCCAATCAACCCAGGTTTTCATACTCTATTTTATTCTCTTTTTTCTTTTTCTCCTTTTATTGTCGTTCAATTTTTTATTTTTGCATATTTTTTACATATGTCGTATCATCAAATCAAATAAAATCTCTGTGTTGATGAAAATCGTCCATGGGTCTTTCTTCTTCTTCTTCTTCAGGTGGAGTTTGTTTGGTGAACACACGGTGGGTGGTGGTTGGCTGAAGTGGGAATCGCTTCCTTCCATTCCATGTTTTGTTGATTGATTCCTTTCTACTGAACCGAACCGAATTCGATACTACTATGGTTTGATTTCGCTTTCTTCCAATTGATGCTGGTTTTGAAGAAGAATAGGGGATTCCATTTCGATTTCGATCGGTAATCGGTGACTTATATTTCCAAGTTGTTGTATAGTTTGATTTCAGTATCTCGGTTGGGTTATCTACTGGACTTGGGAGGAAGTGTATTCCTTTTTGTTTGATAGAATCTATCTATCTGTGTCTCTGCCTTTATCAAGAGAAGAGGAAATTGTGTTTAATTGGTTTCCGGTTTTTGGTTCACAAGTCTAAGTGGGAAGACAGATAAATGGAAGGGGAGATTGGATTTGTGGCGGAAAGAGATGGGTTGCAGCATTCGGTGGTCAACGAGTTAGGTGCTTCTGAAGAAACCTCTTTGTGCGCAGCAGCAATGGAAACTGATGAAATTGGAGGAGTGATCTCAAGTCCAGCTCAAAAAGGGGAAGAACAAGGAGAAGAAGATGATGTTTCTGCATTGGAAAAAGAAGAGGGAGGTGATGTTGTTTTCTCAAGAGAAGCACCACTTCTTAGTAAAGATCACAGAATATCTGCAGCAGCAGCAGGTGGAGGTGGATGTAGTTGCAGCGGCAGTGCCAAGAAGCTTAAGTCAAGGATGGCTGTTGCAGATTTTGAGATCCAGAAAAAGGATAAAAATGGGCATGATAAGAAGCTAAGCAGACACGAAAGGATTGAGCTCGGGAAATTGTTTCAAAATGCAGTCAGCTCTCATGATTGGGAGCTCTCTGAGAGTCTGATTCTGTTGGCAGACCCACAGACACTTAATGACGCCTTATGCATTTCCTTGGATTCCATCTGGTTCCTTAGTACACATCAAGAATTAGAAGGGATTACGGGGTTGATTAAGAAGATCATCTCTAATGGTGCATTTGACTTTACAAGAGCAGCTCTTAGAACTTCCTTTCTTGCTTCGTGTGTCTCAGCGTGTCAGAGTAGAACCATGAGTTTGGCAGATACAGTGACTGTCATGGCACATAGGTATAACTCACTACTCTCTTTTCCATCTGTGCCATCTTTCTTATGTGATTCAACTATTATTATTGGCATTTTCTTTTGTCTATATCAATAATGCAATATATCAACTAAGAAAGAAATTGCATTGTTCAAGTAGAAATCAGAATAGAGTGAAAAAAAAAAAAAACTATGGAGT
This sequence comes from Berberis vulgaris, assembly GCA_963556465.1. NCBI lineage: Eukaryota > Viridiplantae > Streptophyta > Magnoliopsida > Ranunculales > Berberidaceae > Berberis > Berberis vulgaris. Next base: position 79,429,569 of record OY747136.1, on the reverse strand, counting down.
AACTATCCCCGGCCAAAAAGAAGAAAAGAAACCCCATAGCATAGTTATGCAAATCTTAAGAAATTCAATGACAATTTATATGAACTCCTCATTTTGGACTCTGCTCTGCTAAAATCTTGACAAGACAGGTTTAATGAAACAATAGTCCTTCATGTACTCTATATCCTCTTCCCCCTCCCTCCGTCAAATTGTCTTTTCCAGCTTTACGCCTAATTTGCCAATAGACTCTGAGAGTTTGGTTCCTAACTCTTTTTGCTCTAAGTGCACAATACCAAACTCAGTTTTCGCTAACGTGCATGGAGGGAGATTTAGGTTTGATCCCGTGCTTGATTTCAATTCTCTAAAATCCTCCAAGACATCTCTAATTATTTTCTTATGATGAGCTTATGACATTTTGGGGAGTTCGCTCAAGGTGGAGAAGCGTGTAAGCCCTTAAGATTGGGAGATTGAAATCCCATTAGAGATTTTTATGCTCACACTTCGGATCTTTTTTTTTTTTAGTTTTGAAGATTTGGAGAGATCTGGCTAGAGATTGGGGTTTGTTTGAGTTGGCTTTTTTGTGTAGCTACTCGTAGTTGTGGAAAGCGTATTGTATGACTCATATTGTGTCTCTGGAACTTAAACGCGTGTCAAACGTATTGTGTGTCATCACACACACATTCATATATTAGCTTTAATTTGAGAGACTAAAACTTCAATAGAAACTGCCTACTTTGAGAATGCCATGTTTGTTCCGCTCTTTCCATCACAACCAACTAACCTCCTTCAGTTGGTGGTTATTGAAGACGTGGATGATAAATGGATTTGTGATCATAGATCCAATACTTAATCTGTCAAAGACTTCTATGACAAGACCACTTTGGTCCCTACTTCCGATAACCGTACTGTTAAAATCCAGTTCTCTTACTCTGAAGCCATCTTTTGGAGGAACCAAACTCCTCGAGAGAGCTTTCTCATTTAGACCCTAGCCCATGATAAGATTCATTGTAAGATTCTTTCTCTAATAACCTTGTTAAAAGAGCTTTGGTGATTTGCAATGGTTGTGTGCTATGTGAAGGAGATATCCATCTCCCATGTCTTTCGTCAGTGCTCTTTTGCACCTTAAGTTTGGGCTGCTATAGGCCGTGATTCTAGATGGTTCATCCAAATGGTGATCTGTTTCAGTGGGTCCAATCAGTGGAGCAGTAAATCCTTACCTCCTCAAGGAAAGTGGATTTGAGAAGGCTGCTCTTGATAACTTGTTGGTTATTATGGAAAGAAAGGAACAGTAGAATCTCTGGAGGGAAGATGCTTGGAACAAGGTGCCAGATAAACCAATTACTTTATCTGCTCCATAGTGGTATAAATTAGGAATGTAACTCTTTTCTTCTTGTGTTGCTCTATTTGCTTTGTTTGTTGTGCTTTCTGTTTTTTTCTTGTGCTTGTCTTTCAGTTGTGTCTCTCCTTCCTTCTAATGAGAATGTTGTATTACTAAAAAAAGAAGGGGAAACAAATGACATGTCAACCTTTTGCTAATACAAACTCCCATTAGACACTGACTGCCCTCCTTCCAATTTGCTGTCCAATCAACCATTGTACCTGTCTTTGAATCCCCAAATTCAGTTATAAAAACTTGTCAAACTCTACATGAGAATGAAGAATTGAGGAGGATATGGTCAATGGAATCATAGGTTGAACCACAAAGTAGCATATGTTAGATAGTAGAATACTGTGCTTTTTATTTTATTTTATTATCAATGGTTAAAATATGTCCATGGAAGGGAATCCAAAAGAAGACGATGGCTCTGGAAGGTGCCATATAATTTTCTGATATTTTGATGAGTACGAGCCTGACTGCCTGAGTATGTTCCAGCTGCTCTTTAAGGAATAGACTAATAGAGAAATTTCACTGAGAACCCTTGAGAATCAACCATCCACTTTGAGAATCATTTCCATGAGAGACTGTTTGTGATTGTAGTTGATGCATAAAGTCAACAGGTTCTTGAATTTCCCACTTGTTAGTTCTTATTCTAGGGAAGATGTTCCATTCAATTTGCACGCTCTGAGGCATGGCAGAAATAAACCATCAGTTGTATTGTTGGAGAGGCTATACATCTTCAGAAAGGAGGTTTTGAGGGCGTTTCACTAGCCCAACAGTTGTGCCAAAGGGAAATTTTCTCAAGAGGCGTATATTCATAATTTAAATTCTTTTGATACCCAGCTTTCACATTTCTTTTGGAGTGTGTACCTTATCCCATGCTATATAGTTTATGGCGGTTGGGGAAGTTCCCATAAAAAGATCCTCGTTAATCTTTCTGTGGTGTTCGCCACATTGGAAACAGGGATAGCTGATGGGTATGCTAGCCAAACTTGATTTAATTAGCACAAGATGGCCTGGTTTGCTACGGAACTTACATTCCAAGTGTCAATCTTCAACCCAATTATCTCAATGACAATATCTCTTGGCTACTACCTTCTCAAATACTTCACCATCTTCTCAACTATCACGACTCCCACCAAACCAATCCTTACAACTACTAATTCCCAAAATTATTACAACCCCACCACAAACGGTTCCAGCCAAAGGTGCACTCCCAAAATGGACCAATTATACAAAAACACCCAAAATCCGACCCCACTAACATACATCCCTCCCCAACCTCATCCAAAGCTCAAATTTTTTTGAGCAATCATTAAACGCCCAACAATTTTATGGGCACTTGTCCATTCCCCAACAAAATTTCCATTCTCACATTCCCCCTTTCAAAGAAGAGGAGAATAGTCCCATAGGATCCACACTTATGTTGAGCAAAGCTTGAAGACGTACATGAAATATGACTTTGGGGATCCCTCTGCAAGATATTGTGAAAGTCTGTGATTCCCAATGTACTTCTTAAGTTGTTAATTGGAAGTTTTAACTTCAATTTTGAAGAATGCTATTTTTACAAATTCTGGATTTTTTTAAAGGCCATCAAAGAAGAGAAGTAGTAGGCGTTGGAAAGACCAAAGTGTTTTCTCTTTCACATCTTTTTACTATTGCTGCTCCAATGCATAACTCGAGAGTTATTTTAAAGAAGAGAGAGTTATTTTAAAGAAGAGAGAGGTGACAGTATTTTTAATAGGTTTCAAAGATGTTATCGTGGAGTTTATAATCTATATAAAGAGCTCCAAAACCGAAGTTTGTATTCCGTTATTTATTCAATAAAATTTTCATTGCTTTGTTAGCTTTAATTCTCTTCCTTGTGGATTCAAGGCTTGTCTTGTGTTCTCGATCTTCAATATTGGAGAAGTGGAATTGGAGGGCTAACTTCCTTCACAAAGAATATTGTTATCAAAACCATTTGCTGAGCTGTGGTCACCACGGCTGATAAAGCTTTTTTCCACGATAGAGAATAAGTGGGGGCATAGCCCCCCAACCCCCAATTCCTCTATGGAAAAGGACTCCGTGGAGATGCATCCACACTTATGGTTGAAACCCATGCGGATCACATGTAATCTATAAATCCTCAATTTACATTGTCAAACGCCATGGCGATCGATTTTTGCCTAGAAACCAGGCTTTTGCAATTAGTTGTGGGAATTAGCTCATTAGCAATGAGAGCACTATCAATGATTTGTTTGCTAGAGATGCCAACAATTTGGCGAGGAGAGATCAAGAGAGGATGTCTGCTCCCCAATCTGGAGGCAAGACTTTAGATATAATGTTGTATGCATATCCCATACACTCCTATAGTCATTGATATATTTTATCTCATTGTGGTTAGGGATTAAATATATGATGGAGATATTCAGACGCCAGTCAATAAACCCATTGGTGTTGAAATCTTCTATCATTCACGGGTCGGCCCTAATGAAGTGCCAACAGTCTCAAGGTACTGTATTGGGTGACCATTTACTCCTGGAGGTATATCTTCAGCCAAGCTTTTAATAGCATTCTTGACTTCGTCTTCAGATACATTCCTATCCAACTCACCTCTCAAATCTGTTGGAATACTCTGAATTGGAGTGCCATCCAAAGTTGGACGCCACTACCCAAATTCTTTGCAGAGTCCAGAGAAGTATCATATTCACAGATTTTAATGAGGTGTTCATCCTCTGCTCAGATTCTTTGCAGAGGCCATCCATGTTCCACCTAACACGTGATTTTCTTTTTTGGAACTGCTGCATCCTCGAGAGAAATTTGAGATTACTGCACTTCAGTCAAGATAATCTTCCATCTTCCCCTATGAGGTCTAAAGCTGAAATCTCTTCCTTGCATATAGCGATCTTGGTATCCAGCTGGCCAAAAACATCCTTGTTCTAAGATTTGATTTTGGACGCCAACATTTTGAGTTTTCTCCAGCAAAACAAGCCCTGCCCTACCCTGCCTGTGATGTGGATGCTTGCTCACCATTGCTCGGGATGAAGGGTTTGCTGCTACTATTAAGGATAAAAATAACTGTGCAGACTGTGGAGCAAGAGATAATTTTCTTACAGTCTCGAAAGTTATCGTGCCACTCATTGTCTGCCAAGAATCTATCGAGTCTACTGGATTCCTTTGTTGTTAGACAGTGTCAGTCTTCCCTCTTGGAGAAAATTCAGAGAGATCATAGTTTTAATGGAGGAGTTGAAGTTTTGGATACTGAGAGTGATGAGAGAACCTCTTCTTTCTCATCCATTCTTCAAGTTACATTAAAATCTCCGCCCAAAAGACTTGCAATATCATGAAGCTCATCCAAGAACTTATCCATGCCACTTTTGGAACTTGGCACATAAATTTTAGAAATAACCCAAATAAAATTATGTTTAGATTTAAACATAATAGATAGGGATAACACACCTTTTAGAACTTCTAATTTATCGAAAAGATCATAATCTCTATGAATCCCATGACGTAAGGATGACTTGAGATCTATTAATAGGAGGGATGGACTTCATTGAATATCAAAAACATCATAATCTCCATGAGTCCCATGCCGTAAGGATGATTTGAGATCTATGAATAGGAGGGATGGACTCCATCGAATATTGCCTTTACCCTGGATGTCTGTAATGAACGAGTAATAGTTTCTTGAATCATGGTAACCTAGAGTGTTGATTGACATGATCTCCCAAACCCTTTGTTTGGAATCACTATTTATCCATTTAATATTCCTTGAGCAGATAGAAATATTCATTATGCACCATTTGAACCGTCACTATTCACAATCACTTCATTTCATCTAAAATCCTGTTGATCGTGTTTGTGGAGTGGAGTACACATCTTGATCTTTCATATTCTGAGTTTTTAGCCGTGTGATAATTATGAGAACTTCATCCTCATGACCTTCCAAAGAAATCCTAACTTGTCTGCCCACCTCCATATTCAAACACGGAAGTTGTGATCTTGTTTTAAGTTTTCATTCATGCTAAGAGTGTCGTCCCCTTTTGCAAGTGAGTTTCCTCCATGCTCTTCTTCTTCCATTACTCCTTCAATTCCCTTTCCAACTTATCCATTCAAGCTTTATTCCTTGTATCAATCATATTCGCTTACCTAATTATCCCAATATCCCCGTTACTGATACCAAATGATGTGAATAGGGGATCTGTAATCATTAAAATCACTCAAGAAATACTTTGATTTCCCTCGAGAACGATCCCCAACGGGGTTAGAGTCCTCCATGATTAGTTGTCACTACATTTTGATCAAATTTGCGTTGAACACGTGGTCCCCCATAGATTCTATGGAATTGGATTCCATGCAACCACACACACCCTTAGGCTTCTGTGGATGGGGAAGAAGGAAACACGGCGATAGGAAGAGGAGTATCATTGAAGCTAAGATGGCGTCAGTTGCAAAGAATGAGATAGGGAAAATGAGCTTGCATGGCAGCGTTGGCCACGTGCAGAAGTATGTGGCCGGTGAGAATGTAATTGAAGACCATTTTGGTTGAGATTGATGACTTGGATAAGTATAGGGGGTCGTTGGGTCAAAAGATTCTAAGGTGGAAGATAGAAGAGTCAACTGAAAGTTGCTATTATGGAGAGATCTGTGTTAGTTGGAAACAATGTGTCTGGCATTAATCACGGTGTAAAACATGGGCTAAGATTGATAGAGCAAAGTGGGAGTTTGGTAAGAAAGGGACTTCTAGAAGATTTTCAAATCAAAGGGTCAAAACCGTGTGGGTACAATTATAAGTCATCAGATGGGATCTAAAAGGGATCAATACGATGCATTCTGTGACAGGGATCTAAAAGGGGATCAATAAGATGCAATCTGAGACGGGTAAAACCAAAACACTAGTTACCAAGGCCCAAGTTTAAATATTGGGGATACCATATCTTCTAAAAAACAGTTAATAAGGCTTTTGAACCCAATGTTTAAAAAATATTCCTTGGTTTGAAACAACCCTAAACAAGAACTCAACAATACAATCCTTTAGATTGCTTTGGGTAATGCATAATTGATAGTTATAGCCCCACGACAATTCGAGAAATTAATTTATTTAATGGAGGCTCTAATGTTTGGTAGAACCTAGAAAATGTTTTTTAATTACCTAAAATTTTGCCACTAATAAACGTGGAAATCTAATTTACTTGACCTAACCGTGGGAGAGGGACAATGTCTTCCAATCAATTGCCACTACAGAATTACTCATGTTATGTGGACTATTCTAATGCTAAAGATTGTTTGTATTCCTTAAGTAAACCACTTTATATTTTCAAACTTTCAAAGTCGAGTTCAATGAGCGTCCTAAATGCTATGTAACAACGACACAAATGCTAGTATTGATATCCAACGAGGAGTTAGACACTTTTGGCAAGAAAAAACACACAATATGAGATACGTTGGGGATATGCCTACATTTTCGTATTTTCAACAATAAGTTTTGAATTTACTAATATTCATTCATTTGTATGTGAGTATTGTTACTAATGTGCCACTAACTTGCCATAATATGGTCATAACATTTGTAAAGAATTGAAACTTTTCAAAGATGATGATCTAAGCATTGAGTGTCCGATGGGAGTATCCGTGAGGTCGGTACACTTTATTTTGTATAAATAGAGCCTAAATGAAATAATTTTCTTTTTAGAGATTTTAAATTTGTGAAACTTTAGGTTCCTAGCCCTAAAATAAATGATAGTTAACCTATCTACGTTAAGTATTCACGCATGTCACGGGTTTGAACTAGATTCAACACATGGACTTTCCAATTACAGAGTTGGGCCTAGGTCTAGGTGGCAAAATCAAGTTATGATACAATGTTTAAAGTGAGATTTCCAAGGTTGTTTGTTGAAGTGGGGAGTGCTGGTGGAGTTTGGCTGAAGTGTTCATGGGAATAGAAACTAAGATTGGAAGCTTTCTAAGGTATCCCTCTTGGTAGGAAAATTGGCCGAGATTCCGGTTTTATCTGCAATTTTAGATGGTGTTCGATGGCTGAAGTGTTAATGCGATTATAACGTAAGATTGAAGCTTCGTAGAGTAATCTTTGGAGAATTAGCTGAGTTTACAATCTTATCTGAGGTGGTTGTGGTAAGAGGATAAGGAGAAAGAGTATTCGGTTTGCTCATAGCACAAATTCCAATAGGTGTTTAAAATAATTTTCAATTAAGATTATATGAAATAAAGGACAATAGTGCTGAGTTACTTACATTCTAAGTTAGAATTAAGTCACGGGGAGTTGAATGTAGATAGGTATGTGGGATGTACAGGCTCTATTCTAAAAATTGGCCTAGGCGGGTGTATATATATTTTTATTTCCAATTCGAAAATAAAATAAAGTCTATTTTTATGTTACTCATTAATTTATATGCTATTATACTTAAATTTTCATGTATATACATTTTGCATATTTATTTTGGCATTGAATTAGAAGTAATTTATATGCTATTATGCTTAACTTTTATTAAATTATAAATTATAATTAAAAAATCCCGAGGCCCCGACTAGGCTTCTGGGCGCTAGTCTTTGCTCGTCACCCGCCTAGTGGTTTTTAGACTTGTGTACAAGGGTAGAGCTATATTGCCTTGGGGTGTGCCCCACCCCAACTCCCATTTTCTTCTAACAGCTATTTGGTTTTGCTACATTTTATGTAGTAGGCTAAGCACGTAATATATATTAAAATGTCTGCAATTCCAATTACTGCATGGCACAATTAAAAAATTTCATTTTTGTAGTAGTGTTTACTGGTTGTTTGTTTAGAAGATTGAATGAACAAGTGAAAATTGAAATTAACTATATGCCTACTTAAAATATATTATTAGTATTCAAAAGTATCATTTGTCTTTGCAAATATATTGAAGGATAAAAGAAATTCTAATTAAGTTTAGACTCGAATGAATTTGTTGTGAGTTTATACATAATATACATTATTGCATTACATATAGTATGAAAATACTGTCTTAGATTAGCCACGATTGTAAGAATTTTTTTTTCTTTGATCGCGTCACTCCATACATATTCCTAGTTCTGTCCCTGGAGATGTAAGAAAACACGACCCATCTAATCTTCATTTCGAGTGGGTGTGAGTCTATGGATGCATTTCTTTAGGTTGTTTGGATTATATTGGTCATGCCGGCTTCCGTGGATCTTTTATCAAGGGGTTGGAGTACTCTGGAACAAGAATTGTGATTTCACGAAATTTCGTGAAATATTTCATTTTTTTGAGGTCTGGAAACTTAAAATGCCAAAAAAGAAAAGTACGTTATATTGTTGAGTTATTTCGAAATATTTCATTTTTTTCCTTAAATTTTGACATTTTCGTGTAAAACCCAAAAGGTTATGAAGCAAATTACATTTTTTTATCAAAAAATTTCGTCATTTTTTGTAGATTTCGATATTTTTATGTAAAATCCAAAAAACTATGAAGCAAATTACGTTTATGGGATACTTAAGTATTTAGGCTTCATTTTATGTATTTATTAGGTTAATTTACGTGTATCTTATTTGTGCACATATATAAATATGGATGACATATACTCAAAATTTTTACGTTTTTTCTATATACAATGAATATTTCACGAAAGATTTCATAAAATCAGGAGACTGAAATTATTTCAAAAAACGAAATCACAATTCTTGATCTAGAATATCTATCATCTAAAAAAAAAATGTTCCAGAAGATGTTGCCTTTCGCCCAGTGTTGGGTACTGTGGAAAGAGTGTCATAACAGATTATAGAGGTCTTGCTTACTATTTGGGTGTAGCTCCCACATTGTTCCAATTTTAATGGAATGTTTTTTATTCGTTGTATGCCAAATGGCACACAATGCTTTTGAAGCTTAAATCTTGTAAGACCTCATTGTACTATTCTATTAGTTTAGTTAATAATATTTTATGTTAAAATAAATCTTTGTACAAGATAAAGATACAAACTGCTGAGTTTCATTGGGTCTATTTTTTCGCTATGCTTGTGCCTTTATTTTAGTAAACATTTGCTATAATAAGGATAGGTTTTTTTTTGGAAATGATGTTTGGTTTCCATTGATAGGCCACCAACCTTTTCTTACTCCATGTTGGCATTCATACGCTCGTGGTCTCATTTGTAAATGTGAAGGGAAAATTCTAATTGGATTGCTATATAATCACGATATATGCATATACCGGTTTAGTGCTAGCGTGCTTCTTGTTAATTATAGAAGAAAAATGAAACAACAATATTTTTTTTCAATTCTAATTCCTGTTTATGGTTTCTATATCAGTGTGCATGGTAGATTTGTTGGTTCATATTTTCTGCAATAATTGAGTTAATGTTTTCAATTATCATTTCATATCAGGTTGCATGAGCGCCTTCAGGAATGCAATGGGGATGAGGTTTTGAAAGCTGAAGCCGGTGCTAAGGTTCAAAAATTCACGGAATGGGCTTTGAAATGCATAGGTTTTCATTCACGTTGCCAGGGGAATAGAGACAAGGTAAGTCACAGTTCAGCTGTTGAGATCCAACTCCAGCTGTCTGCATTCAAGACATTTTTGGATCTGGCTGGTAATCAACTTACAGGAAAAGACTTCACAGAGGCCTTTGATGCAGCATGCTTCCCTTTAACTCTCTTCTCTAGTTCATTTGATCCTGGTTGGGCATCAGGGATTTCAGCAACTGCAATCCAAGGTTTGTTGGGAATGTTGGTGGAGGGTGGTGCAGATAATGTTAATCAATGCTTTCTTGAGGCCTCACGTTTTGGGAGCACAGAGCTTGTACGCATTTTATTGCAGGTAAATTTTACTGCACTGTTTTTATGTTTGGTAAATTTTAGTTTTGTTTTTACTGCATTATCTTTTTTGTACTCGTATTGTTAGGTGTACGTCAGCACTCTACAATTAAAAATTAAAAATAATAATTATATATATATATATATATATATATATTGTATGAATCTATTTCTGATATGTAATATCAAATCCTCCATAAATTTAAATGACACAATGGTTGAGCTTCAGCCCCAAAACCAGTCTTGCCCCTCGCATCATTGCACATTTGCACTTCACATCCCACGCCTCACCCCTGTGAGGCTATAGCCTTGTCAACCTCCATCGAGGCTTAAGCTTCTGTCCACGAACTGACCGCCTCACACTGAAGCATACCTCTAGGCGTAGACTCATCACAAAATTTTAAACATGATATCCAGTAGGAGAAGTTCATCAATTATGGAAAATGGTTGATGTTTTTAACTTTCAACAAGATCTTTTCTCACCTCCTACCTAGGCTTGATTCTCCTTGAGGCTTTAAAAGAGCTCTGGAGGAGAGCCATTATTCTTGATAGAGAAATTGGCTGACTTGAGAATTGGGTGAGAAGAAGCATGGTCGAGTGGCCGATTTGGTTAGGTAGGTTAATGGCTCTTTGCGGTTGGATTTTCACTTGCAGAGGAGGACTCTCAGGGTGAGGTGGAGGAGTTGGCGATACTACTGGAGACATCTGTGGGAGTTACGGTGGTCAGGATGATGATAGATGGGTTTGGAAGGAGGATAGGGAGAGAGGTTTCTCAGTTGGTTCGTATTTCTCAGAATTGGCTATGGATAACTTATCGGTGCATTTCAAACATTTCCAACCATTCTAGTATGGAAAAAAATATGTATTCATTGTTTTCATGTGGACGACTATATGGAAAAAGCTATACCGTCTACGGTTAAGCTAGCTCACTGGGATATGGAGATTGAAGTGAGATGCAACTTTTGTGGTTTTAAGTAAGAGAGTTTGTCTGCTTAGGGTAAGAGATTTGGAGGTTACTTGTCATCAACAATATGAAAGGAATGCAATAGCAAGATATTTTGTGACGAGATGTTGGATATTCAGTCAATAGTTATAGGTCTTCATCACCCTTTGGGGATGTTTGTCCCATTTGCCGTCATAATTCAACGGGATGTTTTGAGAACTTATTTTTAATTGATTTAGTCTTGGGACCTTAACACTGTAAGTTTATCATATTGTAATACCACGAGAATTGCTCAATAAAATTTTAACCTTTCAAAAAAAGAAAAAACTGCTCCAATCCACCCAACTCCATGACCCATTCTTAGCAATATCAATTTCAGGATAGACCATCTATTGTATCAAATTTTTGAGAATCCAGTTTATAACCAACCGAGGTTTCTTAGCTTTCAATGCTCAGTAGCTATCAAAGGCCCGTCTATTAACTGTATTCCCTCTCAACTGCGGTTGATTGATAAGGGGAAGCTAAATTTCATATTGGATTTCAACCTCATTGCTAAAACTTTAGAGATAATTTTGGCAACAAAAGAGATGAGTGATAGAAATTGCTCCTTTGATTTTAGGGATGAGAGAACTGAGAGTGGAAGTTAACCTCCAATCAAGTAAACAATTGCTATTGAACTCAGCCACCACTGCCATGAAATTTATTCTCGCCATGTTCCAACATTCCTGAAAAAAAAAAGGAAAACATCATTGCCAGCTGCCACTTCTATCTCTGGGGCCTTGAGAGCTGAGAGAATCTCTTCTTTAGATATCTCCCTATCTAGATTGTCAGCTGATGAGAAATCCAGGGTGTTAGTCTTTATGTTGACCATGGTTATTGGAATATAGCTTTAATGGCTATGAGTGTAAAGAGGTGCTAACGCGGAATATAGCAAGTATGGGCTCTAAGTGGTCTAAATTGGTAAAAAGCAGGCCCTAAAGGTCATCTTCATTGTTAAAATATCTTGCTGGTACCTCGAAAATTTCGCATTCCACAGTATATATAACTTTTGAACAGCATTTTTAATGTAGGGAAGGATAATCCACAATGAAAAAATTCCTGTCAGAAAGAATGCCAATTAGGTCATTCCTGGGAATGGATCACTTCGGAATTATATTGACAATTTTTAACTTGACCAAGTTGATGGTCTGTTACAGTTAAGACTGACTTAATCTAGGCAGTTCCCAGCCTCAACACATCAGTGGAGATAAAAACGTGGATCAGCTAATACATGGTGGCACCTTTCATCAGATTCTTCTGTTCACTTTCTCACCACCAAGTCGGTCGTCGATAGATCTAAACAATTTTCCTGAGATGTTCTCCATGCTATAACTAAATGAGGTTCACCACAAATATTCCAGGATACATTATCACGTGGGTTTTATTGTTCACATTATGTGTTGGAAGCAGTGTCTTAAAAAACTTGTGATGCTTATGGCTCGATGCTCGCCTCAAGGCAAGACTTGATCACAATGCATCAAAGGCTTACATGAGGCTTAATTACATCAAAGGCTTACACCTTTACACTTTTGTACACTTCATCGCCGACCTGTGCAACTTTATTGTGTTGTATTTTTACATTTTTTTATGTTTACTTACTTTTTCATGTTAAATTAAGAACATATGTATGTAGTTTACACTCATTTTGAAGAGGGTAGAAGATCTCCAAGTTACACCTTATTAGTTATATGTGTATGAGAAATACTCTGTGCCATATTTATGAAAGTTTAGATAAATAGTAAATACAATCATGTTCCATTAAATCTTTCATTTGTTTTAAATGCTAGTCATTTTATTTTATGTGTAATATATATACATGTCATTTTATTTTGTTTTGAAGCGCACCACGTCACGCCTACGCGTATTAAATCCTTGGTTGGAAGTAACTTGGAGGAGTAATAAAAATAGTTTAATATTTGATTTTCTCTATTGACCATTAATTTTCCTATTCAGACTCGAATTGTTCTATTCTCTCTCCCCCTCTATTTTTATATTCAATTGGTTTCCTTTCAGATTGCTCAAAGAAACAGCTTGGATGTTGATGTTGGTCTGGCTTTAGGTTTTGCTTCACACTACTGCAAAATTACCACTATGGAGTGTCTTGTCGAAGAAGGTAATGCCGTTGCTTTCTTAGGCCCTTTGATGAGAGCTGCAGAGAGGGGATGTATGCAGGTTGTCCAGTGGTTTGTGCAAAGGGGTTGCAGAGATATGGAACTTTGTCTTGCTCTCACTGCAGCCACATCCAGCAGTCAAGTAGATATTGCTGCCTACCTTCTCCCACATGTTCCCCAGCATGTGCTTGCTGCGCTGAGCATTGAGATTCTTAAAGCGGCAGGAGAGCGAAGTGGTGGGTCCTTGGATGGTGTTGCCTTTCTTCTTCAATCTGACTTTCTCGGAGACCCTGCTGCCACTTATGCTGTTGCTGACAGCATTGCAAAGTCAGATGACGAGTCTGTGACTCCTGAGCTGAGAGCTTTTCTGCGAGAGCATTGGTCAGAAGCAGCATTCTTGGATGGCTTTACCCGTGAACAAGATCACTATATCAACATGATAAGGATTTTAACATGCGGTGACTCTCCTATATGCTTGAGGGATCTTCCAGCCCCATTAAGAATGGCCATTACTTATTTGCCTCTTTATAGGGAATGTTTAAAAATGAGTGGCCCCCTGTTATCACAGCGGCTTAGGGGACAACTTGTTGAAGCAGCAAGAAGGCTCAGCAGTAAACCAGTGGATGAGACGAGTCATGGGAGGGAGCTCCTCACAGTTTTGGAGCATCATCTTCCGCCGTTTTTGGTTAAAGCACCAAATGTTACCTAGGGAGCCTTGCTTTCTCCATTTTGTGTTTTATTTACGCATCTTTCCATAAACCATTTACCTAAATGACAATGATGACACATTAGCGTGGAAGGTGATAGCCTATCAAGTGGTTGTTTCCTTACGTATACTTCAATCTATATCTCATATCTCTGCACATTCTGTTTCTATAAGGATCATGCATACTGATTTGCTGTGTGAATAGTATGTGAAAAAGAAAAGAAATGATTTGTATGTGAAAATTATCAAATAATGTGAAGTGGCCAGGAGGATAAAGTGGTCCTTTGAAGATGTGATGCTCCATCAATATTGTATGATGTGTGTTCTTTCAAATGGTTGAGCATGGCCTTGTCTCCAACTTTTGTAGTACTTATCGTGGTTTTTTCTGGGTAGAGTGTATATGGTCTAATCCCAAAAGAGCCATCGAGGTTAAAAATTATTGAACTTGATGCTTGAGGAAACCACTGGTTTTTGGCTTGGTTTGCACACGTGTAAAAGAGTTTTAGTTAGAGTTAGGGTTATTTGTTATTTGGGTACACAAATTTGAGGCATATATCACATTGGGTCAGTGTTTGGCCCACTCTACCGACCTCGTCGGAGAACATGCCATTGCGTTCGATAAATGCAGGACTAAGTGCGTCCGAAAAAGGCATGAGCGACAAGGAGATGAAGCCGGCTTTGGTTCTCCTCCTTAGAGGCATCAAATTCAATCTTTAAAATTCGAAGTTTTGGTTTATTTGTCACACTCATCGGTTTGAAACTAAAATAATGGAACGAGGCAAATTTCCAATTACATTATTAATTGTAACTAAATTGATCTCTTATTTGTTGACAAAATTTAAGTAAGTAAAGGTGTTTTTGTACTAAATTGAGAAAAATAAGCAAATTAACTCACTTGTAAAATTTATGTTGGTCATGGAAGGGCTTCGTTGGACTATTAATTGGTAAGGAAAAAGTATTACAATCTTTACCAATTTCAAGTATTGATTAGCCAATTAATTCATAAACCAGTTATATCTAGGTCTACAGATCTATAAAGGTATTAAAAATATGTTGTTACCATCATTGGTGCTTACTAAAGGTTAACCAGTACAAAACAATTTAATACCACAAAACGTTACAAAACTCGCGTCAATTCCATTAGCACAACCAACATTTTTGTATTACATCCACAAAAACATGAGCAACAGATGCACCCCTTTGACATCTAAAATATGAGAAACTAAACAAGTAACTACGTGTCAAGTACTAACATTGTTGATGTAACAAACTTATATATCTCCCACAATTATTACAAAAAACTCATTCAATTTTTCACCCGCAATACTCAGAAGTTGTTCACAAGAAATGACGTCATCTCTAAGTTTTTTTTTTGAAAGGCGAGCGTGCCGCCGGTGGGTATAGAAATACATTATTTTCAACTGGCCATCTGTCATCAGTATATTGTAGCCGTCATTGAAAGAAAATGGTTTCATTGCTCACTTCTTAATCTAACTAAGTTCGAGTTGTGAATTGAATTGAACCGAATACATGAAAGATTAGGTTTAACTGATTGTCCCCCAAAAAATGTCGCGCTCTTTGGACAACAAAAGAAGAAGTGTCATGTTCTTTGGTTTGAAATTAAATATGCAAGAATGACGTGTCCAACAAGCCACCTGTCATCAGTGTATTGTCGTTGTCGTTGAAATAAAATGGTTTTCGTTGCTCAACTATTGATATAACTAAATTCAAGTTGTGAATTGGATTTGATACATCAAAGTTAATGTTTGAAATCTGAAGTTTAGGTTCGCTCGTGCCCCTAAAATAGAAGAAGTATCTTGCTATTCGATTCGAAACTAAATATGCAATAGTGACAAGAACAACAAGTCATATGTCATTAGTGTATTGTAGTTGTTGTTAAAGAAAATGGTTTCGTCGCTCAACTCTTAATATAGCTAAATTTGAGTTGTTAATTGGATTAGAGACATCGAAATTAATGTCTGAAATCCAAAGTTTAGGTTTGCTCGTGCCCCTAAAATAGAAAAAGTTTCTTGCTCTTCAATTGAAACTAAATATTCAAGAGTGACATGAATAACAATTCATCTGTCATCAGTGTGATGTAGTCGTTGTTGAAAGAATATGGTTTTTTCGTTCAACTATCTATTTAACTAAATTCGAGTTGTGAATTGGATTTGATTGTTGACATCGAAGTCAATGTCTGAAATCCGAAGTTTTAGTTCGCTTGTGCCGCTAAAATGGAAGAAGTGTCATGATCTTAGGCTCTAAACAGAATATGCAAGAGTGATGCGAACAATAAGGCATATGTTATGAGTGTACTGTAGTCGTCGCTTAAATAAAACGGTTTTGTCGTTTAATTTTAGAAAGCCACTAAATTCGAGTTGTAAATTAGATTGGATTGGAGACATTGAAGTTAATCTCTAAAATCCAAAGTTTAGATTCGCTCGTGACTTACAAAAGAAGAAGTTTCATGCTCTTCGGTTCAAAACTAAAATAACTTAATGAGACAAATATCTAATTACCTTAGTAATTGTAAGATAGACCGATCACTTATATGTCAACAAAATTGAAGTCAGTGTCATATCAAAATAATTTTTTTTGTACCAAATTGATAAAAATACGTAAGTTAGCCCTAATGCAATCAATTAATGTAGGTTATAGAGGTGGGTTCAATGGGTTGTTAACTTGTAAGGAAAATGTATTGAGTAATCTATACTAGTAATAAATATGATTGACCAAACAGTTCATGAAACGGTTATGTCTTGCAGAATACTGATGCTGAAAAAGTACTGAAACCATCACCGATGTCTAATACAGAGTAATTAGTACCAAACAATTTAGTATGTTTAAAAACTCGCATCGATACAACCAACACTTAGATATTACATGAATTAAAATATGAGTTGCAGATGTACCCCTTCGACATCTAAAAAGACCACCACACAGAGACATAAAAATAAGATTCACAAACATACCATAGCATCGAAAATGTACCCTAACTCAAAAGCTCATAAAAACATTCCCTTAAATTGAACGCCATATAGATGTATAAGGAGGAAATAAAATAACATCAGTGAGCATATTATATCATTGAACAAATAACTTTCAAGTTTCAATGCTTACCTTTCATTTCGAGCACATATAAAAAACAATAGCAAAAGTTAAAAATGGATATTTTCATTCACACATTTCATCCAACAATGCATGTGTATCAATATAGCCAATACAAATTGAGATAAAGTGTAGAGAACTTAACAAATACGGATGAACACAAAAAATGGGTTGAGATATTACCTTATTTGGTGACTTCCTTTGTGATCAATCGAAATTGGGGGATTAAGCACATATGGTACAAACCCCAAAGCAAAACTAATCGATATAGTTTATGTGAATATTTAATTTTCTAATATTTTAGCTTAAATGATATAGTTTTCATTTAGTCGTGTGTATCTATTGTCCCTAAGTGAAAATGAATCCAGTTGGGTCCTAAATGGGCACTCACAATGTTTTTTTTTCTCCCTAACGTGTCAATCTTTAATTTTCAAATTTTTTTTGTGTTTGTTTTATGGAAAATTATGAATCTTTTGAAAGTTTTTTTTCCTCCAAATGAGCCTAATGGGAGGAAAACCAACATTCTATGTTGACTTTCTAAGATTTTCCTTGACTTTTACTGTAACCATTATAATTTTTCAATATCAACCACCATTAACCACCCTACCCTTATAACTACTACAACTCCACAGCCACACCATTGTTGTCGCAATGCCACTACTACCACGCATACACCACACAACGTCATCACCAACAGAGCACAACCATCATTATCACCACAACAATGTCATAATTGTCGCCCCATCACTTCCACTACAATCGCCCTACCCCCACCATCTCTTTTTCAGTTCTTAGTGGTGACTTGGGCTTGTCATTGGTGTTGATCGTCATCTCCCGTCAAAGGTAGGTAACAATTTATCTCATATCTCCTTCCTATTTAATGTGTATTTGTGAAGTGTGTGAATATTGAAAAAAAATTATTGGATACTAAATCAATGAGGCTATTTCCTATTTGGTTGATCACTTGATTGAAAAATTAAAATTATATACTACTAATTAGACATTATTGCATCATAAATCACACTGATTTTTTATTTATGAAACATTTCAGCAAATTAGACTTGGAGGAATTTGCAATTGACCATTGGGTTTGACTATTTGGGCAATTAGGTGACAATGCTTATTAAATATATTTGATTATTCGTTGAGTTTACAATCGTGCATTTACGAAGTTAGGTTTGCGCAAACTAGCCACATTTGGCCACCACCTTTATATTTGGGTGCAAACCCTAGATTTGTAGAGTTTTATGGTGACACGTGAAAATTAAATTGGCGATAAAATTTTGTCTTGGTTTTATTTGGATATTTAATTTTCGCACTGGCATGGTTACTGGTCATTATATATTCTCTATTCAAGAAAAAAGGAAAAATAGGAAAAAAAAAAAAAAAAAAAAGAGAAAAAGAAGAATTTCGGAAGAAAATATAAAATACATTACTCATTTTATTGTGATTATTATCTTGTATGCCGCTTTGCTCTCTCTGCGTCTCTCTCCAGCTTTCCCAATCAACCCAGGTTTTCATACTCTATTTTATTCTCTTTTTTCTTTTTCTCCTTTTATTGTCGTTCAATTTTTTATTTTTGCATATTTTTTACATATGTCGTATCATCAAATCAAATAAAATCTCTGTGTTGATGAAAATCGTCCATGGGTCTTTCTTCTTCTTCTTCTTCAGGTGGAGTTTGTTTGGTGAACACACGGTGGGTGGTGGTTGGCTGAAGTGGGAATCGCTTCCTTCCATTCCATGTTTTGTTGATTGATTCCTTTCTACTGAACCGAACCGAATTCGATACTACTATGGTTTGATTTCGCTTTCTTCCAATTGATGCTGGTTTTGAAGAAGAATAGGGGATTCCATTTCGATTTCGATCGGTAATCGGTGACTTATATTTCCAAGTTGTTGTATAGTTTGATTTCAGTATCTCGGTTGGGTTATCTACTGGACTTGGGAGGAAGTGTATTCCTTTTTGTTTGATAGAATCTATCTATCTGTGTCTCTGCCTTTATCAAGAGAAGAGGAAATTGTGTTTAATTGGTTTCCGGTTTTTGGTTCACAAGTCTAAGTGGGAAGACAGATAAATGGAAGGGGAGATTGGATTTGTGGCGGAAAGAGATGGGTTGCAGCATTCGGTGGTCAACGAGTTAGGTGCTTCTGAAGAAACCTCTTTGTGCGCAGCAGCAATGGAAATTGATGAAATTGGAGGAGTGATCTCAAGTCCAGCTCAAAAAGGGGAAGAACAAGGAGAAGAAGATGATGTTTCTGCATTGGAAAAAGAAGAGGGAGGTGATGTTGTTTTCTCAAGAGAAGCACCACTTCTTAGTAAAGATCACAGAATATCTGCAGCAGCAGCAGGTGGAGGTGGATGTAGTTGCAGCGGCAGTGCCAAGAAGCTTAAGTCAAGGATGGCTGTTGCAGATTTTGAGATCCAGAAAAAGGATAAAAATGGGCATGATAAGAAGCTAAGCAGACACGAAAGGATTGAGCTCGGGAAATTGTTTCAAAATGCAGTCAGCTCTCATGATTGGGAGCTCTCTGAGAGTCTGATTCTGTTGGCAGACCCACAGACACTTAATGACGCCTTATGCATTTCCTTGGATTCCATCTGGTTCCTTAGTACACATCAAGAATTAGAAGGGATTACGGGGTTGATTAAGAAGATCATCTCTAATGGTGCATTTGACTTTACAAGAGCAGCTCTTAGAACTTCCTTTCTTGCTTCGTGTGTCTCAGCGTGTCAGAGTAGAACCATGAGTTTGGCAGATACAGTGACTGTCATGGCACATAGGTATAACTCACTGCTCTCTTTTCCATCTGTGCCATCTTTCTTATGTGATTCAACTATTATTATTGGCATTTTCTTTTGTCTATATCAATAATGCAATATATCAACTAAGAAAGAAATTGCATTGTTCAAGTAGAAATCAGAATAGAGTGAAAAAAAAAAAAAACTATGGAGTAACTATCCCCGGCCAAAAAGAAGAAAAAAAACCCCATAGCATAGTTATGCAAATCTTAAGAAATTCAATGACAATTTATATGAACTCCTCATTTTGGACTCTGCTCTGCTAAAATCTTGACAAGACTGGTTTAATGAAACAATAGTCCTTCATGTACTCTATATCCTCTTCCCCCTCCCTCCGTCAAATTGTCTTTTCCAGCTTTACGCCTAATTTGCCAATAGACTCTGAGAGTTTGGTTCCTAACTCTTTTTGCTCTAAGTGCACAATACCAAACTCAGTTTTCGCTAACGTGCATGGAGGGAGATTTAGGTTTGATCCCGTGCTTGATTTCAATTCTCTAAAATCTTCCAAGACATCTCTAATTATTTTCTTATGATGAGCTTATGACATTTTGGGGAGTTCGCTCGAGGTGGAGAAGCGTGTAAGCCCTTAAGATTGGGAGATTGAAATCCCTTTAGAGATTTTTATGCTCACACTTCGGATCTTTTTTTTTAGTTTTGAAGATTTGGAGAGATCTGGCTAGAGATTGGGGTTTGTTTGAGTTGGCTTTTTTGTGTAGCTACTCGTAGTTGTGGAAAGCGTATTGTATGACTCATATTGTGTCTCTGGAACCTAAACGCGTGTCAAACGTATTGTGTGTCATCACACACACACACACATTCATATATTACCTTTAATTTGAGAGACTAAAACTTCAATAGAAGCTGCCTACTTTGAGAATGCCATGTTTGTTTCGCTCTTTCCATCACAACCAACTAACCTCCTTCAGTTGGTGGTTATTGAAGACGTGGATGATAAATGGATTTGTGATCATAGATCCAATACTTAATCCGTCAAAGACTTCTATGACAAGACCACTTTGGTCCCTACTTCCGATAACCGTACTGTTAAAATCCAGTTCTCTTACTCTGAAGCCATCTTTTGGAGGAACCAAACTCCTCGAGAGAACTTTCTCATTTAGATCCTAGCCCATGATAAGATTCATTGTAAGATTCTTTCTCTAATAACCTTGTTAAAAGAGCTTTGGTGATTTGCAATGGCTGTGTGCTATGTGAAGGAGATATCCATCTCCCATGTCTTTCGTCAGTGCTCTTTTGCACCTTAAGTTTGGGCTGCTATAGGCCGTGATTCTAGATGGTTCATCCAAATGGTGATCTGTTTCAGTGGGTCCAATCAGTGGAGCAGTAAATCCTTACATCCTCAAGGAAAGTGGATTTGAGAAGGCTGCTCTTGATAACTTGTTGGTTATTATGGAAAGAAAGGAACAGTAGAATCTCTGGAGGGAAGATGCTTGGAACAAGGTGCCAGATAAACTAATTACTGTATCTGCCTCATAGTTGGTATAAATTAGGAATGTAACTCTTTTCTTCTTGTGTTGCTCTATTTGCTTTGTTAGTTGTGCTGTCTGTTTTTTTTTTGTTGAGCTCGTCGTTCAGTTGTGTCTCTCCTTCCTTCATAATGTGAATGTTCTACTACTAAAAAAAAGAAGGGGAAACATATGACGTGGCGACCTTTTGCAAATACAAACTCTCATTAGACACAGACTGCCCTCCTTCCAATTTGCTGTCCAATCAACCATTGTACCTGTCTTTGAATCCTCAAATTCAGTTATAAAAACTTGTCAAACTCTACATGAGAATGAAGAATTGAGGAGGATATGGTCAATGGAATCATGGGTTGAACCACAAAGGTAGCATATGTTAGTTAGTAGAATACTGTGTTTTTTTTTTTTTTTTTTTTTTTTTATATTATCAATGGTTAAAATATGTCCATGGAAGGGAATGCAAAAGAAGACGATGGCTCTGGAAGGTGCCACATAATTTTCTGATATTTTAATGAGTACGAGCCTGACTGCCTGAGTATGTTCCAGCTGCTCTTTAAGGAATACACTAATAGAGAAATTTCACTGAGAACCCTTGAGAATCAACCATCCACTTTGAGAATCATTTCCACGAGCGAATTTTTGTGACTGTAGTTGATGCATAAAGTCAACAGGTTCTTCAATTTCCCACTTGTTTGTTCATATTCTAGGGTAGACGTTCCAGTCAGTTTGCATGCTCCGATGCATTACAGAAATAACCCATCAGTTATATTGTTGGAGAGGCTATACATCTTCGGAAAGGAGGTTTTGAGGGCGTTTCACTAGCCCAACAGTCGTGCTAAAATGCAATTTTATTGCCCGAGTGAAGTTCGAGAGCAGTCCCTCTTATGACATCGTCCTTGGAGTTTTGTTCATATGGGTTTCCAATAACTTGAACCATATGAGGAAGTAACCTTCTTGGTGAACCAATGTGAGGGTGGATGCAATACTTGTCAGCTATAGTCTTACTCCAAAGGGAAATTTTCTCAAGAGGCCTATATTCATAATCTAAGTTCTTTTGATACCCAGCTCTCACATTTCTTTTGGAGTGTGTACCTTATCCCATGCCTTATAGTTTATGGCGGTTGGGGAAGTCCCCCATAAAAAGATCCTCATTAATCTTTCTGTGGTGTTCGCCACATTGGAAGCAGGGATAGCTGATGGGTATGCTAGCCAAACTTGATTTAATTAGCACAAGATGGCCTGGTTTGCCAAGGAACTTACATTCCAAGTATCAATCTTCAACCCAATTATCTCAATGACAATATCTCTTGGCTACTACCTTCCGAAATACCTTCACCATCTTCTCAACTTTCACAACTCCCACCAAACCAATCCCTACAACTACTAATTCCCAA
This sequence comes from Berberis vulgaris, assembly GCA_963556465.1. Classification (NCBI taxonomy): domain Eukaryota; kingdom Viridiplantae; phylum Streptophyta; class Magnoliopsida; order Ranunculales; family Berberidaceae; genus Berberis; species Berberis vulgaris. The sequence continues at coordinate 79,406,839 of OY747136.1, read as the reverse complement.
AATTATTACAACCCCACCACAAATGGTTCCAGCCAAAGGTCCACCTCCCAAAATGGACCAATTAAACAAAAACACCCAAGATCCGGCCCCACTAACATACATCCCTCCCCAATCTCATCCAAAGCTCAATTTTTTCTTGAGCAATCATTAAACGCCAACAATTTTATGGCACTTGTCCATTCCCCAACAAAATTTCAATTCTCACATTCCCCCTTTCAAAGAAGAGGAGAATAGTCCCATAGGACCCACACTTATGTTGAGCGAAGCTTGAAGACGTACACGAAATATGACTTTGGGGATCCCTTTGCAAGATATTGTGAAAAGTTTGTGATTCCCAATGTACTTCTTAAGTTGTTGATTGGAAGTTTTAACTTCAATTTTGAAGAGTGCTATTTTTACAAATTCTGGATATTTTTTAGAGGCCATCAAAGAAGAGAAGTAGCAGGCGTTGTAAAGACCAAAGTGTTTTCTCTTTCACATCTTTTTACTATTACTGCTCCAATGCATAACTCAAGAGTTATTTTAAATAAGAGAAAGGTGACAGATGCAGGACATAAGATGGTTATGACTTTTCAATTTTTTAGGATTTCCATTTTTTTTAATATTATTTAGGTTATTCTTAGAAGTCCTCGGGATAATTCGAGTCTTAATTGCTTCAAAAGGTTTCTATTTTGTTATAGATAACTTAGATTATTATTATTATTATTATTATTATTATTATTATTATTATTATTATTATTATTATTTGTAGTAGTTTTAATAGGTTTCAAAGATGTTTTCGTGGAGATTATACTTTATATTCTATATAAAGTGCTCCAAAACCGAGGTTTGTATTCAGTTACTTATTCAATAAAATTTTGTTAGCTTTAATTCTCTTTCTTGTGGATTCAAGGCTTGTCTTGTGTTCTCGATCTTCAATATTGGAGAAGTGGAATTGGAGGGGTAACTTCCTTCACAAAGAATATTGTAATCAAACCCATTTGCCGAGCTGTGGTCACCATGGCTGATCAAGATTTTGCCACAATAGAGAATAAGAGGGGGGGGGGGGGGGGGGGGGGGATAGCACCCCCATCCCTCAATTCCTCCCTGGATTTAAAGCGAAAAGGACTCCGTGGAGATGCATTTGCACTTATGGTTGAAACCCATGCAGCTCAACATGTAATCTATAAATCCCCAATTTACATTATCAAACGCCATGGCGATCGATTTTTGCCTAGAAACCTAGGCTTTTGCAATTAGTTGTGGGAATTGGCTCATTAGCAATGAAAGCACTATCAATGATTTGTTTGCCAGAGATGCCAACACTTTGGCGAGGGGAGATCAAGAGAGGATGTCTGCTCCCCAATCTGGAGGCCAAGACTTTAGATATAATGTTGTATGCATATCCCATACACTGATTGGCCTATAGTCATTGATAGATTTTATCTCATTGTGGTTAGGGATTAAATATATGCTGGAGATATTCAGACGCCAGTCAATAAACCCGTTGGTGTTGAAATCTTCTATCATTCATGAGTCGGCCCTAATGAAGTGCCAACAGTCTCAAGGTACTGCATTGGGTGACCATTTACTCCTGGAGGTATATTTTCAGCCAAGCTTTTAATAGCATTCCTGACTTCATCTTCAGATACATTCCTATCCAGCTCACCTCTCAAATCTGTTGGGATACTCTGAATTGGAGTGCCATCCAAAGTTGGACGCCACTGCCCAGATTCTTTGTAGAGTCCAGAGAAGTATTCATATTCACGGATTTGAATGAGGTGTTCATCCTCTGCTCAGATTCTTTGCAGAGGCCATCCATGATCCACCTAACACGTGATTTTCTTTTTTGGAACTGCTGCATCCTCAAGAGAAATTGGAGATTACTGCACTTCAGTTAAGGTAATCTTACAGTTTCCCCTATCAGGTCTAAAGCTGAAATCTCGTCCTTGCATCTTGCGATCTTGGTATCCAGCTGGCCAAACACATCCTTGTTCCGAGATTTGATATTGGACGCCAACATTTTGAGTTTTCTCCAGCAAAACAAGCCCTGCCCTACCTTTCTTGTGATGTGGATGCTTGCTCGCCATTGCTCGGGATGAAGGGTTTGCTGCTACTATTAAGGATAAGAACAACTGTGCAGACTGTGGAGCAAGAGATAATTTTCTTACAGTCTCGAAAGTTACCGTGACAATGAAGTTATCGTGCCACTCATTGTCTTGCAAGAATCTATTGAGTCTGTTGGATCCCTTTGTTGTTAGACAGTGCCAGTCTCCCCCCCTAGAGAAAATTCAGAGAGATCATAGTTTTAATGAAGGAGTTGAGGTTTTGCATACTGAGAGTGATGAGAGAACATCTTCTTTCTTCTTCCATTCTTCAAGTTACATTAAAGTTTCTGCCCGAAAGACTTGTGATATCATGAAGCTCATCCAAGAACTTATCCCTGCCACTTTTGGAACTTGGCACATAAATTTTAGAAACAACCCAAATAAAAATTATGTTTAGATTTAAACATAATAGATAGGGAGAACACACCTTTTAGAACTTCTAATTTATCGAAAAGATCATAATCCCCATGAATCCCATGACAAGGATGACTTGAGATCTATGAATAAGAGGGATGGGCTCCATTGAATATCGAAAACAACATAATCCCCATGATTCCTATGCCGTAAGGATGATTTGAGATCTATGAATAGGAGGGATGGACTCCATTGAATATTGCCTTTACCCCGGATGTCTGTAATGAACGAGTAAGAGTAATCTTCCATCTTAGTTTCTTGAATCATATGGTAACCTGGAGTGTTGATTGACATGATCTCCCAAAGCTCTTTGTTTGTAATCACTATTTATCTATTTAATATTCCTTGAGCAGATAGAAATATTCATTATGCACCATTTGAACCGTGACTATTCACAATCTCTTCATTTCATCTAAAATCTGTTTGTGTTTGTGGAGTGGAGTACACATCTTGATCCCTCATATTCTGAATTTTTAGCCGGTGTGATAATTATGAGAGCTTATTCTTCATGACCTTCCAAAGAAAGCCTAACTTGTCTTCCCGCCTCCATGTGCAAACACGGAAGTTGTGATCTTGTTTTAAGTTTTCATCCATGCTAAGATTGTCCCCTTTTGCAAGTGAGTTTCCTCCATGCTCTTCTTCTTCCACCACTCCTTCATTCCCTTTCCAACTTATCCAATCAAGCTTTATTCCTCGTATCAATCATATTCACTTACCTAATTATCCCAATATCCCCGTCACTGATACCAAATGATGTGAATAGGGGATCTGTAATCATTAAAATCACTCAAGAAATACTTTGATTTCCCTCGAGAACGATCCCCAACGGGGTTAGAGTCCTCCATGATTAGTTGTCACTACATTTTGATCAAATTTGCGTTGAACACGTGGTCCCCCATAGATTCTATGGAATTGGATTCCATGCAACCACACACACCCTTAGGCTTCTGTGGATGGGGAAGAAGGAAACACGGCGATAGGAAGAGGAGTATCATTGAAGCTAAGATGGCGTCAGTTGCAAAGAATGAGATAGGGAAAATGAGCTTGCATGGCAGCATTGGCCACGTGTAGAAGTATGTGGCCGGTGAGAATGTAATTGAAGACCATTTTGGTTGAGATTGATGACATGGATAAGTAAAGGGGGTCGTTGGGTCAAAAGATTCTAAGGTGGAAGATAGAACAGTCAACTGAAAGTTGCTATTATGGAAAGATTTGTGTTAGTTGGAAACAATGTTTTTGGCATTAATCACGGCGTAAGACATGGGCTAAGATTGATTGAGCAGAGTGGGAGTTTGGTAAGAAAGGGACTTCTAGAAGATTTTCAAGTCAAAGGGTCAAAACCGTGTGGGTAGAATTGTAAGTCATCCGATGGGATCTAAAAGGGGATCGATGCAATCTGAGACAGGTAAAACCAAAACACTAGTTACCAAGGGCCAAGTTTAAATATTGGGGATCCCATATCTTCTAAAAAACAATAAATAAGGCTTTTGAGCCCAATGTTTAAAAAACATTCCATGGTTTGAAACAACCCTAGACAAGAACTCAACAATACATTATACAATCCTTTAGATTGCTTTGGGTAATGCATAATTGATAGTCATAGCCCCACGACAATTTGAGAAATTTATTTATTTAATGGAGACTCTAATGTTTGGTAGAACCTAGAAACCGTTTTTTAATTACTCAAAATTTTGCCACTAAAAAATTACTCATGTTACGTGGAAATCTAATTCATTTGACTTGGCCTAACCGTGGGAGAGGTACAATATCTTCCAATCAATTGCCACTACAAAATTACTCATGTTACGTGGACTATTCTAATGCTAAAGATAGTTTGTATTCCTCAAGTAAACTACTTTATGTTTTCAAACTTTCAAAGACGAGTTCAATGAGCGTCCTAAATGCTATGTAACAATGACACAGATACTAATGTTGATATCCAACGAGGAGTTAGACATTTTTGGCAAAAAAAACACAATATGAGATACGTTGGGGATATGCCTACATTTTCGTATTTTCAACAATAAGTTATGAATTTTACCAATATCCATTCATTTGTATGTGAGTATTGTTACTAATGTGCCACTAACTTTCCATAATATGGTCATAACATTTGTAAAGAATTAAAGCTTTTTGAAGATGATGATCTAACATTGAGTGTCCGATGGGTGTATCCATGAGGTCGGCACACTTTTTATTATGTGTAAATAGAGCCTAAATGAAATTTTTTTCTTTTTAGATATATTAAATTGTGAAGGTTTAGGTTCCTAGCCATAAAATAAATGATAGTTAACCTATCTACGTTAAGTATACATGCATGTCACGAGTTTGAACTAGATTCAATACATGATGGACTATTTCCAATTACAGAGTTGGGCCTAGGTCGACGTGACAAAATCAAGTTTTGGTACAATGTTTAAAGTGAGATTTCCAAGGTTGTTTGTTGAATTGGGGAGTGGAGTTTGGCTGAAGTGTTCATGGGAATAGAAACTCAGATTGGAAGCTTTCTAGGGTATCTCTTTTGGTAGGAAAATTGGTTGAGCTTCCAGTCTTATTTGCAATTTTAGATGGCGTACGATGACTGAAGCATTAATGCAATTATAACGTGAGATTGAAGCTTCGTAGAGTAATCTTTGGAGAATTAGCTGAGTTTACAATCTTATTTGAGGTGGTTGTGGTAAGCGGATGAGGAGAATGGGTACTCGGTTTGCTCGTAGCACAAATTCCAGGTGTTTAAAATAATTTTCAATTAAGATTATATGGAATAAAGGACAATAGTGCGAAGTTACTTACATTCTAAGTTAGAATTAAGTCACGGGGAGTTGAATGTAGATGGGTATGTAGGATTTACAGACTCTATTCTAAAAATGGCCTAGGCGGGTGTATATATATTTTTTATTTCCAATTTGAAATAAAATAAAATAAAATAAAGACTATTTTTATGTTACTTATTAATTTATATGCTATTATGCTTAATTTTTCATGTTTATACATTTTGCATATTTATTTTGGCATTGATTAGAAGTAATTTATATGCTATTATGCTTAACTTTTATAAATTATAATTAAAAAACACCGAAGCCCCGATTAGGCTTCTGGGCGCTAGTCCCCTGCTCGCCATCCGCCTAGCAGTTTTTAGAATCTTGCGTACAGGGGCAGAGCTATATTGCCTTGGGGTGTGCCCACCCCAACTCCCATTTATCTTCTAATAGGCTGTGGTTTTGCTACATCTTATGCAGTAGGCTAAGCACATAATTTATATTAAAATGTTTGCAATTCCAATTACTGCATGGCACAATTAAAAATTTTTATTTCTCTAGTAGTGCTTACTGGTTGGTTTTTTTTTTAGAAGATTGAATGAACAAGTGAAAATTGAAATTAACCATATGCCTACTTCAAATATATTATTAGTATTCAAAAGTATCATTTGTCTGTAATGGCAAATATATTGAAGGATAAAAGAAATTCTAATTAAGTTTAGACTCGAATGAATTTGTTGTGAGGTATCATTAGTTTATACATAATATACATTATTGCATTACATATAGTATTTGTACTAAAACTATTTGAGAATATTGCCTTAGATTAGCCACGATTGTAAGAATTTTTTTTTCTTTGATCGCGTCACCCCATACAAATTCCTGGCTTTGTCCCCGGAGATGTAAGAAAGCACGACCCATCTAATCTTCATTGCGAGTGGGTGCGTAGTCTGTGGATGCATTTCTTAGGTTGTTTGGATTATATTGGTCATGCCAGCTTCCGTGGATGTTTTATTGAGGGGTTGGTGTACTCTGGAACAAGGATTGTGATTTCATGAAAATTTTCTTTTTTTTGAGGTCTGGAAACTTAAAGTGCCGAAAAAGAAAAGTACGTTATTTTGTCGAGTTATTTCGAAATATTTCGTGCTATATAATCACGATATATGCATATGCCGGTTTTAGTGTTAGCGTGCTTCTTGTTGATTATAGAAGAAAAATGAAACAACAAAATTTTTTTTCAATTCAAATTCCCGTTTTTGGTTTCTATATCAGTGTGCATGGTAAATTTGTTGGTTCATATTTTCTGCAATAATTGAGCTAATATTTTCAATTATGATTTCATATCAGGTTGCATGAGCGCCTTCAGGAATGCAATGGGGATGAGGTTTTGAAAGCTGAAGCCGGTGCTAAGGTTCAAAAATTCACGGAATGGGCTTTGAAATGCATAGGTTTTCATTCACGTTGCCAGGGGAATAGAGACAGGGTATGTCACAGTTCAGCTGTTGAGATCCAACTCCAGCTGTCTGCATTCAAGACATTTCTAGATCTGGCTGGTAATCAACTTACGGGAAAAGACTTCACAGAGGCCTTTGATGCAGCATGCTTCCCTTTAACTCTTTTCTCTAGTTCATTCGATCCTGGTTGGGCATCAGGGATTTCAGCAACTGCAATCCAAGGTTTGTTGGGAATGTTGGTGGAGGGTGGTGCAGATAATGTTAATCAGTGCTTTCTTGAGGCCTCGCGTTTTGGGAGCACAGAGCTTGTACGCATTTTATTGCAGGTAAATTTTATGTTTTTATGTTTGGTAAATTTTAGTTTTGTTTTTACATGTTGAAACTTTTGCTTGGAAGACTTTTTTGTACTCATATTGTTAGGTGTACGTTAACACTCTACAATTTAAAAAAAAAAAAAATAAAAAAAAAATATATATATATAATTTTATTTTTGTATTAGTCTATTCCTGATATTCCTGATATGTAATATCAAATCCTCCATAAATTTAACTTACACAATGGTTGAGCATCCGCCCCAAAATCAGTCTTGCCTCTCGCATCATTGCACATTTGCACCTCAATCCCATGCCTCACCCCTGTTAGGCTATAGCTTCGTCAACCTCCATCGAGGCTTAAGCCTCTGTTCACGAACTGACCGCCTCACACTGAAGCGTACCTCTAGGCGTAGACTCGGCACAAAATTTTAAACCATGATATCCAGTAGGAGAAATTCATAAATTACGGAAAATGGTTGATGTTTTTAACTTTCAACAAAGATCTTTTCTCACCTCCGACCTAGGCCTGATTCTCCTTGAGGCTTTAAAAGAGCTCTGGAGGAGAGCCATTGATCTTGATAGAGAAATTGGCTAACTTGAGAATTGGGTGAGAAGCATGGTCGAGTGGCTGATTTGGTTAGGTAGGTTAATGGCTCTTTGCGGTTGGATTTTCACTTGCAGAAGAGGACTCTCAGGGTGAGGTGGAGGAGTTGGCGATACTACTGGGGACATTTGTGGGAGTTATGGTTGGTCAGGATGATGATAGATGGGTTTGGAAGGAGGATAGGGAGAGAGGTTTCTCAGTTGGTTCGTATTTCTCAAAATTGGCTATGGTTAACTTGCCGGTGCATTTCAAAAATTTCCAACCATTCTAGTATGGAAAAAAAGTGTATTTTTTCATGTGGACGGCTATATGGAACAAGCTATACCGTCTACAGTTGAGCTAGCCCACTGGGATAGATGCAACTTTTGTGGTGTTAAGTAAGAGAGTTTGTCTGCCCGAGGGTAAGAGATTTGGAGGTTACTTGTCATGGATAATATGAAAAGGATTTTATAACGAAATGTTGGATATTGAGTTGGTATTTATGTCTTCATCACCCTTTGGGGATGTTTGTCCCATTTGCCGTCATAATTCAAGGGGATGTTTTGAGAACTTATTGTTAATTGGGTTGATTTAGTCTTGGGACCTTAACACTGTAAGGTTATCATATTGTAATACCACGAGTATTGCTCATTAAAATTTTAACCTTCAAAATAAATAAAAAAAACTGCTCCAATCCACCCAACTCCATGACCCATTCTTATCAATATCAGTTCCAGGATAGATCATCTATTCTATCAAAGCTCTTGAGAAATCCAATTTATAACCAACTCAGGTTTCTTAGCTTTCAATGCTCATTAGCTATCAAAGGCCCATCTATTAGCTGTATTCCCTCTCAACTGCGGTTTATTGATAAGGGGAAACTAAATTTCATATTGGATTTCAACCTCATTGCTTTTAGAGATAATTTTGGCAACAGAAGAGATGAGTGATAGAAATTGCACCTTTGATTTTAGGGATGAGAAAAATGAGAGTGGAAGTTAACCTCCAATCAAGTAAACAATTGCTATTGAACTCAGCCACCACTGCCATGAAATTTATTCTCACCGTGTTCCAACATTCCTGAAAAAAAGAAGGAAAACATCATTGCCAGCTGCCACTTCTATCTCTGGGGCCTTGAGAGCTGAGAGAATCTCTTCTTTAGATATCTCCCTATCTAGATTGTCAGCTGATGAGAAATCCAGGGTGTTAGTCTTTATGTTGACCATGGTTATTTGAATATAGCTTTAATGGCTATGAGTGTAAAAGAGGTACTAACACGGAATACAGCAAGTACGGGCTCTGAGTGGTCTAAATTGGTAAAAAGCAGGCCCTAAAGGTCATCTTCGTTGTTAAAATATCTTGCTGGTACCTAAAAAATTGGGCATTCCACAGTATGTATGACTTTTGAACAGCATTTCTAATGTAGGGAAGGTTAATCCACAATGAAAAAATTCCTGTCAGAAAGAATGCCAATTAGGTCATTCCTGGGAACGGATCACTTCAGAATCATATTGGCAATTTTTAACTTGATCTAGTTGATGGTCTGTTACAGTTAAGACTGACTTAATCTAGGCAGTTCCCAGCCTCAACACATTAGTGGAGATCAAAACGTGGATCAGCTAATAAATAGTGGCACCTTTTATCAGATTCTTCTTTTCCCTGTTCACTTTCTCACCACCAAGTCGGTAGTCGATAGATCTAAACAATTTTCCTGAGATGATCTTCATGCTATAACTAGATGAGGTTCACCACAAATATTCCAGGATTCATTGTCACGTGGGTTTTATGGTTCACATATTGTGTTGGAAGCAGTGTCTTAAAAAACTTGTGATGCTTATCCCTCAATGCTCGCCTCAAGGTAAGACTTAATCGTGATGCATCAAAGGCTTACATGAGGTTTTATTACTTTACACTTTTCTACACTTTACACTCATTTTGAAGAGGGTAGAAGATCCCCAAGTTACACCTTATTAGTTATATGCGTATGAGAAATACTTTATGCCATATTTATGAAATTTTAGATAAATAGTAAATACAATCATGATCTATTGAATCTTTCATTTGTTTTAGATGCTAGCCATTTTATTTTATGTGTTTTATATATACATGTCATTTTATTTTGTCTTGAAGTGCACCATGTCACGCCTATGCATATTAAATCCTTGGTTGGAAGTAACTTGGAGAAGTAATAAAAATAGTTTTTGAATAGTTTAATATTTAATTTTCTCCATTGATCATTGTTTTTCCTATTTAGACTTGAATTGTTCTTTTCTCTCTCCCCCCTCCTTCTTTATATTCAATTGGTTTCCTTTCAGATTGCTCAAAGAAACAGCTTGGATGTTGATGTTGATCTGGCTTTAGGTTTTGCTTCACACTACTGCAAAATTGGCACTATGGAGTGTCTTGTCGAAGAAGGTAATGCCGTTGCTTTCTTAGGCCCTTTGATGAGAGCTGCAGAGAGGGGATGTATGCAGGTTGTCCAGTGGTTTGTGCAAAGGGGTTGCAAAGACATGGAACTTTGTCTTGCTCTCACTGCAGCCACATCCAGCAGTCAAGTAGTTATTGCTGCCTACCTTCTCCCACATGTTCCCCAACATGTGCTTGCTGCGCTGAGCATTGAGATTCTTAAAGCAGCAGGAGAGCGAAGTGGTGGGTCCTTGGATGGTGTTGCCTTTCTTCTTCAATCTGACTTTCTCGGAGACACTGCTGCCACTTATGCTGTTGCTGACAGCATTGCAAAGTCAGATGATGAGTCTGTGACTCCTGAGCTGAGAGCTTTTCTGCGAGAGCATTGGTCAGAAGCAGCATTCTTGGATGGCTTTACCCGTGAACAAGATCACTATATCAACGTGATAAGGATTTTAACATGTGGTGACTCTCCCATATGCTTGAGGGATCTTCCAGCCCCATTAAGAATGGCCATTGCTTATTTGCCTCTTTATAGGGAATGTTTGAAAATGAGTGGCCCCCTTTTATCACAGCGTCTTAGGGGACAACTTGTTGAAGCAGCAAGAAGGCTCAGCAGTAAACCGGTGGATGAGACGAGTCATGGGAGGGAGCTCCTCACAGTTTTGGAGCATCATCTTCCGCCGTTTTTGGTTAAAGCACCAAATGTTACTTAGGGAGCCGTGCTTTCTCCATTTTCTGTTTTATTTACCTATCTTTCCAAAACCATTTACCTAAATGACAATGATAACACATTAGCTTGGAAGGTGATAGCCTATCAAGTGGTTGTTTCCTGTCGTATACTTCAATCTAAATCTCATATCTCTGCATATTCTATTTCGATAACGGTCATGCATACTGATTTGCTGTGTGAATAGTATGTGAAAAAGAAAAGAAAAGATTTGTATGTGAAAATTATCAAATAATGTGAAGTGGCCAGGAGGATAAAGCGATCCTTTGAAGATGTGATGCTCCGTCAATATTGTACTACGTGTGTTCTTTCAAATGGTTGAGCATGGCCGTGTCCCCAACTTTTGTAGTACTTATTGTGGTTGTTTCTGCGTAGAGTTTATATGGTCTAATCCCAAAAGAGCCATCATGGATAAAAATTATTGAACTTGATGCTAGAGGAAACCACCGTTTTTTGGCTTAGTTTGCACACGTGTAAAAGAGTTTAGTTAGGGTTAGGGTTAGGGTTATTTGCTATTTGGGTACACAAAATTGAAACATATATCACATTGGGTCAGTGTTTGGCCCACCCTACTGACCTCATTGGAGAACAGGCCATTGCCTTCGATAAATGCAGGACTGAGTGCGTCCGAAAGAGGCATGAGCAGCAAGGAGATGAAGCCGACTTTGGCTCTCTCATCCTTAGAGACATCAAATTTAATCTTTAAAATCCAAAGTTTAGGTTTATTTGTGGCCTAAAAAATAAATAGTGTCATGTCATGCTTATCGAAGACACAGATCTAAATAAATTTGAAGTGTCATGCTCATTGGTTTGAAACTAAAATAATGGGATGGGACAAATCTACAATTACATTAGTAATTGAAACTAAATTGATTACTTATTTGTTGACAAAATTTAAGTCAGTATAGGTGTTTTTGTACTAAGTTGAGAAAAATAAGCAAATCAACTCACTATTAAAATTTATCTTGGTCATGAAAGGGTTTCGTTGGACTATTAATTAGTAAGGAAAAAATATTATAATCTTTACCGATTAGCTAATTAATTCATGAAACATGTCCAGATCTATACAGGTATTAAAAATATATTGTTACCATAATTGGTGCTTACTAAAGGTTAACCAGTACAAAACGATTTAGTACCACAAAACGTTAAAAAATTCGCGTCAATTCCATTAGCACAACCAACATTTTTGTATTACATCCACAAAAACATGAGCAATAGATGCAGCCCTTTGGCATCCAAAATATGAGGAACAACAGAAGTAATTACGTGTTGAGAACTAGCATTGTTGATGTAACAAACTTATATATCTCCCACTATTTTACAAAGAACTCATTCAACTTTTCACCCGTATTACTCAGAAGTTGTACACAATAAATGACGTCGTCTCTAAGTTTATAATTAAAGTACATTAAACCTTTATAATAGAAATACATTATTTTCAACACGTCATCTCTCATCAGTATATTGTAGTCGTCGTTGAAAGAAAATGGTTTATCGCTCAACTCTTAATCTAACTAAGTTCGAGTTGTGAATTGAGTTGAATTGAAGACATCAAGGATTAGGTTTAATTGATGGCCCTCAAAAAAATGTCATGTTCTTTGGAACACAAAAGAAATGTCATGTTCTTCGGTTTGAAATTAAATATGCAAGAATGACATGTCCAACAAGCCATATCTCATCAGTGTATTATCGTAATCGATGAAATAAAATGGTTTTCGTAGCTCAACTATTGATATAACTAAATTCAAGTTGTGAATTGGATTGGAGACATCGAAGTTAATGTCTGAAATCTGAAGTTTAGGCTAGCCCCTAAAATAGAAGAAGTGTCATGCTCTTTGATTCGAAACTAAATATGCAAGGGTGACACAAACAATGAGTCATCTGTCATCAGTTTATTGTAGTCATCATTGAAGAAAATGGTTCCGTCGCTCAACTCCTAATATACCTAAATTTTAGTTGTTAATTAGATTGGAGACATCGAAGTTAATGTCTGAAATCCAAAGTTTAGGTTTGCTCGTGCCTCAAAAATAGAAAAAAGTTTATTGCTCTTCAATTGAAACTAAATGTGCAATAGTGACACGAATAACAATTCATCTGTCACTCTTGTTGAAAGAATATGGTTTTGTTGTTCAACTTTCTATATAACTAAATTCAAGTCGTGAATTGGATTTGAATATTGCTGACATTGAAGTCGATGTTTGAAATCCAAAGTTTAAGTTCGCTCGTGCCGCTAAAATAGAAAAAAGTGTCATGATCTTAGGCTCTAAACTAAATATGCAAGAGTGACATGAACAAGAAGGCATATGTCATTAGTGTATTATAGTCGTCATTGAAACAAATGGTTTTGCTTTTCAACTCTTAGCAAGCCACTAAATTCGAGTTGTGAATTAGATTGGATTGGAGACATTGAAGTTATCTTTAATATCCAAAGTTTAGATTCGCTCGTGACTCAGAAAAGAAGAAATGTTATGCTCTTCGATTCAAAACTAAAGTAACTTAATGAGACAAATACCCAATTACCTTTTTTTTTTGGAAGGCGAGCATAGTTTTATAGGATCCCAGAACCCATTAAAGACCAGAACTGGTCAACACACCATAAACTGATAAAGATACCGCAAGTTGGGTTCGAACCCATGACCAAGTGGTACCATCCGCCAAGCTTCAACCGTTGAGCTGTCATGCCATTGGCTATATATACCCAATTACCTTAGTTATTGTAAGATAGACTGATCACTTTGTCGACAAAATTAAAGTTAATGTCATCTCAAAATTTGTGTTTTTGTATTAAATTGATAAAAATACGTGAGTTAACCCTAATGCAATCAATTAATGTAGGTTATAGAAGTGGGTTCAATGGGTTGTTAACTTTTAAGGAAAATGTATTGAATAATCTATACTAGTAACAAATATGGATTAACCAAACAATTCATAAAACGGTTATGTCTTACAGTATACTGGTGCTGAAAAAATACTGAAACCATCACCGATGTCTAATACAGACTAACCAGTACCAAGCAATTTAGTATGTTTAAAAGCTTGTATCGATACAACCAACACTTAGATATTACATAAACTAAAATATGAGTTGCAGATATACACCCCTTTGACATCTAAAAAGACCACTACATAGAGACATAAATATAAGATACACAAAAATACAATAGCATAAAAAATGTCCCCTAGCTCAAAAGTTCATCAAAAGCATTTTTGTACATTGAACGCCATATAACTCTGTATATGGAGGAAATAAAATAACATCAATGATAATGACTAAGAAGTTTCAAGACCTACCTTTCATTTCAGGCATAGATAAAAAAAAAAACAATAGCAAAGATTAAAAGGGGATATATTTCCTTTCACACATTTTATCCAATAATACATGTGCAACAATATGGCCTCTACAGATTAAGATAAAGTTTAGGGAACTTAACAAATTGAGAGGAACCAAAAAAAAAAAAATGGGTTGAGAGATTAGCTTATTTTGTGACTTGGTCGTCTCTAGGGATTTGTATCAATTTGAGAAAATGGTCACTTGGTGGCCTCTAGGGATCTCAATAAAAATTCAAGAAAGGTTTGGTACTGGGTATCAAATCAATAGTTTTTGCATTTTCCTTGTTCATTTTTTCTCTCCAAGTCAAAACAAGGCTCTCCTCCTCCGTAGTGTGGTGAGGAAGGAAAAAAGAGAGCAGAAGACGAGAGAGATGTGTGGAGTGGTGTTTTGAGTGATTGGGTGGTAAAGTAGTCGCAGTAGTAGTTGTACTAGTTTAAATAGTAATCTTTAGTAAAAATGATCGATAACGCTGCTGCTCCACAAGATTCCACAACGGCTACTGCTACCGCTACCGCCACTGCCACTGCCACTGCCACTGTGAGGCGATATGCTCCTCCCAGCCAAAGGTAGGTTGGTTGCTACACTGCACTGCATCTCTTCAATTCAATCATCTATTTCTCTCTTTTCAATTTCATTTTCATTTTGCTTCCTCTCTCTCTGGATGTCAATGCAGGAACCGTGTTCTCAGTAGGCGTAAATCCGGAGGTAATATATCTATCTATCTATCTATTATTATTATTAACAACTCACTCGCTTATTAACTTGTATTTATTTGAGCAGATCGATTTGATAGGACAAACAGCAACAACAACAACAACAACAACAACAACCCTTTTTTGGGGAACGAGGGAGGAGAGAGGAATACTCAACCGGCTTCTTCAAGAAACATCCCACTACTCCACGGTGGCAGCCATGAAATTGTAAACCCCCAACACTCACACTCACACTCACAGCCACATCCAGGGCTAATAAGTATTCATGGTTGTGGTCGCAGTGTCGCTGCTCAGTTCTTGACTCACCGTATGTCCCCACTTCAATGCAATACAATGCAATGCAATGCAATGCTTTCTCTCTTTCACTCACTACCCATTACTTCCCAATCTTAATCAAATTACTCCACCAACTCATTTCTTTAATTCTTAATTTATCCAGGTTGGGCAGCTGCCATGAACTCCTACAATGATCCCTCAATAGATTTATCTGGTGAGTTAATTATTTATTTCTGTAACTCTGTTCAAAATGCTCAGATCGTAACTTTCTACATGAATGCTTATATGCTTCTACTCCCATCTAGATTTCCTTTCATTTAGCCACTACTATTAATACCTATAATAAGCTTGGAGCATGGGCCTCATGAGACAGGTCTGGATGATTACTTTACTTGTATAAGGCTATAGCATGTATATATGATAGGGTGCATGTGTTCTCATGTTGGAGGAGGAGGAGGAGGAGGGGTGGTGGAGCGGTTTTCAAACCTGCATGTATATATGATAGGGTGCATGTGTTCTCATGCCTCAGAAACATAGCATTCTTTACATTTGCTTAAGCATGTTCCTAATTCCTTCTAGTATCTTAAACATCACATAACTAGTGAAAAAACCAAGAATGAAAGCAATAACCCCTAAGTAATAAGTATATAGTCAATATTTTTAAATTTCAGTATATTTATAATCTGTAATAGCTACTCTATTAGCAAATGTTTCTCATGAGTCATCATAGAAAACTACCCCCATAATAAGTCACAAACTAGGATATACGGTCATGGAAGCGCGCGTCGTATCAGACACAGTCACGACATGCCGACTTGATAATTTTAGAAAAAACTAGAACTCGGCGACACGTCATACCTTTGTTCAATTAAATCATATGAAGATAAACACAATTCAATAAAGAAAGATTTTAAATAGAAAAGAATAAGAAGTATGAAGATGAAAAAGAAGTACAAACAATGCATTCATCTCTCTATTGCAAGTAAGAAAAAATAGAAAAGAACATGAAAAAAGAACAGTAGAGAAAGAGAATAAGAGGTATAAAAGTGTAGAAGAAGATGACTCTTTATCACAAGAAAACAAAAGCAAAGTAAAGAAGTAGAAAAGAGAAGAATAGACAAAGATTGAGAAGAAACATAGACTACATCTATGCTTCATTGGCTTTTCATCGCCTTTTTTAATTTTATTTTGACTCTTAAATCATAATTGAAAGTTTCTTAATTAGGTGGTTATTTGAGCCCACCTAAAAATAAAAAATAAAAAAAAGTTGGTTGTCAAGTCTTAACTGTGTCCTGATCGATTTTTGGGTGTCGGAGGTGTGTCCGACACGTTGACCACATTGACTGTGTCTGACCCTGCCGACACGTTGACTAAGTGTCTGACACGTGTCGAGCAAGTGTCGGTATCGGATAGGTGTGACATTGACACAACAAGTTTTCCGAAAAGTCCGTGCATCTTTGGTCACAAAACTTTATACAAAATAAGTCGTACTTGTAAAAAGAGTCAAATAACTAAATTTGAACTAAAAACTACCATGTGCATAACTTGTAAAAATCAAATATCTTCATCATCTTCCGAACTAATGTCACCATTTTCATCTCTATCTTCTCCTAAGTGGCCAAATCCCATTTTATTTGGTTATTAAATAAACAATTACTAAATCAAGTTATTTATATATTTTATTTATTTTAAAAAAAGTTATTGGTACCCCAACTGTCCCCAACATCTGCGCCCTACCTGAGGCGGAGCTCTGTGATGCTATAAAAATCCATTTTGAGGCGAGACGCATTATGTGAAAAAATTAAAATAAAATAGCACCTTGGCTGTGTCACATTGACACTCTTGACAGCATAGAGTGCAGATTGATCATCGAGGAGGTTGGATCTTAAAAGAGCCATGGACTTGTTCTATCCAGATGTAGCTCCAGGGCTGGATGGGTACCCATTGGTCTTTTCCAGATATATTTCTGTCATTAAGCATGAATTTGGCGATGAGATCAACAAAGTCAATATTTTTAACTCTTATTCCCAATAAATCAAATGCTTGCCTCATGGAAGAGTATTGTTCTATTATTCTCATTCCCTCAGTCTACAGAATTATTGCAAAGGTGCTTGCTTCTAGGCTGGAAGATTTTCTTAGCCAGGGGATTCCTCATTTGAAATCAGCAACAGTTCAAGATCGGCAGTTGGTAGATGGAGCTCTCATTGTAAATGAAATCATCGACTCAAGAATTAAGTAAAAATGCTAAGGCATTTTGTGTCAACTCGATTTCATAAAAGCTTTCAAATTGGTTAACTGAGGCTTCATCATTTACAAGCTGACCAGAATAGGTCACAGTGAGAAATGGCGATGATGGATAGCCACACTCCTGTACACAACATGTTTCTCTATCAACATAAATGGCTCTCCCATTGGCAATTTTATAATTTCTGGTGGTTTCCGGAGTGACGATCCGATCTGAACCATCATTGGCTAAGCCTTGACGAGGATGGTCCTCAAAGAAGAAGAAGAAGCTAGCTGATCGAAGGGTTTAGAATCATAGAAGACAGTGATTCACTCCCCATTCTTCAATACGATGATAACATTATATTATGGGGGTATACATGGATCAAGTCAGGGTGTTGCGTAGTATCATGATGTGGTTTGAAGCATGTTCTGGCCTAAAAGTAAATTTACAAAAATAACAGTTGGGCTAAATTCCAAATTTAGATGAAATGGAAAGATGTTTGGGTTTGTGAATGTCTTATACCTATCTCGACCTTCCCCTTATAGCTAAGTCAAAGACATGAGAGCATCAACACAAATAATAGAGGGAATTCTATCTAGATTGGAAATTTGGAATAGAAAATATATCTCCAAATGTGTAGGCTCTGTAGAAATGGATTAGGCTTTTGTAGGCTCAAAGCATTTAATTGGAACCGTGTAACCTAAACGAAAGAGAAAGGGGGATTAGGCATTTGTAGGCCCAAGGCATTTAAGAAAGCCTTCCTGTCAAAATGGATTTGGAAGTTTGGGATTGCTCAAATGTCCTTTGATGAAGAATTATTGTGGATAATAGTTAGAGAAGAGGAGGGAATCGTGCACCATAGAGAATAATTCAGTAACCACAGTTATATGAAGCTCACCAATGGGATTTTGGCCCCACAAGGATTCGGGCCTGTCCTTTCAATGACAAATTCCAGCTCCATGTAATGTTTCTGGTAATGACAAAGAATGTCGTCCAAGTTCTGTGTTATGGAAAACTAAAGCCAGTCTTGGAATGTACATTTCTTCAGGAGTTGTTTGATATAGAGGCTGAACAATTGATCGACCAGCTTAATTTACTTCAGTAGAGAATTTTTGATGACACACCAGACCGATGGTGTGGGATGACCCAGGGACTACCAAAGCAAAGCTTTCTTGGTTAAAAGCGACGACATCCACTCATCCCCCACCATTCACCTTCAAGATCTCAGCATTTGTGCACAGACTATGCATAGACATGGCTAAAACAAACCCCTCCAAGATTGTTTTCTATTGTGGTAGCTATACATGATATTCTCAACATTAATAACATGGTGAAATGAAGCAAGTTGATGTCTAACATGTGTCCCTCATTCGATGAGAGGAAAAATCCATTCAACATATGATGACGGAGTGTAAGTTCACTTCGTCCATGTGGATGTCAATTCTACCTGCATTTGGCTGCTCTAAAATTATCCCACATTTCCAATTACCAATCTCCCGTTGAGCTCTCACATAATGGAACACCCGAGAAGTTTTCCCCAGCCAACCTCACCAAGACAATAATGAATGTGTGACAGACTTATTCTTGCACTATTCTGGGTTATACAACAAGAGCGTGCATTCACAAAATCTCCAACGAAAGGAATGATTGAAACCACTTTACGATTCTGGGCTAATATACATTTTCTATTTTGCTCTAATGGTTTTGCCCTATTGTTTTAGGCTTTTGGCGGATAGTGCCACTAGTTTAGGATTCAAAGGCTCATTTTCTTGCTTTCGCCAATGTCGGCTTGCTAAGCTGATAGACTTGTGATAGATGGTATCACAAGTTAAGGGTTTGCATTGTGTTACTCGTCTTATTGAAATAAGCTCACCTCTAACCTTTTCCTTTGTTAAGCCATTTCTGACTTGCTAAGCTAGTAGACTTTTTTTGGATAGTATCACAAATCTTCAAGCCATTTTGGCAACAAGATACTTTCTGGCAACAAACAAGATCTCATTACAAATAGGTTAGTTGTTATCACAAGTGCGGGGTTTTGAACCTTGTCAAAGGTATTTAATTTGTTTTTATCCATTAAAAACCCTGCCCACCCTTTAAAAAAATACCTTTTCTATTGGGTTATTTTGTTGATGTATATCGAAAAATAGTACTCATGCTCGGATTAGACACTTGGTAATTTGGTCAGGGAGACTCCTCACCTATTTCTTCCTCAATTTAATAAATCTCCTTTGTTTAATACAATCCCTTTTTATTGACAAAAGGAAAAGTTACGGTGATTTGGGATAGAAGAGAATAGTCTTTGGAGGAAAATCATTGTGGCTAGCATAATTATCAATATTTTATAATATGATACATGATACATAATTGCATCTAAGCCTCATCGATACGGTACATACTATTTTACAATACACCGACATGGGATGA
Organism: Berberis vulgaris; assembly: GCA_963556465.1. Classification (NCBI taxonomy): domain Eukaryota; kingdom Viridiplantae; phylum Streptophyta; class Magnoliopsida; order Ranunculales; family Berberidaceae; genus Berberis; species Berberis vulgaris. Next base: position 79,387,118 of record OY747136.1, on the reverse strand, counting down.
TGTAGGGATGTAAAGACCTTATATGTGTACATATGTCACATAAATGTTAGTGTTTTTGCGACCTTCATGTTTGAATGTCTTATTTTATGTCTAAATATATAGTATATATTTTTATATCTATATATTTATTTTTGCTTTGGTACATATGTACATATTTATAGTACATATGTACATATTTATAGTACATATTTATAGTACATATGTACATATTTATAGTACATATTTATAGTACATATGTACATATTTATTTTTATATCTATATATCAAGGGTCGGCGTTAAGTCCATATCTCTTTGCTTTGGTCATGGATGAGTTGACGAGACATCTGCAAGAAGATGTACCTTGGTGCATGTTATTTGCAGATGATATTGTCTTAATGGATGAGACTAGTGCAGGTTTAGGTCAGAAATTAGTTAAGTGGCAGGAGGCTTTAGAGAGTAAAGGTTTTAGAATTAGCCGTTCGAAGACGGAGTATCTAGTGTGCAACTTTGGGTGTGAACCAAGAGGGAGAAGTCATGCAATTGAGATCGAAGGTGTCGAGGTCCCAGAGTGTGAGGCTTTTCGATATCTAGGGTCTATAATTCAAAAGAATGGGGCTATTGGAGCAGATGTAGACCACAGGATTAAAGCTGGTTGGTTGAAATGGCGAATGGCGTCAGGAGTATTGTGCGATAGAAGGATGCCTGCAAGGCTAAAAGGGAAATGCTATAAGACAATTGTTCGACCAGCCATGCTATATGGTTCAGAATGTTGGGCTACTACGGGACAACATACGCATAGGATGGCAGTAGCAGAAATGCGTATGTTAAGGTGGATGTGTGGTAAAACTCGTAAGGATAAGATTAGAAATGAAAGAATTAGGAGATACTTAGGTGTAGCGCCCATAGAGGAAAAAATTAGAGAAAGACGTTTAACTTGGTTTGGTCATGTGCGGAGGAGACCGAGCACGGCGCCAATTAGAAAATGTTTAGATTGGCAAGTTAATGGAGGGTGTAGACGGAGGGGACGACCGTTGAAAACTTGGATGAAGACGGTGAATGAAGATATCATTGAGCTTGGATTAGGTGAGGAAATGTGGGAAGATCGCATTGCTTGGAGAACCAAAATTCATGTAGCCGACCCCGAAAATCTCGGGAATGGGCTTTGATGATGATGATGATGATATTTATTTTTGCACTATAACTTAAGATACATGATACCTGTGAGATGCATATCTTAAATTTAGGTTTCCGATACACAAGACGATATACATTGTGATAACTATGGTGGCTAGGCATGGGTATAGGGGTTGGTGCCTGGGATCAGAAAGCTTGGAGGTTAGGGGTCCTTATGGGTGGTGTGTGGAAGAATTTTGAAAATTTTAGAAACAGTGAGCAGAGGAGATAGGATAAGGTTTTTGGAAGATATTTTGTGTGGTCCCAATTATCTAAGTGAAGTTTTTCCAATGCTTTATTCTATTTCTGACCATAAACGCTCACTAATTCAAGAGGTTATCTCTTGATTTGCTTTTAGGTATTCATGGAGTTTGGGATTGAGAAGGAATGCCGAAGATTCCGAAGTTGATAGTTTAACTATTTTATTGGACATTCTTGAAATGAGGATGCTTGTATTGGGATTGGCGACAACTTGGGTAAATTTTGAGTTAGCTATTTCTTAGTGACTTGCTTCAGTGCTTTTATGGACATAGACATCCTATGCTTAGCCCTTCCACGCCAATTTTAATTGTTTTTGGTATGCTTAGCCCTAGTGCCGCTGGACAGTTGGTCTTGATATAATATAACCCAAAAATACCAAAGAAAAAGATAGCACATCATTATCAATGCTTGTCTTTTGTTCCTTCCTCGTTCGGAGAGTCAGAGGATCATCTTTTACTCTACCCCCTTGCTTTCTTGATTTAGACAAGATATCTGGTTCGAAATGTCATAGCAAGGGATCTTCAATTGGAAAATTGGGTTTGTTTCCTTTATGCAAAAAATTCTATGGGGCATATGGTTGGAATGCAAAATTTTCAAAGCTTTCAAACCGTATTTTATTTTGTTTATATGAGGTTTTATTAGTTGAAGCACGTCTCAAGCATCGAATGAAGAATGCAGACTATTTGACTAACATACAGATACCATTATACCAATACATATTCAAAGAGTCGGGGGCTCTTCGCTTCACAAAGCAATTAAGGGGGCTTTCTTTTTACTGGATGTAGTCCTTTTTATATTGCTTGGATCATCTCCCAAAGGAACACTCTAAACGCTATACAGAAAGCTATTCTTGGATTTAGTTATTTTGTCCTTTTTATGAAACTTAGAACGATTGACATATTTGGCAATGAAATTTGAGGTTATTATAGTTTATGATTGAGCATGTGTAATTTATTTTTTGACATAAATTGGTTTGTTCTATGCATGGAAATACATATACATTTATGTATTGTTTTGATATTTTTTTTACATTACACTAGAATGTCTTAAAAAATCTTACGATTAACAATATCATTTACACTACGATTCAATAGACTTCCCGATTTGCGTACTAATTACGATCCAACTACCTTGGTCCTCATTAACTCCCCACCAATTTTTTAAGCATTACCGTCCTAGCCAATTCAGAGTTGTCAAATATAAAATTGTTTTATGTTATTGTTCTTGTTGTCATTGGGTGTCATGGGGTTGATATGAAGTAAATTCTCTTATGTTAACTCATTTTAGATACATGCACACCCATGAAAACAGGGGCGTCTAGTGGATATTACCATTTTTTTATAGGGGTATTTAGTTTGAAATACATGGACACCTCCATTGAATGTTACCTTATTTTTATAGGCCTTATGAGATTCAAATACATGGACACCCTTGACCACATTGGTGTCCTCTATATACTCCATTGTTTCTTTTTTATGGGGGGCTAATAAAGGTGGATCCCATTTGGATTATGGAAGACCACAACAAGTACTTTTTAAAATAAGTCATTTGAGGAATGTTCCTCTTGTTTGGATTATGGCACTTCCTTGCCCAACTTAAATTATTGATTTCCATATTTACCCCTACCAAACCCTTCTTCCCCAACTCTCGTTTCTTCTCCCCATTCTATTTTTTTCGTTAAACTTCAATCTTTTTCTCTATTTTTCTTGTTCTTCTTTCTCAACTCCCACCCTAAGTTATTAAATCGCCGAATAATCACCGAAAAATCGGAATTCGGGACTAGGTTGTTCCGGATTGAGAAAAATCGGTAAGGTTTTGCAGACTCAGCTAAATCGGTCAAAAATCGGCGAGTCGCCGCATAATCGGCCGAGTTGACTCGCCGCTAACTCATTTTCGATTTCTATTTGCTGAGAGAAAAAGAAGAGACGAAGCAGGGAGTGGTTAACTCTGGTGAAATCTTGGTGGTTAAGATCTGTTCCAGGAAGAAGAAGAGACGAAGTAGAATGAAGAATTGATTTCCTCCCTCCTTCCAGGTAAGATCTGTTCTTCTTCTTTAGATCTCCTCTTCTTCTTCGAAATTTATTTTTCCTTCTTTCAGATATGTTATTTTCTTCTTTTTTGTTGATTTCGATCTACTGATTTCAGATCTGTTGAAAAAAAAATATATGGTGCTGAGCAAAAATGGGATCACAGCCGAGTCGGTCAAGTCGATGTACATATTCGATCCATTGATGATTAAAACTTGTGTGCCCCTTTGAAATTTATTTTATCCCAATTGCCACCGTGTTCGATTCCATATGGAAATTTTTTTTACAGTTTAAGTGCCCAATTATGTAATCAGCTAAACGCTGTCTATGACCATCTAGATTGAACAAATAGGCATCATCTCAATTCATCACAAGATCAAGCCACTCCACTGACAGAGAAGTGATATAAAACCTCTCTGAAAGTAGTAATAGGGTGTCTGTATATTAAGTGCAAGTATTTTCTCATATGCAAAACAATTCAGTGATTTAATGCTAACCATTGTTGAGGTTGCTAAAATTGTAATTGTAAGTTATCCCAATCAGTATTCAAAAAGCTGCTGAATCAGATAGACAAATACATCAAATAGACAAATACATACTTGTTAATTTTAGACAAATACATCAAATAGACAAATACAATTCTTGACTTCTTGCTTCTATTGTTTGCCTTGCCGAGTTGTTGTAGCTTTTGTTGTGTTGTTTCTAAACATCTCCAGGTAACAATAATTGTTCCAACCTGCAAAATTAAGTTCATTGAATGAATTAGTGAAGTAATATAATTACAAATTTATAGTATTTTGATTAATTATTTATTTTTGTATATGGCTATGATTAAATTTTAAAAATATATGATTTAAAAAAATATACCGATTAAATCCGATTATTTTGACTATTCCCGACTAATTGTAATTCGGTCCTGGACCGCGAAGCGATTTAACTACCCAACTCCCACCTTCTCTCCACTATCTTCATTTCCTTCATTAAACCCTCTGCACTCTCTAAGCCTCGAATGTCTCTTTTTCTCTTCTTCTCCGCACTATCTTCATAATTCTCATATTTCCTAATCATTTTCTCCCCATTTCATTCTTTTTATCCATGGAATCCTCATTTCCTCTCCCCTCACCTTTCATCTCTTCTTCCTACTCTCTCCATATCGATTCCTTACCAGAGGAGCTTGGTTTGAGTTTCAATCTCTTCCCAACTTACCCAAATCAAGAATTTTTTTTTTTAAAAGATGTTAGTTCACATATGGTTGGCTAAAATTGTGAGAATTCAGTTTTCATGATTAGGCCAACCGGGTTACTTTGAAAATCATGGTTTGAGCCAATTGTGTGACTGCAAAAAAATTTCCCGAGAACAAGATTTTGGGAAAGTTGTTACAAGTTGTCACATGGTTCAAACTGTGAAAATTCAGAGATTCATGATTAGTCCAATTTGTGGCTGTAAAAAAAGTTTTTTTGAGAGCTAATTTTTCAAAAAGTTGTTATAGATCACAAGGTTAGCTCAAATAACTTGAATTCCAATTTCACGATTGGACCAATCGGGTAACGCTTAAAATCACAATTTAATCCAACTATATGAATTGCCAACAACCTTTGATTTCGATTTCGTTCATGGTTGTCACAATTTCGTTCATGGTTGTCACAATTTCGATTTCGTTCATGGTTGTCACAACCTTTGATTAAAATCACAATTTAATCCACTATGACCCACCTTAATCAGTCCAATAAGCTCAATCACACCACCAAAAGGGAAAGTTGGGGGATGAGAGTAATGGTTTAATGGAGGAGAAATAATGGAGCAAATGGAATAGGGAGATGATGAAAGTTGTGGAGGAATGAGAAAGATTTGAGAGAGAGTGAAGAGGGTGTAATGGAGGAAATAACGATAGTAGGGAAAAGATGATAGTTGGTAAGAAGAAAATTTGAGAGTGAGTTGGAGAAGAGAGAGTTTGGGGGAGGTTTAATGGAGGAAATAGATGGAGTGTAGAAGATGTGGGGTTGGATTTGGAATCTTTTATTTATTTTAGTCAACCAAGTTTGACAAACTTAAGTTGGGATTTGTCGTTTGTATTGGTACCACATCCGAGGTCTGCCATTATCCCAATGGACTATGCCTTTATTAGCCCCCTTTTTAGACAACCATCATCACAATTATAATTGAACATTGCCATGTATACCCTAGGTCACAACTGAAATACAAACATGTCAAATCATCTCCACATATGTCACTATATTTGACACCCTTAAAAATGTGTCATTAAATATATACACGTCAAATCAATGACTCAAATACAAAACATGGTAGAGATCTATTGAACGATGCCACTACCGTGGACCAATAATAAATAAATTTGTCTCTTTGTACTTAAAATTGATCTTGAACCTCAATTTTACCATCGACACTTCTATGTAATAAGTTGGCTATGAACTTCATTGCTTATCTCGAGCTCTAACTTTAACCTCTGATGCACCGACTCTCCGAAAAACCCCCGTATCAAGTGTCAAATACGTGTCGGAGACGGACACGCGCCCGACACGTATTTGACACGTGGTCAACGATCAAAATTCGTTGACTCATCTTGGACACGGTCCAGACACGTGGTTGCAAAATGGGTGCAAATAACATCCCATTTTATCCTCTTCGATCGATCATTCGATCCTTTTTCAAACCCTAGAAAATTTCTCATAGAGAATCAGAGAAAAAAGGAAGAGAAAATCAGAGAAAAGAGGAAGAGAAGTCAAAGGAAGTTCGATCGACCAATTGAGAACCTCATCGAGCCACATAGAGTTCGATCGACCGATTGAGCCAGAAAGAGAGAGGAATTGATCTAGTGAGAGAGAGATCGAGCCAGAGACAGAGAGAGATCGAGGGTGGTTGAGAAGCTCTGCTGGACGGAGCTAGAGGAAGCTTGCAAGAAGGAGACAATATCGTCCTCAAGTAGGTTTCATTTTTTTTTCTTCTTCTATCAGTCTATGCTTCATTCTCTTATCTGATTTCTTCTCTGATTTTGTTTTGCTCTGATTCATCTTTGAATTTTTCTGCTTTGATTTTCTTTTTTCGGTTTTTTCTGCAATTTTCTTCTATGCTTCAGTTCATTCTCTTCTTTGATTTCTATGCTTCATTGTTCATTATCTTGTATTTTCATCACTATTTTTTTTTTCTTTTTTCTGCTTCTTCCATATTCTGAAATCTTTGAGACTCTGTGTGTCTCTGATCTTTGAGGATGTGTGTTCTTCCAACACCAGTAGAATAAACATTTAGCATTTACCAAAGAATACAAAACCACATACACCCTTGGATAATTAGGAATGATCAAACCCATTCCATTGAGAGTGAATTAGTATTTCACTACTGATTTTGTATTTCAACTGCTGATTTGGATAATTATTCTACTACTGATTTTTGTATTTCAACTGCAAAGAATACAGAAGTAGATTGCAAATAATGAGTTTTTCAAATAATGAGTTACAAAAAAATGAGTTTTTCACTACTGATTTGGACAAAAGTAGATTGCAAATAATGAGTTTTTCATATGAGTTACAAAAAAATATATTAAAAAAATAAGTTTGACCGTGTCGTCAAGTCGCCGAGTCCTAATTTTTTTAAAAATTGCCGAGTCGCTGTGTCGTATCCGTGTCCGACACGACATGCGTATCCGAGTTTGTGCATCCTAAACTTTAACTAATAATATAAAATCTTTTTTCAGAAAGTTTTTTCATCTTGATTGGAGCAGTGGAAAGCCTTAAATGAAACATTACTTGACACATCTGTATGTGTAATTCAAGGATTGTTCAGTGAATCAAGCTGAAACTTATACACGTCATTTCTACTATTTTCCGCACATTTACCCCAAATTTCAGCTTAATAAGAATAACATTAGAATAATGGAAGGCCGTAGAATTAAAAAACATGTTTTGTACAACCTGCTGCCCCTAGGCAGGTCCAGGGATCTGAAGTGCAGAAATTGGTACGCTGTCATAAGTGCACTTTAGTGCAAATCAAGGAGTTCTTATAAAAATTACTATTCAGTAAAAATGAATTCTAAATTCTTTCAACAAAGCCTTAGTTTCTTATAAATAGTAAAATGTGAAACTCATTATTTATGGGATTTTGGTAGAAGATCAGAATATCAAAGCCATATTGTTTCTTTTTAAAGCAACTTTACCATGATCCAGGGGATTGGAGACTGGAATTGGAGTTTGGCACTATTTCGGAGGAGGATGAGTTAAGGTTTGATGGTGTTTTTTGTGCAGAGGAGATTCTTGATGCTTTGAAAAGTTGTAGAAGTGCTTTCAGTCCCGACAGTTTTCCTATGAGTGTTTTTCAAGAAATGTTGGAAGGTTATTAGTGACGAAGTTATGTAGGTGACTGTAGAGCTTCGATATATATATATATAATTTTATTTTGGGGGTGTGGGGGAAGGGGTGTTTGGATATTGAAACCTCGATCCCCAAGAAGGATGGACTTGGTTCTATCGAGGACTTTAGACTTGTTAGCTTGGTCAATGGTTTGTATAATGATGTTGCGAAGGCTATGGCTAGGAGATTAGGATCTTGTTTGGATTCGATCAGAGGACCCAACCAAGGGGCGTTTGTCAAAGATAGGCAAATTTTAGATGGGGTGATAAGTGCTAATGAGCTGGTGGATTCAAGGTTGAGAAGTGGTGTTTTGGAGTTGGTTGTGTAAATAAAATTGAACTTTATTTATGATCTATGAACAAAATGGGTTTTGGTGAGTGGTGGATTAGATGGGTAAAAATTTGCATGTCTACAATTTAGCTCTCGTGGGAGAAGGCGGGCTTCTTCGAGATTCAATTCTAAGTGGCTTCTTCAAGATTTCATGGGTATTTGCCATGGGGATCTAGTGTCACCATTTTTGTTTGAGCAAGTTAATTGCTAAAGCACAGGAGAAAGGTCTTTTTACTGGTTTTGAAGCATCTTCAGTTTGCAGATGATACATTGTACTTTTTTGGATGATGATTGGGATCAGGTGCAAGGCAGGCAAGGTTTTTATTGGATAGCTGAACTATTAAACGCCTCCGGCACAGTTCAAACCTTGGACTTGTGATACCAGGTGTGGAAATCATTTTTTCAAAAATGTGGAGTATGGTGCGAGAAAGAGAATGCTAATAGTGGTATGGGGCAGGGTTTTTATGCTATCAAGTGGGGGTATACTAGCTATATATCTAGGCTTTCGTAGGGAGCGAATAATAGACATCAGCATATGTGGGTTTGGTATTGCAGGTGATGGGGAAGAAATTAATTGTGTGGAAGGCGAAGCTACTATCAAAGGAGGGAAACTTAGTTCTTATCTGGACTGCATTAGCTAATATGACAATTTATTACACCTCATTGTTCCAAATGCCTTCCTCAACTGCTAAAAGAGTAGAAAATGATTATTCATAATTTTCTATGGTGTGGGAGTGAGGAGAATAGATGATTTCATGCTATTAATTGGAAATTAGTACTTTTAGTAGCTCTTAGTATTCGTCTGTTACAGTTGATGAATAAATCCTTTCTGAGTAAGTGGTTATAAAGATACGGGGTGAAAATGATAATTTACAGATATAGGTGATTAGATTGAAATATGATCCAACGGGAATCAATTGGTTTCCAGACATCCAGTAAATGCACATCGTATATCACTTTAGGACCATTTCTAACTACAAGACAAAGTTTTACAAAAGTGGAAGTGGCTTTTGGGAGAGGCGACAAGGTAAAATTTTGGAAGGAAAGACATAAGGTTGGGAAATAAATTGTCATGTTTGCGTGTAACTACAAATACTCACAACATCAGATCAAGATCATTCTGTTCATTAGTGTAGAAATTACTTGGATCAGGGGAGGCTCATGGAGCACCTATGCTTCAAATCACGTTGGACACTCTCTAGACAATGACTAACGTTAACACTAACATGCTTCTTAAAATGTCAGGGTAAAAGAATGATTACTTTTTAGTTAGACACTTCCCAGATACTACCCCGACAAATCAATTTTAATTAATTATATTTAATTTATGACTTTGCAGTTTTGAGTGATGTCATGTAGGATGACATATTATTATTCTTTTCATCATTATATTTAATTCTATGATGTGAGACTTATGATTTATGTAGTTTGGCATTTAAACATATATATTGATTAGCAAAACAAAAATAGGTTTTATTAATGATAAAACCTAGCAGCCTGAGGGAGCAACATCAACTCAGAGCTAGGGACCAAAAGCAGTGTTCTAAAAAACGCTAGGCGAGCAGGTGCCTAGCGCCCAAGGGCCTAGGCGGTTTAAGGTTTTGTATTATAACTTTCATAATTTACAAAAGTTAAGCATAACACCTTATCAATTACTTCCAATTTAATGCCAAAATACCTATGCAAAATTTATAAACATGAAATTAAGCTTAAATTTATAATAGCATAAGTTGCATAACATAGAGATTAGAGAGAAAAAGAATTACATGCTTGATGGTACCAACAGAACATCTAAAATTACTAATTGTCAATATTTGGTTCTAGGTTAACTAATTGTCAATTACTAGACCCCGCCTAGGCGCCTACCCGTTCCGCCCAGCCATTAATCTGGGCGTCTCTCTACCGCCTAGGCAGCTTTTTAGAACACTGACCAAAAGTATACATCAAATTACATGTATCATGTGTTTCTATTGAGCACTCTCTCCCACAATAAAACATACAAGAAGAAAATTTTGAATCTCTGAAAATACCCCAAGTACGACCCAAGACCCACAGGGTCACCATAATTTCTATCCACACATTATGTACGTCTTTGGAGGAGTCTGAAAGTTATGTTGTTCCTTTCCCTCCAAAGGATCTATGCAAAAGCATGAAGAATTCTACACCAGATCCATTTGCCTGTTATGGCCAATTCTGCCCTCTCATGTTAGCTCAGGGACCACACTTCTGCCCATTGTAGGATGGCATGTTATAAGGCCAATCATACTGTTTTTCAATGTATGGTGTTTTTTTTTTTTCCCTATCTTTCTTTCTTTCCTGAGATTTCAGACTTTAGAACTTTTGAGTTATTGTGCATGATGACTTATTGTGCAAGGCTTAGGAATTATGTTTTTCATGCTTATGCATTATGATGTATTTTGACTTTCGAGTTTTGAAGCATAAAGGTGAATTTGTATTTCTTGGTAATTCAATCGTTGATTATTTAGCATTTATTATATAATAAAACATAGTGAAGTCTCATTGCAGTGGTGGACAAATGCATGTGGGCTTGTACCCCTTTCCAAAAAATTGTGAGGGAAACTTTCCCAGCATCCCTTATGAGGGAAAACTAAGAAAACCAGGGTTGATGGGACACTACCATTAAATAAAAAACAAGAACAATTAAGAAAACTAGAAACAAGAAGGGGATAGATGGCCTACTCCAGAACAGAAGCATCACAAACCCGCAAGCATCCCAACCTAAGGGGGCTTTATCATGTATAATCCTAAGACCTTATCCACCCTCTTCACCTAGAAGGGAATAGGACTGATCCTTGGCGGAAAATGTGAAGGGGCCTGATTGACTTGTGAGCACCTCTGTGATATTCGATTTCAGTTTTAGTGTGAAATGAACAATGAGTGGAGATATTTATATGCTTCCCCTATTCTTGGACAAGTTTGGTTTCAGCCAGTTCCAACATTTTTAAAGAATCCAAGCAGAAAATATGAAGCCTAGAACCCTATCACTACTACAACTACTACTACTGCATCTGCTGCTGGAACCTGCATCAGGTTCTAGTGGAACCTGCTACTACTACTACTAAGGTTCCTACTAAGGTTCTAGTGGAACCTGCATCAGAAACTGTAGCCTAGATATGTGAATCTCCTATCTAAATGCCATATTATTCTGACTTTGTGGCACCTTGTTTCTTCTTCTTCCATGTTTGGACAGAAAGGCCAGTGATGTACTCAGGTTCTAATGCATCTGCATGGGGACATTCAAGACTTTCTCATCAGGTGAGAAGGGTGTGGGAACTGGTATTGTTGACTGTTATCATATTTAGATTCTTTTCACCAAGGTTTTTTCAGTCTTGATCTTTGTACAATTGAGCAGGTGGACTTCATGACAGAATTGCGTCGCGCGGTCTGTAGTGCCAATGCTAGCGTTGATGTCTAATACGCAAAGATTGCATCTTTCCCATGCAAATGCAAATGCTGGGTTTGGTTGGGTGTAAAACAGTTGGACTGATGCTTTGATGAAGCTCGTTGTTTGCGCTTTCCTTTCATCAAGAAAACCCATTTTGTTTATTAAACTAGAAGATGATGTATGACATGACGTATTTAATCTTACTAAAACTTAAAGCGGAAGCTTATGCATGCTCTTGCACAAGGATCATTAACAGGCAAGGGAAGAAGAGCAGTGATTGCTATTGGAGAAATTCTAAACGTCGAGGAAGTGGGCGAGGAAAACAGTGAGTGGAGGGGGTGGGACCGTCCATCCCCCTCGGGATGTGTGCCTCCATTTTTCAAGCACGCGTCCCAAGGGGGGATGGACGGTCCCACCCCCTCCACCTCCCTCCCCTCGCTGTTTTCCTCGCCCACTTCCTCGACGTGTAGAACTTCTCTTGCTATTGTGATCAATAAGTTAAGGATGTTATTTTTTTTTAAGCGTTGGGCGTTAGATACACCTGATTCAATACTGGTTGCTATGTATTTTTTCTGAAGATCGCATTATTCTTTAAAATCACGGTGTCTGTAAGTTTTTTGATATTATGAGTTGCCCCTAAATTATTACAATATTATTATGGTAGCGACTATTTGGCATCACAACTTACCCTCACTGCCCACCTAATTTTTTCTTTCTCACACCATGCACTTTCTGTCTCACACCACCCATAAAAGGAAAAACTTAACTCTTTTTCTCCTAAATTCAAACAATCGAAAACTCCCTCTCCCCTTCCAACTTCCTCTTCTCTTCTTCGTTCCTTCCTCTTCTCTTCTTCGATTGAAAGTTCTTTTTCCCTCTTCTTTGATCGAAATTTGCCTATTCCTCTCCCCTCCCAACTAAACCATCATTTTCTCCCCCAATCCACTTTCATTCGACTCACCCAAAAGGGTTTATCCATCAAGCGTGCGGCGGTGAGAGATAGATGAGATGGAACTGTGACGTTGGCCATCACAACGGCCGCACCGCCGACTTCCCCTCTTCTCCTCTCTTTCCAAAACAACCTAACATTAGAACTTGATATTGTCCCTGACTTTCGACTAACTTTGATGTTCAATTGAAATCGATTTTCAAACCCATCAAAACACGAAAAATGTGGTATTCTAAATTATCTAATGAACACAATTTGAATCACCTAAAAATGTTTTGAAATTAGCAAATTATGACCATTTTATTAAAGTTATAAAAATCTGTCCATTAAAAAAACATGGTATTGTCTCTGACTTTCGACCAACTTTGACACTCGTTTGAGACCAATTCTTAAGTTCATCAAAACACGAAAAATGTAGTACTCTGAGTTATCTAATGAACACAATTTGAATCACTTGAAAATGTTTTGAAATGAGGAAGTTATGACATTTTACTACAATCACTCAAAACTGTCTAGCAACGACCAAGTTGCAAATGATCATATGTAAGTCTCTCACTTGCATGACCCACTATAAATGTGAGTGGGAAACTCAAATTTGCAACGGATCATGCGAGTGATAGACTTAATATGATGGTGCCCTATTCGATGGTTACTTAGTTTCTCTATAAAATAAATGGTACCTACTCCGCAAGACCTAACTCGAAGGCTACTTAAGGAAAAAAAAATATCAACAACAAAAGATGTGGTAGTTCTAAGGGATACAACTCAATATGACTTAAGGACATGAATTCAAAGTTATTCATATTTTGCTTGTAGTGATATCTCAAAATGGTTATGCAGTGACACTTAGTCAATCATTGACAGATCCACCCATTCTTTTAGGGAACACAACAATTTTTTTTTATATGAAACAAAACTAAATTCAATTATGCAAGCATGTAACTTATTTATGTGCTAATATGACATTCTTCATAAAGTATTGGAGAATATTAAGAATATACTAGGCAATCAAACACCGAGATAAAATCAAGCATAAAAGTAATGAAATGATTTCTTTCAAGTGAGGAATTGTGAATCCATATCATAACCATCATAATATAGGAGGATTAGAGTTGATGAGATAAAGGTGTACGTAACTAAGGAATGTTTGAACATTCAAATGATATTATTGAGTATTGACTTCAATAGGAATACAACACAAGGGAGGAACGAATGGGTGACCAGGGGGCTTATTCCTCACTATTTTAGTAGGCTCTTGTAAAATTTTCCTCCTTTTCCTTATATCATCTCAATATCCTCTCTCTAAAATTTCTACCCAAAGAGTGAATTAAATGCCAATTAGATGAACCATTAAAATGATCCTCCTGCTCCAAATAGCTTTCCACGTTGTCCATATATTAGATAGTCCTAAATCAACATGAATAATATGGAAACATACACAACCACGTATATGCATATCAACGTTGACATATTAAGAATCCCTGCTATCATGTTCATGATGTTGCAATCCTTCAGAACCTGTTCGTTCAGCAGTGAAAAAACTACTTCTGACGACTCACTGTTCAACATCAAAGGCTGCTTCTGGATAACCTCATATTATAGTTGATATCTTCTTCAAAATATACTGAATACGATTAAATCAACAACAAATATTTACACTAGTCTTATGCCTCCATTAAAGGAGTTCACATGCTAGATCAAAAACTTATTACAACCTTTCCTTGCAATAACAGTACAGTACCCATGAATAAACCATCGTGGGATCCAGTCACCCAAAGCAATAAATACCCTGTATGACCATGATAGCAGGAGAAGAACGCTACAAAACAAGAGTTACCACATATCTGCGTATTATATATCATTCATGGCATACATACAGATTATATACTCTGGAAAACATGAATTTGTTCATACCGTGCATGGTATCAATGGTGCTCTGCTACCATTGTTGGGGACAATTTGGAACCCAAGATCCATTGATAACATGCATAGTACAAATTTAACAAAAAAAATTATTGTTCAAGCTTGTCGCTCTTAAAACGAAAAGAACATACGGACCTGAAGCCTATAGTGAATATGCACCTCCTGATTTTCTATTGTATTCCTCCTACAGAGGGTGCACTCAGCCTTCACAACTTCTTCCTTCTCCTCTGGCTCTCCTGTTCTTTCAAACTTTTTTTTAGGAATTCACACATATGGACAGATAAAGGTTTGTTGCATTATAAAATGCTACACCAGGGACCAAGAGGAGAAATAAGGCTCAGGCTTCTCATGAGTTGGGAAAACCTAATTCAGCCTGAATTCCATTCCAAGCCAATTACCTATATAATTCACACAACTCAAGAATTATAGCTGCACTCCTGATCATATCTCAAAATTTAATCGAAATCTACATTATTAAATGCTCAATAATCTCGACACGTTAAGATTACATGTCCGTCAATTAAATTAAGTCTCTGACAATTATATTTAATTGACCTCTTGTCATCCTTGAGACATTTCCACTTAACTTATTCGCCACGTCGGATAATTAAATCCACCTGCAGGGTTTGACATGTATGCAACTTATAAGCTTCCTCAAGAGGACGTCATCAATCCCTATACCAGGAAGTGGCCTCCATCAATGATCAATATCCAACATACACGTTATGTCATCACCCAATTCTCCGAGGTTATCAACCAAGAAACTGATCTCACTCTAGAAAAGCTTGGTAACTACTTGCAGTGAATGAAGGAAGGCTAAGGCTCTACCATTAAGATGAATGAGCAAGAACGGAATTAGAAAACAATCAAGTTAGAGTTCTAGCTATGAGTGCTACAGATGGTCTGATGAGATCTAGGACAGTCGAGCCATTTGTCCCTTTGATCCAGCTTCGTTGTCATTCCTAGCAGCAATAAACTGAATACAATGTGCATAATCTTATCAACCCTTGACATATGAACAACAAAACTTGTCCTTAACGGGATGGTACTGACTTTCATACAAGTGATGGATGGTTGTCTTCAGCTCGTGTTGTGGGATGTTTGGTCAAGTCCTGGTTTTTTTGTCTGGTACTTGCCTTGGCTGTTGATTAAGCGAAGCGGCTGCAACATCTGTTGTGACATTCACCACCTATATCACTGACTATTTTTTCATGGAAAATAAAAGCCCTTTATCGGAATTTTTTCCAATGACTACTCATATCCAACTCCGTGTCTTGGATAAATCAAAGTGACATACACAATATGTACATGTCTATTAATCATATCTAGATTAAGAGCTTAAGCACTCATAATATCACGTCATAATTTTCTAGTATAGTCAGTATATATAAAATTACCTTACACACAAAGTGCACTAGTGCAATAGTTTGAGACATCTAACAATCTCTCATAGCCAAGATAGACTTTACTAGAAAACTGCATTACAACCCTACCGATGGTGTGTTCAACTCCATCTAAGGTTGTGAACCCACAACTTATATTCTACAAGTATCCGACAATTTTGTCTTCTCTGTGTAAGCCAAGTTTTACATACTAGATCATCTAAAATGAAATATGAAAGACACAATTGCACAACCATAACCTAATGCAAACATTTGCTCACAAATATTATCATTAAAACATGAACATATATATATTAACTAATAATCAAAACATAAACTAAGGTCTAAACAATCATAAACTGAATCCTCAAGAAAACTGAATTCAAAACTGGAAAGAAAAAGGCACGGCTTTTAGGATATATCCCTATCAATAATATCTTAGCATCTAGATCCATCTATGCAAATATTCGTCATTTCCAAAATGATCCAAGGCCACAACCTTTTGGATTTTCTAGAGCATTCTTTGGTTCCCATTAGCCAATTGAGTCATTTCATTAAATCCACAATCGAAACACGTATATAATCAAAGGCAACAAAGAATGATCGTGGCATTCTCCCCTGCCTAATTTCTCAACATCCTCGTTGATTCCTCAAGAAGGAATGCTTGTATCTTATCTGCATATTGCCATAGACTGGTTGCATGCTCCTAGCTATCCACTTCACTAAGTACTCCTTGTAAGGTGTTACTCCTCATCTTGATATGCGGGGCAATCAGCCATGACATCTTTGTCAAATGAGTTGGTCATGTTCATAGGTTCTCTATTGCTAGCTGTGATGGATCCTCCTCATCTATATGACATGGCTCGAGGCTACCCGCATGGAACACCAAATGTATTTTCAACTTTGCAGGTAGTTGGAGTAGGTAAGACACATTTCCAACCTTCTTCACTATTGGGATAGGGCTCTCATATTGACGTATTAACCCTTTATGTACCTACCTGAAAGCTTGGAGTTGGACCTTCATCGTCACAAGATTTCATTCATTGTATTCCATGTCTCTTTTGTTTGGGTTGCTCATTTATTCATTCTATGAGCAGCCTCCTCCAAGTAAAATTTGGCAATATCAGACTGCAACCACCAGTCCTTAGCAAATCTATATGTTGCCGGCCTATTCCCTCGGTATCAACTAACGACTATATAAGGTGCTAGAGGTTGTTGCCTTGTAGCAAGCTCAAACGGATTATGTATCAAAGTCTCACTCTTCTGCAAGTTATAACAAAATTGTGTCACATTTAACAGTCTCACTTAGTCTCTCTCTGATTAACACTTATAAAATACCTCAAGTACTCCTCAAGCAAGGCACTGACACGATCTGTCTGTCTATTAGATTGGGGCTGAAAGCTGGTAAAGAAGTTCAAATCCGTTCCCAACAGCTTAAACACTTCACTGCAAAATTTCCCCATGAATCTTTGATCACTAACGAGGATATCCAGTATGCCCCAATACTTCACCACATTTCTCACAAACAACTTGGTTGCCTACACAATGGTGCAGTAATGATAATTATATAAATAATCTATTCACTACCACCATGATTGACCACGCCCGTCCACCTTTGGTAATGCTAAGATAAAGTCCATGGATGTGCTAGACCATTGTCATCCTGGTACAGATAGTGGCTCTGGCAGAACTCCACACTTTCAGTGCTCCACCTTGTCTTGTTGTCATATACGGCAAGTTCTCACAGTCATCCACGTCTTGATCCATTCAAGGCCAGTAATAACTTGTCTCCAGTAGTGCCATCATCCTCTGCTGACCTAGATGTCCTGCTCATCGAGTGTCGTGACACTCATGGAGTAGTTAGTTCCCTCATCAAGTTACCCCACTTGGGCACAAAAAGTATTGTCTCCTTTAGTGAAGCGCAACCTGTCCCTCACCCAAAATCTACGCATTTTTCCATCTTGTGCGACGACCATAAGACTCGTGACAACATGCCCTTCTCCAATCCTTCCCTGATGCAATCAGGAATGCTTCTGTTTAACTGAGTGATAGTAGCAAGCTCCTCTATATTTAGTGCAACAAGCTTGACTTTCCTACTAAAAACACATGTGACTTGGTTTGTACGGTCAGGTTTATCCTCCATGTCAGACGAGGCCAAAAAATCTTAATATTGAGCTTGTTTGGAACTCAGCTTCTTCTATGTCTAGAAATAGCACGTCTGCACGATGAGCCTTGAGCCCAATTTCCATGTCCTTAGACAATGTACCACAACAGTCATTTCCTTTTCTTGTACAGTGTATCTCCATTTTGACTCATTTAACTTCCTGCTCTCACAGGAAATGGGGTGTCCTTCTTGCATAAGTACTTCGTCTATGGCAAAATCGAAGGCATCAATATGTACCTCATATGGCTTAGAGTAGTCGGGAATATGTACACTAGGTCTTCCATCATTGCCTTCTTCAAGCCTTCAAAGGCTTCCTGACATTACTCCGTCCTAGTCCAAGAGTGGTTATTCTTCAACAAGTTTGTGAGTGGAGCCACACTTTTAGAGTATCCCTAAATGAACCTCCTTTAGTAGACTCGTTGATTAAAAACAAATTTGAACTCTTAGCCCCCCCAACCCTAAAAATCAATTTAAATTTAAAATCGGTGAAATTAAAAGAACCTAGGTAACTAAAGGGAGCGTGGCTTTGGAAACATATCTACATTCCATGATAAAAAGGAACAATTGTCGACTGGAATGAAGAAGTCCCTAAAAGGATGGAGTTTCCTATCACAACTTAAATCACATAGTTGAAACCCAAATAAGAATCCTAGAAATTGTAAAAGATCAGGGATTATAGAGAAACATACCTCAGTAAAAAATTTCATTTAATAACTGAAATGAAGTACAAACACATTCTTATCTGCATTTATGTTTTTTCGTAAACGGACTTTATTTAACCTACAGTTCAATTGTCTCTCCATCTACTCGAGGATGTTATTGAGATGATATATGCCCATCCGTCTTGGGAGTTCTACTAAAGCAGACTAAGAATTCTGTGTTACCCTCAGCACCCTTTAGAGGAGATTCTATCCATCCTTTGCTACAGAAACCAAAACTTTCCACACCCTTGATGATCCTCTCAAGAACCTGCATAATAGTGAACATTATATTTCATCATATATTTAACCAAAACACCCTCTAAATGCAACTAGATCAAAGCAATACCTAATGTAATTAACAATAACTAAAAAATAAAAATAAAAAAGTAAAATAAATTAATTAATTAGGCACTGATGCCCCTTAACCACTCAATAGGTTTGGACAGAACTGTAACAGCTAGTAGACAGGAATAATGAGAGAGAAAGAGAGAGAGAGAGACTTCCTGATGAACAAGGGGATCCCTTACGATACCACCTCCTCCAACCTGCAAATGCCAAAATTATTCTCAATACACAAAAACTGGGTGCAATCGGATACGTTTGTGTAAAGAATTTTTACTATATACAAGGAAAACATTTAGGGAATTTATGCTAGTCTTCCAATTGTGCTGAGGAAACTACAAATCAGGTATGCATTGCATGCAAATATGCACTTCATAACCATAAAGGAAGATATGGATGAGTAGGCGTCGGACAAGTAACTTCAAGAATTCGTTTATTTGGGAAACTGGCAGATGCTCTAACTTAACTGTCATGTTTCACTAAAAAAAAAAAGTCCACAAAGATACCTTGGGAGTCAAACACACGTCAAAGGTACAGGTTATATCTAACATAAGAAACCTTCAAAGTTCGAAATTTATGTTGGAAGAAAGATAAACAAGTAAATAAACGATTAAATCTTTGAAGACATATCCATCCCAAGTCTCTTAGCGTTATAAGATATTGCATATATGGCTTTAAAATGCTTCTAAAACACTATTAATTGTTTCAGATATATAACAAAAGTCATTTTTTATATGGCTATTGATGTGCCAAATCGATTATAAATTGAGTCATTGATTTATGTGATATTTCTTTTGCCTATGTCTGATTTTACAGCATTCCTACCTTCAATTATCTTATTTCAGTGAAGCAACAAAAAGCTAAGGGACTTTGATTTGACCCCGTAGGTCCAATGGTCTGATTTATGCAAGCAAAGATTGTTGCTTGAGTGTGCTTTCTTAAATGTCGAATCAAGTGTAAAATTTGGGGGGCAAACCTCATTTCCAAGCCTTTTCATGGGATCAATGATTTTAAACCAGAAGAACTATGGAGTTGGGGGTCTCAGGTTGTAGTTTATGCACCCCTAAACCACTAAATCCACCAAAAAAGGGGTTTGGGCCTGGTGTCTCCCATCGGAGAGTCATGCAGTCTATATAACTAAGGGTGTGTTTGGTTGGATGGAATCTTATGCCATGGGAATCCATGAGGGGACTCATACATTTTAGGCTAAATTGATATATTACTCCACATCTACCATTTGACCACCATTTGATTTTGTGATCAATGGTGGGAATGGAAGTCCCATGAACATGGGAATCCCATTCCTTGGTCCCTCCAAGGCATGTGATTCTCATGTTCATGGAACTTCCATTCCCACCAATAATCACAAAACCAAATGGTGGACGTGGAGTGATACATCAATTTAGCCTAAAATGTAGGAGTCCCCTCATGGATTCCCATGGCATAGGATTCCATGCAACCAAACACACCCTAAGAGCACTACATCACAATAATTAGTTGAAGAAAAAACCTAAACCAAGATAACAGTGGAAATAAAAAGAAAATTTCATCACTGAAGTTCGTTAGTTTTCCAAAAAATGAAAAGAAACAGAGCAAGATCGGAAGATCCCATCAATACTAAAAATGTAATGTGGGACAATCTTCGATATATATAAAAGTAAAAGCTAATAGATATTGACAAGTCATGCACCTGGGATCTACGAGCCTCAAATTGAGGCTTAACTAGTGTAACTAATGTAGCTTCATCCTTCATGACATTGACTACAGCCGGCATCACCTGCATTAGTAAAATAAAGAATATTAAAGAGTATCAAAAACAAGGCTGGCATAAAGCATGAAAAGATCATTAAATATGAAGAGCACAAAAAAGTTATGGGAAAGTGTAGGACATCATCATGCAAGCCTTGTGTTCTAGGTAGAGTAAGATTAGGGCAAATATTTATATTTCATAAATTCAGTAGGATTAAGAATTTTTTTTTATTTTCTAGGTTGAGTTGAATTAGGAAATTGGCTTCTCTATAAAATAGAGTCTTCTCTTTGTAATTGATTAGACTATTGATCAATGAAATTCACAATTAAATTTATTTCTCTATTTGACTTGCAGGTTCAAGTTTATCATCTCTACTTCTCCTTTTGTGCTTGTGGGTTCAAGTTTTGTCTCTTCTCCCTAATACCTTGTCGATTCAAGGATTCTTTGTCACTTTCTCCTATTGCCTTCTGGATTCAAGGTTTTTCCTTTTCGTCACCATCCTACCTAGTTTCTATAGTAAATATCTCGATCCTATTTCATCGTGTTCCATCTCCATCTTCATCGTATTTTCATTGTTTCTCTTCGGTTTCACCGTGTCACATCTTTATTTTGTGCACCACCGCCCCTTCTACCTCCACTAAGTTAAAAAAAGGTCCTTGTGCTTATAATGTCACGCATGGAGAAACCACACCAAACCCATCTTCCTCTTTATGGATCAGACCCAGGCACGGATTCACGTGGGAACAGGTGCCCCCAATGACTTTTGAGAAAAAAAATTATTTGTACCCCCATTAAAAAAATTTATTTGCCCCCTATTACATTTTCTCTCAATTTTCACTTCAACAGGTACTTGATAGAGAGTCAGAGACAGAGGTTCAAATCCCTTAAATGTTAAATCTCTCCAAGAGTCACGGTTCTGAGTTTCTTTCTTCACACTCCATCGATTAAGGGAAAGGACAAGATGAGGAAACCCCCAAATTTCACTATGTTCATCATCTTCAGAAGTACAGCCATAGATCTACAACTATTGAGCTCATATTCACAAGATCATTTTGATAAGTATCATGTACAAATATGTACAAAAAGTGACACAATTATGTAAAAAAAATGATCATAAGCAAATATGTACAAAAAGTGACACAACTACATAAGTGTCAAGTAACTTGCAAACATCCACTAAATTATTAAAAATCAGTAATCTTGAAAGAATAGAAACTTGAAAATATTGAGCATTTGTTAGAAGAAATTGTTGGAATGGTTAGTAAAAATTCATAAGTATGATCACTACTGGTATTTCAAAAGCACAAAAATCATTGAACTATGTTATGAAAGATCAAGATTGATATGATCACAAACTGACCAAAACAAATATGTTTTCTCCAAAAAATAATAAAAATAAGTGTGACAAATTTATCAAAACTTAAAAACGTTTTATCTTGTTTTTATCAAATTGATCAAATATTACACCAAGGAACATGAAACCCTATTATAGATTGGATTGCAACCTCTTTTTGCTGCAATTAGGCTGCAAATGGGCTACAAGTTGGTTGTAAATGGGCTGCAATTGGGCTGGCTGCAACCATGATTGGGCAGAGGTGGTGAGGCGGACGCCTCATTTCACCGCACCGCATTGCCTCATTTTGAGGCGAAATTCTGTAAAAACGCCTTAACTACACTGGATCCTTGAAATATGTATTAAACGGTTTCAACTCGAATACGTTAGTTATCACGTAACATGCTTCACGCCATTATCAGATGGTTATTTGGCCATTTCAAAAAATTACCTACCACATGGATCAGATTGACCAATTGTAAGTGTTATTTGTTATTTTGGGGGTTAAACCTAACACTGCAAACCTCGTAATCTTTATTTGATAGCAAGAGACAACAGTTTCAAGGTTCAAATTTTGTTGAGAAAAGGAAAACATATTCTTAGCAGAAGAGACTGAAAAAAGGGTGACATATTCTTTGGGTTTGGGGCCATACTTAGGGTATATTTAAGGACACTCACTTCTTCTCCTGTATGTTTGATTGGGGTGAGATGGTGAGAAACACAGATACAAACAATTAGCACCCAAGTTGTGTACTTTCTATTGAAATGAAACACATTTTGTTTTATTGATTAAAAAAAGAGAAAATAGGAGAGCTGAAGACCATTCAATGCAAACTAATAACAGTGTTAGGAAAACATGAAACTGTTTATGGACATACCAGAAGTATGGAGATAAACGAAAGGTCCAAAGTAACCAGGTCCACATTTTGTGGAAGTCCAGAAAGATATCTTAGGTTTGTCCTTTCTATAACAGAGACTCGTGGATCTTTACGAATTTTATCTGCGACCTGCCATTTCGGAAAGCATCACTCTTACTGTTAACTAATAACAGCCAAATAATTTGTAACATTTATTTTGTTCTATAAATTAATCAGATGGATTGACAAAAATGTAAAAGAAGAAAAAACGGACAGTGGAGAAACAAAGACACTATGGAATTTAGATAATCTATACAAATCTCATATATGCAACGAAATGCACACCAAGACTTCTTTTCCCTTTCTAATTTGTTGGGTCAGAGTCTCATAATTTTAGGTCAATCAAAAGATTTTTCTGATTATGGAATTTCTACCCTATTATGGTTTCAACCTATAGTTGAAAATGAAGATGACTCGACACATCTAAGCAATGTTTTCAAAGAATTCCTTCAAAGAATGGAATAAATGTACCTGACCATACCCTACATCAACACCATAAACAAATGATGCACCATACTGGAGCAAGCAATCAGTAAACCCTCCAGTGGACAGACCAGAGTCCAAAGCTACTTTTCCAACAACATCGACGTTTAGTTGTTCAATGGCAGCCTCTAGCTTGTGTCCTGCTCTGAATAAAATAAATGATGGCTAAGATATAATGAAATATTTTCAAGACCTTCTAGGGCCATCTTCAGAAGCAACATCTAGTAAATTGAACACTGAATATTCATCTCTGAAGAGTCATCACCTACATACATATTTTGGAATTTCAGCGAGTATCTCAACAACGGCTTTATCAGAAACGGGTGTTCCAGCCTTGTTTACAACCTTTCCATCTACAAACACCTTTCCTGGTACGGAATACAGGGTAAAGAATGAAAAACAAGCACATATAATCATAAATAAATAAAAAAAATTTTAATTCAAATTAACAGTGATGTGTTCAAAGGTGACTGAAGAAAGAAAAAACTGTTTGTTTGTCTCTCTTTCTTTCCTTTTATTAGGTAAAAGTTTTTTATTAATAATCTAAGCTATAGTACATATATGGAAGCCTTCAATGCATTAAGGACCCAAAATGATACTATCGCAGCACACAAAGATTCGAAATACACCCCCTTAACAAGATGAATATGGGATACCCATCCCCACATAGTGATCATAACCTCCATTACCATTGTTTCCCAATCCACCGTTTACTGTTATAAATACTCCATACAGTCCAACTCAAGGCAAAAGGAAGCACCTCCAACAAAACCTTCCCCTTAGCTAATAAATACGAAGGGGCCTTCCAACATATTACAAGATCTTCCATATGCATCACCCAATACGATCCAACAATCCCAAGAAGTACATCAACAAACTGCTTACCAGACCACAATGAATCAGAAGATGGTCCGTACTCTTAGAATCTACCACAAACATACAAGCCATATCAATATCCATTCCTTTCTGAATCAACTCGATTTTCAAGGGTAACTTGTTTCATGCCACTATCCACACTCAGAAGATACACTAGATGGAATCCATTTCTTCCAAATTATATTTATTGAAAATTTGGAACCGCTTCAATATGCATTGGTTTCTCACCAGCAAATCACAAACATACTGAAAACCCTTTTTATCGCCATCATCCTTCAACCTCAAACCCTCCAAGATATCAGTAAGAGTCACAAATTCATCCGCTTCCCCCACCAAAAGATTATTCTTCCCCACATGAAAATCTCTGTGCATATCCAATCCCCCCGCCCCCAAAACCAATTACCGAACACTATCAACACACTGTTTCCTATCATAAAGGGTAAACAATCTAGGACAAGTATCTCTAAGAGCCTATCCACATGTCATGCCAAAACCTGAGTTTATTTCCTTTGACCACTACCACTTCAATTTCTTGCATAAACTGCCTGTTCTCCACGTGCTTGTCCCATGAGAAGACATAGCCAGGGGAAATAAAGTGTTAACAAGAATGTAATAATGGAGCTCGTAAGAGTCATGTATGAAGTCTTATGTCCTTAGATATATAGTCTCACTATGCCTAGGCTACTGCCATTGCCAAAAGGTTGTAGTCAAAGAAGACCACCGAACCAGCACTATGAAAATTTGCAACTTTTTTTTTCTTATTAAAAACCAGAAGACTTTGAAACAAGCCAAACAACAGACAACAGCGGTGCAATAGACATGAAGTTAAGTTGAGAATGCACTGCACTCTGATGTTCAATCCTGGGGAGGATGAGGGTTTTTATGAAAAATTGAACTTTATGTT
The DNA here is from genome assembly GCA_963556465.1 of Berberis vulgaris. Classification (NCBI taxonomy): domain Eukaryota; kingdom Viridiplantae; phylum Streptophyta; class Magnoliopsida; order Ranunculales; family Berberidaceae; genus Berberis; species Berberis vulgaris. Next base: position 79,361,856 of record OY747136.1, on the reverse strand, counting down.
AATGGGTGTGGATTTTTTTTTTCCTTTTCGGGTTGCTTTTGAATGATGTTTAAACTTTACGATTCTCATGCTTGTTGTAGAATTTTGGATATGCATGCTCAATTTTGACTTTTGGACAATATGGGTTCAAATTACATGTGGACTAACGCAAAACTCAAGCTATCTAAACATATGAGAGCCTTCTCACATGAACAAAATGTAATAGTTTTCAAGAATTCTAAGTATAAGGCTTGCTGGCTAGTCCATTTGTTTGCTTAAGAGTTGGAATACTTGTTAGCTTGTGGGAATACACCTCGGATGAATCAATTACCTAACAAGCATGTCCTTGACTACTCCAGTTTCCTATCAATGTTCTAAAAAATGTGTGAAGTAAGCGCTTTGTAGCTTGCCTCAAAGCGGGAATTAGTCGCAACACGTCAAAGGTTAACATGAGGCTTAATTAAATCAAAGACAGCTTATGCCTTACGCCTCGAGTTTTACGCGTTTACGCTTTTGTACACTTCTTCATCGAGGTGTGCAACTTGATAGTGTTATAATTTTACATCTTTAATTATTTTATTTACGAGATATGTGTTAATTTAACTTTTTACATCTAATTAATAACATATATATGCAAGTTACACTTAATTTGAAGAGGTTAGAAGAGGCTCAAGTCACACCTTATATGACTTTTGAGAAATACTTTATGCCATATTTATGAATATGTAAAATACAATCATGATGTACTGAACCTTTCATTCTTATATATTTTATATTTTGCTAGTCATTTTATTTTGTATATGTATACATCTCACTTGATGATAGTCTTGATAATAGTTTTATCTCCCAAGGCAGTGCCTCACTCATTTGTGAAAGGCTTACGCCTCACTCGTTGAGGCTTACATTTGCATTTCAGTCCATTGAAACGCCTCACGTCACGTTTCGCCTCTTAAAACTATGGTTCCTCTACCCATCAAGGAGTGATGGCTAGGGGAACAACTGAAAGGCCATCAGGCAACAGATGAGGTTATTCAAGCCGCACATGATACTAATTGAGTTGTATGCAAAGTCAACAACTCAAAAAACTGTGCACCAAGATAAATATACTGGTGAGGGTCATAGGTATGGTTCATCTATAAAAGAATGGATGAACACATTGAACAGCCACCACGAGCTTACAATGAAATTTGCCCTATGTTTTCAAGAGTGATGCAAAGCCCTATTTCTTGTGAAAACACCCCAATCTTTCGGGCCTTTAGTGCCTCAAATCACCGAGCACTCCATCAATGCGGAAGAGCCATTGCTATTTTTTTTAATAATTAGTATTCTCCTATAACTAACTAAGCGCACATGTGCATTACACTTGACGAAGGAATGCGCAGTATAAGTGAGGCATGTGTGGAGATGGATAATAATCCAGGGATGGCGCAGGAGAGTAATATGGGTAAGAATTTGGGCTCAAGAATGGTTGGAAGAGAGGTTGGCTAAGAATGTGGGCTCAAGAATGGCAGGAAGAGTGGTTGGCTAAGAATGGGGGGGGGGGGGGGGGGGGGGGAGGGGGGTAGTAGTGAATGTGATGGACAGAAGACGGAAATGGAGAGGTTAGGATTTGTGGATCATAGTTTAGCAGAAATAGTAATGAATGTTTTCTGAGAATTTGGGCTCAATGAGGGACTCAATCCAAGGTGATTATTTTTTCTGGTTAGGTGAAAGACTGAGGGGGTAGTTGGCTATTTTTTGAGTTGATCACAAAGGTAATCTATTATAAGGGCATTTGTTGTGGTCATGAGCAGCGTGAGAAGAAATACATTAAAGAGAAGTTGCATGGAAAACCAAGGTTGGATCATCAAAATCATACAAAAAGGCATTTTCAAGGAACGTGGATGTTGGGGTCGGATTGGATTTAGATGGAAGTTTCAAAGTTTCTTGGAGTGAACATTGTGAAGTACATGGGTAGCATACGAGATATGGTGGAGAGTGGGTGAAAATCAACGCATTGTTAATTTTTTTTCAATGGGAAAGTGGAATTTGGCTAGAGGATTAGAGGTGGAGATCATGTAGATGGGGGCATGGGGTTGATGGAAGGTATAAAAGCAAAGGGTGAGTTGGGCAGGTCTAGTGATCTCTATTTTAGTCTTGCAAAAAATGACGTGAGAAAGATCATACACACATTTCGGGACTAAATTGATTAATGTGAACAATTTAGAAACTCAAAAAGTAAAGGTGGTGCACCAAACTAGGGAGGATGAAGGGGAAGGAGGACAACTATTGTAGTCACGTATCTGTTACGTAAGAAATGGGGTTGTGTAGGTTGCCAATACAATTTGGTCGTTTCCATCATAAGGGAGGCAATCCAGCGTACCCGATAGTAAAAAAATAAGGAGATCCGAATATTTCAAAAGGAAGAAAAGAAGAAAGTGGAGAAAATCAAAAGAAAGGAGAATTTAGGGGAATCAAGAAGATGAATAAACAATAAAGAGATGAGGAAATTGAGAGAAAACATTGTTACAATAATATTGTGAATTGGTTACAAAGCTCTGAACCTACGGCTACAACTTTCATTGTAATTGAAATACCTAAATAATAAAAGTTGCTTAATTTAAAACCTAATTAAATTAGAAAATCTAGAAAATAAAAAACTCTGGAACCTACATGTTCCTACACCAAGCTCCAGTTCTTTAAAACATCAAGAAGGCAATACAATGACGATAACAAAATGCAAATGATTTTCCAACAATTTATGTGACTTTTGGAACAAATCTTCCTTATAGCCCTTTTAGATATTGGCTCAACAATATCATGAAACACTTTTCAGGGGTAAAAGTGCAAGAAAAACATCAACATTCTTGCCTTTGAAAGTTGACCTCTCACAAAGGATTGTAAATGATCTTCATATGTCGAACCCTTTGTTAAAAATAAGGTTTGTTTTGGTACATGTCATCCAGTATTTTTGAAAAAATTTGAACTCTTTTCTTGGAAGAAAATTTGAGGCTTTATGCAAAGCTCATATCATATATTTTTCTCTCGAGCCATCTTTTATTCTTGATTATCAAGGAAAATGGCAGGTGGTGGTGACCAAGGATTGCGATTTCATTTTTCAAATTGATTTCGATCCCTTGATTTTAAGAAATATTTCGTTTTGTATAAAAAAATTAATTTTGGTAGTAATTTTGAATTTAACAATATAATTTATGCATTTTAAACTCTTAAATACTACATTAGTCTCACACGACTCGTAATGTCATATAGACTACATATTACATAAGAATCACTGAGATAACAAAATTTTGATAATAAAGTAACATTATAGCATGTTAAAATATACGGAGATTAAAATATTTATTTCTTTTCTCCGAAAATTTTTGACATATTTTGGATTTCGAAAGATATTTCGTTAACTTCAAAATAAGAAATATTTCATGAAATTTCGACATATATCGAGAAATCACATTCCTTGGTGGTGACTATCGATAGACATTTTAAAATGCCATTTCTAGCATTACACTCAAGCAGTGGAGGAGTGGAGGGCCTTAAACTGAACATTACATTATATGTATATGCATATCTCAAGGATTATTCATCGAATCAAGCTGAACATATACACGTCATATCATGTATGCATGTGTTATCCTTGGGCAGCTCCGGGGACCTAATTCGCAAAACTAGGAGATTGTCCTGTAGAGTCTGTATTAGTGCAAATCAAGGAGTTCCAACCTAGTTTCTAAGAAAAAAAAAATTGGTTGTCGAGAATTGATCGTGTCCTAATCTGACCGAGTCCCAATGTGCAGGAGGCGTGTCCAACACATTGACCACATGGTCATGTCGTGCGAAAGATCTTGTGTGATAAGTGTCGGATACGGGTGTGACAAGTTTTTCAAAGAGTCTTGCTTTTTTGCTCCAAGACAAAGAAGGAAACTTTGGGAGGCATACATTTTTCCACATCCATGAGACTAGAAAATTATCTTTCAATAGGCAACTCTGCATGTTTGACTGTCAAGTTCAATTTGTGAAAAATGAATTTCTATGGGCATTCACCAATGTGTACCAGCCAATAGTCAAAATAATTCTAGTGCATCCAGGATTTGTATTCAAGGTTTATGGGAGGACTTCAATACTTCACCATTATATGTCATAATTATAGTTGCTTCCTTGATCTCAAGATGGGAGTTCCATTGTGTTTTTATTTGCAAAATTCCAAATTTCAAATATTCATTGCATTCCATGATGGACATACAAAGTCTATGTGTTCTAACTTGAAGAGGAGTTAGTAAATGAATTTACTATTCAGAGTTGTTTAAAATCAGAGTTTAGTTTTTAGTCCCACATTTTCTAGGTTTCTTGTGTTCCGATCAATGTTGTTTCCGCTGCAATGTCTCATGGCACTACACATAGCGTGGGGCGTTATGGGCAATGATGACTGATAAAATACAATTTTATTTTAATTTTTTATACTTGGTGCACTTAATATATTAAGTACACTTGTATCCAATCCCTTCATATTATACGGCTTATATTCCTCGATGTCCAGTGCATCAGTTTGATTGTTGGTTGATGACCAATTGACCATGGATGTTCAAGTCACCTATCCCAATTTTGGGTTGGGTGATTAGTAAGGTTAGCGTATAACCATAGAATCTTCATTTGAGTTGTTTGATGCGTCTTTAGACCTTGAATTGCATTTCGATTGTGTTCCAATGCGACGTTTCAGCATTTCAGCAATTTTTGCTAGAGTGGGTCACAAGACCCAAAACCATATCATTTGACCCAAAACCATAGAGTCTTCATTCAGTTGTTTGATGTGTTTGTTGTGTTAGACGTCCTGGAACTTTGATTGCATTTTGGTTGTGTTCCAATCAGTGTTCTAAAAAACGCTAGGTGGTAGGCGGGTGGCGAGTAGGGGACTAGCGCCCAGAGGACTAGGCGGTTTATTTATTTATTTATTATAATATATAATTTACAAAAGTTAAGTATAATAGCATATAAATTACTTCTAATTCATTGCCAATATACATATGCAAAATGTATAAAAAAAAATCTTAATTTTTTATTATTTTCAAACTGGAAATTAAAAAAAATTCAAAAACCCGCCTAGACCAATTTTTAGAACACTGAGTTCACAAAGCACAAAGATCAAGCCAAAACAGTTGCTACCGAATACGAGGGGGCTAAGCAATTCAATAAAGTAGAAGCGGGATTAGTCCGACAGTTATTCTCCAGCAAGTCTATGTGTGGGATTGTCCTCTTCAAGAATCCTTGGATTCCAATGCAACATTTCGGCACTTAGGCAATTCGGGGCTTGGGTGGGTTACTGGATTCGAAAACAAGTTGTTTGACCTTAGGGCAACACTTTTAAGGCCAACTTGCATTGCAATCAAACTATTTTGGCAAGAATTGTGTTTTATTATTAATGTGTTCATGGTTAGTAGTTTATTTGATATTTATATTGATATATAGTCATCCATCTTTCAAATTGTTTTGGTGATTCGAAGATTTATAGTCATCCTTCTGGTGATATTTCGAAATTGGGTGGAACATCATTATGAACCAATAACCTCAATCCTATGCATCTACTATTTCTTATTGAAGGGAGCAATCTACAAATCACAAGCCACCAAATATAAAATTTACTATGGTACCGCCTCAGCTTCGTCGTGATTCTTGGAGTCCTCGACTCATCATGCTCCGCGTCCCAAACAACCTAGGTTCCCAGTCTATGCAAGGATAGGTTGGATTTTATATTTCACAAATAACCTTACAAAAGTTTGTTTCATCATTTGATTCTTCCTTACCTCATTACCGATGCTTTACGAGATAAGTTATAGTCTTCTTAAAAAGGACTCAATATTGTATGTAGAAAGGTCTGTTTTATATAGTGGTTCTTGTGCCTCAACCTAAAAACTAAATATTAAATATAAACTGCATAGGACCTATGGTTCTGGTTCCATCTTTGATGTGGTTGGAAGAAGTAAATAAATAAAATGACTGCAACTTGCCCTGTAAGATCCATGACTGTATATACGTTCGACTGTATTGTTGAAACCTTTCAAGACAAACTTCATCCAACCTTTTTCTCCTGAAAAAAAATAACAAAATTTACTGAGTGAAAGAAAGTGGGTGACAAAGATCATTCTTGATAAAGTCATTCAGTGGCAGCTAAGAATATCATCTTCTTGCAGTCTGCCTTTAAGCAATGAGATCTTAAACCCTTGGGATTATCCAACAATGATAAACTCAAGCTAACTTTATCCAATGAGATTTAACAAAGATAATGAACGACAAAGTTCATAAAACAGGCAATACAGTTTTGCCGCAAGGAAATTCAAATTTATTATTGGATGAGAAGAAACTATAAACAAGATTTTATTAAAGCTTTGCTAATGTATGACCCATAAATGTGAAATCTTTCTACAAAATAAATCTGCATCACTCAGTTTTTCACCAATATTTGATGTACGCACTTGTTTCCCCATGTTTACAAGTTTGGTATAATTTTATGGTCCCAGCTCGATCACTTTATGAATATCAAAGGCTTACTTTAGTTCATTTGCAAAGATGAGAAATAGAGTTTGAGATATTATAGTCCATGAAAAAGAACGAAGAGAAGGAACTCTTGATGAACAACAGTCAAACGAAATTGGGTATTCTGCATTGCTAACAAGGAGAAGACCATAGGGAACTTAGAAACCACAAATTAGAAGACTATCGACTAAGAATAATGAACCTACCCGGAGAAATGATTTTAGATATCCTTTCAAGATTACCACTCAATTTCGTTTTCAAGATCAGTACGTATGCAAACTCTGTACTCTCCCATCAAACAAATCATTTTGCTAAGATGTATTGAAACAACTACTTGGTACATTTATGGTCATTCCCAAATCAAAATCCCACCAATATCATCCTCCATCTTTTTTTATCTAACTCCATTTTCTCTCTATTTTATACACAATTTCGATCAATGTGACAGCCATCAAACTCGAACCAGTTTTGCATTGCTATCAGTGGAAGCGACCAACATCATATTCCACTCTCTTTATCCTTGGGCTTATCTCTACTATTTACACATATTGGACTTAAGATTTCATATTCTCCATCCTCCTCTTCTTATTTTAGTGGATTCCTCTATCTGATAAAATAGGTTGACGAAAACCACTTGCCACACAAACAACATCATTCTCTTGTTGAAGTCTTGGTGGGAGATCAAGTTGTTAAATTGTGATCTACTCTAAAAGCTGATAGATAGAGCACATCTAGCATATATCAAGGGTCAAGGCAAAGGAATGGGTGGAGTGGACTTTTAGTCTCAATACAAGCAATGAGATTCGAGGGACTAGAGGTTAAGATAGAAGATTATGGAGCTTGTGAGAGGCGGTAAGGCAACAAAATGAGGTCCATGAGATTTGGCTGGCTTTAGGAATATGTTCTAAACGCCATTTTAACACTCCTGTCTTTGTTAACAAATTTGAGTAGGGTTTTTAAGATCCATTGAAATACCAAAGAACCGTCATCTTGGTGAGGCATTGCAACAGTAACAAAAATGATGTAGGGACATTTTATGATCAAGTTGATGACTTGCAACAGCCTATATGGAGAAAAGGGACCTACCTGGTGCCCAAGATAAATAGGTTATAACTATTGTTCAACATCTTTTGCAAGGGTTTTGGGACATTGTACCATCAAATTTGTCAAGTTCCTCACCCCCCAGGATAGAATAGAAACCATTACATTAAACATCACAATGAATTGATGCCTAACCAAGCATTCCTAACCTTCTTCATTATCTTATGAGCACAAAAACATGTTGTATTGCAATGACAAGTTCAAGGAGTGCTTGATAACAGTTTCATTTAACCTGGAATGTGGTTCTTGGAGCATGTGTGTGGATTTTTGTACCATAAGCAGTATCACAATTCCCTATCATTTTCCCATCCCCACGTTTGTGGGTTCTAAGGTATTTACTACTATAGAACGAAGCTACCATCTAATCAAATTCGCCCAGCGACAAATGGAAAACCACCTTCAAAATTCAAAATAACAAATCATTAAAAATAATTCAAAATGCCTATATATTTGTCATGCCTTTTGATATTTCTAACGTTCGAGTACCTTTTATATGACTTATGCAGCAAATATTACATCCATATATTGGAAAACTTTTGGTTGTATATTTTGATGATATTCTTATGGGCATTAGGCTAAAAACCCAATTTTACTGCAAATTTGCGACCAGACAATTTTTTAAAAGGGCCTTACCAAACTAAAAGAAAAGTGTTTATAAATTTGTTTGAACTGAAATTTGAGGAAAATTTCATATTAACACTACAAAATAATGGGTTAAAGTTTCAGCCCTTTTCACATGTTCCTTGAGACACAATTTTAGGTTTGCACCATTAATTATCTTGATAAATAGCCTTTGTCGGTGTTTAAGGACCACCCTTCAAACAACTAGCCAAACTATATACACCCATGGTGGGCGCTCGAGGTGCATATATCTAAACGAGCTGAAATGTTTATGCGTGAATCAGTAATTTTCCTCAAAATTTCAGCTTAAACGGAGCTGAAACGAATTCATAAACTATTTTTTTGTTTGATAAGGTCATTTTAACTAAATGAAAACTAATTGGGACCTAAACTAGCAGTCAAAATAGAAAATGGTTTTTTTAGCCCAATTTCGATATTCTTACTCATGAATCTCATGATATATTTGATGAAGAAGAGGAAAGGAGTTGAAGGTAGTCCAAGACCTTTTTGCCTCCATTTTCTTCTCTGCCATTTTGAGTTTGTTTCACCTTAGAATCCTAATCTCTACTTCTCCCGCCTACTCAAACATCGATGTTTCACTACCTTTTCTTTCAATTCACCCCACCCACCATATGTTTGAGGAAGTTCCTCAAACAGCCCATAACCACAGAAACAGTAGTTTTAGTACCTCCATCTCAACTAACCCCCTGAATTATAATTTTCCCAGATGTAAGAGTCAGTCTTCATAAGAGTGTTATTTTTACATGCTGTCTCTTTCTTGTTACTACTTACTAGTAAAAAATTGATGAGGGAGGGAGGGAGTTGGTGAGGGGCACTAAAGCTATTTTCCTCATAAATAAATTCATTCCACCTCTTGGTTATTCATTTGGAAGAAGAGGTACTAAATAGCATTTGGGCAATAATTAAAACAAAAGAAGAAACTGAGAAAATAGAGAAAGGGGAAGGATGAGAGATGTTACTTACTTCTTGGGAAGTGGAAACTTTGCAGAATACTTGGAAACGGCAGAATAGATTCTAAACTGGAAATGCATTTGTTGGGTATTGGTCCATCTCCTTGACGAAACTGAGAAGAGAATTGAATTGAATCAGTCAGACAGACATTTTGGTATATATCTAAAAAAAAAAAAGATTGCCAAAGAAGAAACAGCTTGAGCTAATTGTCTTATAAAATTGAAGAAACACTAGTTTATTAGGACAGGAACAAATCAATCCATTCACACAAAGATTAGAAAGAAACACACAAAACAAAAACAATAACAAAGAGAGATAGTTAGTAGCATTACCAGCAGCGGGTAATGTTGCCTTGAATCTGGTGGAAAACAAGAACAAGTGCTGCGGAAAAGAACAAGGTATGATTACTGCTACTGAGGGCACCTTCAGAAGAAGCAGCATGGTCAGGCCAGACCAACGCACTAACTCTCTCTCTCTCCTTTCTTCTCCTGCAGCGTAGCGTTGCATTCACCACAAACAAACCCAAATGGAAGAAGAGGCCGCGCTCCCGGGCCGACTATATATCTCTCTCTATCTATCAACACACGCATGGGTCGCAACGCACGTGTATCATCATTGCATAACACCCAAACCCAACCCGTTTCTAAACAAAACAGGTTATTAAATCTGCAAATGTACATGTTTGCAAGGATTGTGATTTCGTTTTTCGAGTTCATTTCGGTATTCTTATTTTAAGAAATATTTTGATATATAAAGAAAAAATGTAAAAATTTCAAGGATACATAAAAAAAAAATATATATATATATATATATATATAATGAATTTTGAGGGTATATGAAAATGTGAAAAAAAAAGCAATAGATAAGTAAATAAATCTATTAAATAAAGCCTAAATACCAATAAATGAAATCAATATATAATTAAAAAATCAGGGGGTGGTTTCAAAAATCAATATATAAGTAGAAGAAATGATAATTAGAAAATTAGGAGAGGTGGTTTTAAAAATCAATAAATAATTAGAAGAATTGATATTACGAAAAAAAAATCTCAAAATTAACAAAAACCTCCGAAATTTTTCGAAAAAAAAAACCCTCGAAAAAATGTAATTTTTGGTAGTTGGGTTTTGTATTTTTACGGAAAAAATTCCAAAATTTACGAACAAATTTCAAAATAATCTCGAAATTTTCGAAAAAAAACCCTCAAAAAAATGTAACTTTTAATTTCGCCCTTTTTTCGTAATTTCAAAAAAAATGAAATTTTCGTTGAAATTTCGCAAAATCACATTTTCTTGTATGCAGGTGCAGCAAAGGTCAATTTACTTTTAACAACAACAATAATAATAGATAGGTTGCATATCTCCTCTTCTCTCTATGAAGTCTATGCAACTTTGAATCGACTTCTCTCAAAAGAGGTAGGGTGGGGATGACGGTGGTTCACGAGCATCAGTGGTAGTATTATTCAGGTTGATTAGGTGTTGGCGGGGTTGTGGATGTCTGGGTTTAGTTGCAGGGAGAGGGAGGGGATGATGGGAGAATAAAAACAATTTTTTTTGTGTATTTAATCTTGGCCATCAATCTTCCATTGGGATTCATGTTTTTATTCTGAGTCATTATGTGATCTCATCAACACAAGACATTTTTATTAATTTATTTTTACCTATATTATTGAGTCATTGTCCCATGTTGAGCCACTGTCCCACGTCATTGAGTACAACTTTTAAGTCACAATAGAAGCACCCATATCGTGTATTGCTTTGTAAAATTTTCACCATTTTTTTTTAATTCTATTCTCAGACTCCTTCATAACCACCCGCCATTACAACCACCGCCACTGCTACCACCATCACAATTGTGTCATCATAACAAAAAACGCAACAAACTTTTTTTTAGTGCTACCAGGCAATTGTAAAGTAATGCATTGTAAATATTTGCAAAATGCATTATTTTACAGTATACCAAGTACAACCTCAATATATTTCTTATAGAGATGGGATCATGGGACACAAATGTTAGACCTGGTATCAAACCCAAATTAATGATCTTCAACTAGCATGTCCACAAAAAAAATATATTAAAAAAACATTTAGCTGGCATAAAAACTTTAACTAAAAGAATCAGCTTGGTTTTAGCCAATAAGGTATAAAATTTTGGATTTCCTTTATTCTTCTTTGTCGCTAATATCTTGCTATAATAAATATGAAGTTAAAATATTGGTTTCTTCTAGTCCTTGTTCCCTCGCTACAATCAACACGAACTAAATCACTTCGCCGATGAAATAGTATAAGCGCCATGTTGAATATGAAGTGTGAACTAAAAGAGCAAGCTACGAAAATTGTATTTATTCGATATTGTTCCAGCAAAATACTAAGCATTATGTACGTGATTAGAGGACAAACGTTATTTGATTTTGAAAGGGGAATAAGCTGAAAAAAGAAATTTGTGATAACCTCTACACGTGGATTTTTTTTATGAGAATAAGAACTAAGTAAGGAAAATATCGAAGAAAAAGGAAGGAGAAAGTAGGTTACACTAGTTGTACATGATCGGCTCAAGCCGAAGTTTTAGTCAGAATTTTCATGTCAGCTAAGTGCTTTTCTATCATTGGATACTCTACATTGAACAATGATTAGTTTGGTTTGGGTCATTACATTTGTGTCCCACGATCCCAAACTTTTCTTACATGAATGAATATGTATAAGCCATTTATATGTGAGTTAGTTTAAAGGGTTACATAAGGTTATATCTCACATTTTTCAATTTCATGATTAATTACATCGTAAGATCAAACATTTAAGGTGTCAAACCCAAACCTGATTATTTAACAAGCTTATCACTTATTTGTTTCGTCTTAGCAGGTTGAGTGTGGAGCCATTTTTTTTAGGCAATTTTGATTTTTTTTACATTTTTACCCCCTCCCCCCAGGTGAAGCGGTGGAGTACTGCACTCTAGATGGCGAGAGTCCAGTAGCCGAAAGCATCACTAGCTTATGCTCTGACCCGAGTAGCATGGGGCACGTGGAATCTCGTGTGAATCAGCAAGAACCACCCTTGCAAGGCTAAATACTCCTGGGTGACCGATAGCAAAGTAATACCGTGAGGGAAAGGTGAAAAGAACCCCATCGGGGGGTGAAATAGAACATGAAACCGTAATCTCCCAAGCAGTGGGAGGAGCCCGGGCTCTGACCGCGTGCCTGTTGAAGAATAAGCCGACGACTCATAGGCAGTGGCTTGGTTAAGAGAACCCACCAGAGCCGTAGCGAATTTTTATTTTTATTTTTCTTGTGTTGCCCCATTCCAGGGAAAGTGTTGGACAACACCATGGTGGAGTGCCATGCAGCGGAGGCTGCATTACTGCTCATCCAGGCGAGACGATGGCGAATAGGAATTATGCTGGGAGATTCCATTATGCAAGATGATCCCAGGGACTCTCAGACGGCTCTTTGTTGGACATGGCGTCCTCTCGTTAACAACATCAGGAGACTGCTTTCTATCAACTGCTTTTGGTCTGTAATTATGTTATTAGAGACCTCAATCAGGAGGCTCGCAACTTAACAAAAACAGCAGGTCACCAGTACAATATTCCTAATTATTAATCTATTTATGCTCTAAGCTTTACCAAAAATGAAATGTTTTCAAAGGAAAAAAAATGGTCGTATGTTGTGATGACCACAAGGCTTTCATATTCGAGGGTTTGTGTCTTCTACTTGTTGAAACAACAACCATAAGGAGAATGACATTGTATGTTCCTTATCTTATGGTGGTTACAATTCCTTGTCTGAGAGTACTATACCATATCTCTCTATTACTTGCTTGTGGGATTCATTTTGCATTCACATGCTCACTTCATCTGTGAGAAATAAAATATAGTTGTATTCATGTAGATTATTAATCAGTATCCTTATACTGATGTATGCATGCATACACATGACGAACTGTTATTTGCATTTTATCTCGTGTAAGTAACACTACTCCCTTCTACTTTTGCATTACATTTTCATCACCGTCACTGATTGAATAATCCGCAACAACAGAAAGCTTTGTGGTAGTGAAACCGAAAGGCAAACAACTGGCCATGATTTGAGCCATTCAATTTGCAATCAGCGACACCAACGACTCGTTTATTGGATTTGCCCTTTCCTCCAAAAACTGTCAAGCATTTTCCATTACTGCGATTTACCCAGAACCTGAATTCGCGATGATTCAATTCCTCGGGTGGGTTGATTGACTTCCAATCAGCTTGGGCTAAGCTCTTTAGTGACTTTAAGGAGCGAATACCCACATTGCCATGCTCATCTGCGCTCAAATAATTTTGATCTCCCGAACATTTATCCATGTAATTGCTAAACCTGTTGATGCATGGATCACAAATATCAGAATGTCTTCTTGTATCAATTTGATAAATGGGTTGTTCTGCACATCTTGGAAATAGCTTAGGAACAATATCATATAAATTCAACTTATAAAATACTGTCAAGATTTAACTCGGAACTGGCAATCAATCATTTAACAAAATCAGCCTTTAAGACGTTGTATAGTAGTTTGCTAAAAAAAAACCTGTGATAGTCAGAGGCAGAGCCAGAAGTCGATTTCCAACCATAATATGCATTATATTGCTTAGATTCACCACCTATGACACTGGGAACAGAATAAACTCCTCTATCTCTGCTTCCGACATAGTCCGATTGTAAAGCACTAGCAATAAGAGTGTTATCAATGGCTGTCATGTGCGGATAAGCGTCACTAGCAGGGCATTGTTTCACATCACATTTAGAGCATTGGCTACACAGCAACCTACTCTTCAATTCACCACCGCCTACTTCATGAGCAACACTTTCATATGGCACCATTACCAACACTAGTATTAAGCACAAACAACACATGTTGTTCACTTTGGAAACCATGTTTCCTCTTTTGTTGCAGCAATGGCGTTGGTAAGATAATGAAAGGCCAGGAACCTTTGCTATATAATATAACTGTATCCTTGCCTTGATCCTATCATCACCTCTTGTTTAACATTTAATTGCACTGCTGTCTCCCAACCACAGACGTTTTCTTTGGCTCTTCTTGTTGAGTAAATTTTTTTTTTTTTTAATGTTCCCTTCATAGATATTAACAACATGAATGTCATTGTATTGAACATATTAGCTACAAAGTGTAAAATATTATATAATATTTATTTAAATTAATGTTCAATAACTAGAACTTGAACTAAATGTAACCCTACCAAGTGAGCTTCATGGATATTTTATCGGGTCAGTACTTCAAAGTCCTAGTGATTAATGTACTGTGAACGAGTTTCCTAATAATTTTTTATCAGTTAAAAGGATTCTATGATGCTTCAGAGATTTATAGATGAGAGGAAACTACCTGGTGGACGAAGTCAAGCTATTTCGAATCCCCCCAAAATAAATTTAAAATGACAGCTTTTTTGTAACTTGCAGGCAAATTGTCTTTGAAATCCTTTGTTCTAATCTAAACTGAAGCCAACCAACAAGCTAATAATCTTCATCTTTTATTCGTTTGTCTTTCATAGGCCAAGAATATGGGTCCAACGATCTAATCCATCACCCACCATTATACCTCTTTACCCCCAAGCTTCTACATGATCTTCTCCCTTTCCCCAAGCTTCTACTTGATAGGGACCTTGATCACACAATTTCCATGATGTTGGTAATACAATGTATATAAGGAGTATGGATAGAAGTAGCACATGATAGAGCCCCCTTGGGTGCCAACCTAGTTGAGATGTTTGGTTGTTTGTGACGAAGGTCCTCTTGTGTTGGGGTAGCCCATCCCATCCCATCCCATCCCCTTGTTGCTTCTGATTTTCTTATTTCTTCTTGTTTTTAATTAAAGGGCAGGGTCCCTTCCAACCTTTAATAGGAATGATCAATTGAAACAAGGATTTTTAATAGGATTGAGATCTCAAATTTTGCATCTCAATTGAAACAAGCACGACGATGAACTAGATGTCCTTTCAACCCTATGAAAAAACAAAAAGAACCTGGAGATTTTGCCATCAAAAGGCAAAAATTAATCACATGCAAATAGAAATTGAGATCTCAATTGATGTGAGAACTTTGGGTCTTGAACCAAACCAAATTAACCAAATTTTTTTTTTTAATTAATAATAATAATACTAAGCGGAGAAAGTTTGGAACTAGAACCAAAGTGAGATTTTGACACTGGAAACTAGGGGTGGGCATCCCATCCCGCGATTCCGAATCCGTCCCGTCCCGATTTTTTTGGGTCCTTTTGGGATTGATCAAACTCATCCCGATCCGTCCTGTCCTGATCTAGAGTGGGATGGGATCGGGATGAAGATTTTTAATCTCGTCTATCTCGTCCCGTCCCAAATTTATTTATTTAATAATAATTATTATTAATTATAATCAAAATACTCTTCTAAATTAAAGTTTAGGATGTGTTGAAATTAAATCAATGTAAGATGAAATTTTATATGAAATCTAAATGAATTGAATCATTAATTCTAAATGAAATTTAATATTTATTTGCCTTCCAAAAAAAAGTTTAATATTTATTTATTTAATATCTATTATTATTTATGATGTAAGTTATATGTATATAAATTTGATATTATTGGTGTGTGAGTAATGTGAGATAAAACTTTTTTTGTTATTTTTTATTGGAGGACTATTTAGTACGTGCTCATTCCGTCCCATCTCTATCCTGTTTGAGATGGGATGAGGTCGGGATGAGGTCTATCTCATCCCGTCTCGATCCCGAATGAATGGGATGGGATAGGGATGGGTCCATCTCGTCCCATCTTGTCCCGTGCCCACCCCTACTGGAAACATGACCACCACCATGATGAATAGTTTGAGAAACCAAAACCCATTAAATTAACCAATGGCTACACTGAAATGAGATTGTGAAAAAAAAACCTCGATGGCATGAGTTACTTTGCTGAGATTATATTACGAGATACTTAGCATTTCATGTGTTAGAACATATTTTATCACAAAGGTTTATTAGAGATGGTATCACAGGTCTAGAGCTCAAGCAGCTTTACAACATATTTATGGTTCTGAATTCCTGCTTGCCTTTAAAATAAAAATAAAACAATAAATAACTAAATCAATTACAAATATACATTTATACACAAGTATGGTTCAATAGTTACCAAGAAGTGTGATTCAACATACTAATTACTTTCAACTGTAACTCCAAGTAGAGATACATTGAGCACAGTGTGTAAAGAAAAGCTCCAACAAAGTGTAAATGGTGAAATTCAAAACTGATATTCGCAGAGGCTTTCGTAGAACTGTTGATCAAGACACATTTGATCAATGGCGCAAATGAATCCAAAGAAGATGATCCACAACAAGCAAACCAATATGGCAAAAAAAAAAAAAAAAAAAAAAAAACGGAGAGCACTACATAGGATTGAACATGTAGATTGTGCAGTTGTATCACTTCAGTGTCCATTCTTGAGCGAAGTCATCATTTATCATTAACTATTATGGAATCAGATGCTTTAGACCTTTAGTTGCACCAAGCGAGGCAGAATAGATCTAGAATTATGACTGTAATTTAGGAAGTGAGGGTCAGACTATGGCAATGCAAGACAGTTTGAGGAGAAGCAACTTTTACAACTAAGGTCACCAAAACAAGCATATCCTAGATCCAAAAATTGATCCAGCTTAGTGTGCATCACACAACATAGTATCTACTTATTAGTAAAACAATAAGTATTAACAAGGCAACATTGACAAGATTCACACGATAAAACTAAAACGATGGCAAGAGATTCATCAAATTTGAAAAAAATAAAAAATGGCACAACTCTATCTAGAACGAGCATAATTCAAGAGATTCATCCAATTTAACCAGAATCTGACTCCTTTTTTCTCAACAGGTATTACCAAGCTCTCTTTTAAATGAAGATTCTTTTGAAGAGAAAGAAAAGGTGAGTTTAAACCCCTTACCTAACCATCTTATCAAGGAATTACAAAAAAACAACCATCATACTCCGCTCCACTCATTCGGGACGTGTGAAGTTGAATGTATCCCTTATAGCTTCGTAATAGACATGCAGTAATCTTATAGATACATGCATTGGCAGACTTATTAGGTCAAATGCGACAGCAACATCATAACAGTCCAACATCTGATGTCGCTCTTCTTTTTCCCTTAACCCTCCCACCCCAAATGCCGCCAGCAAGGTTCGATAACCCTCCCACCCCAAATGCTGCCAGCAAGGTTCGAATCCTGGACTTGTGATACCATCCGCCACAAGTCTACCAGCTGAGCTAATGTCGCTCTAATTATCTAACTATAAGATCATTTAGTATAGTTGTTACTTGTTAGATTAAACCTGAAAACATGAAGTCATCATTGGTAAATCTTCAACCACTCAACATCCTTTTCAACTCAAGAAATACATAGTATTTTCTATGCTATAGCAGCAGGAAGACATACTAACCCAACCACATTCAAACATAAATTGCTGAAGGAACTTGCATTCACCATGTTAAATATCAAACTACAAACAACAATACTGACAGTGATAGCGCTCAAATGGCAATTGACAACTGTCCATTTGAGACACACTATGAAAACAAGGCCAAGTAATGACTACAATGAATAAAGGGAAAATAATAGAATCATACATCAAACAACTGGTTTTTGTAGCACTGAGACCAATCTGAACCCCCTGAAGCAAGTAAACCGCCTCCATCGGTGCTTATGGACTCTGCACATGAATTGAGTTCCTGGGGAAGCTTTACTTCCTTTTTCTTGTCAATTTCAAATTTTTCAGACTCAAAATGAGCAGAGGTATAACTATCTGTCAATGTTGGACTATTTCTTACAGTCTGTTTAAGTTCACAGTCATCGGCTTCAAAAGGATAATGACCAGACAATCTAATATCTTCCTCTTCATCTGATAGGCATCTGCAGCAATCCAACTCATCCATTTCAAATATTCGACTAACTAGCCCTTCCCTCCAAGATATCCTCATTTGTGAAAGAGACGAGCTTTGACAACCAGAACTTGAAACCCCCAAGAGTTTATCACTAACAGTTTTCTGTAATTTCATTTCGGCATTTGACGGACTATTTGCATGTGTGAACTGGAAACTGAAACCAGGCAGTGGAAGAACATCAGCTGGATCCCACATTGACGTCCTGTTCTTAGGAGACAATGTAGATCTTGAAAGAACCTCTGTGACAGAATCAAGTTGCAATTGCTGCTCTTTTTCATCATCCACATTCT